>CAXKVI010000006.1:47820182-47848555 GCA_964058755.1 Campiglossa producta | reverse complement strand
GGTGTGGTGTGGAAGGTGGTTGTCACAGATAACTACTAGCAATGGATTCCGTAAATGCAATAAATCAAATATCCCATGAAATAAATAGATTGCTAAAAGATTCCGGAAACGTAAAAAGGGAAATAAAAACAGGAATAATTGATCAAACAACGAAGTTGACAGCACTTATCCCGGCCATCGAGTCACTAATTTTAAACTCTAACCAAAGCTCTGACCACATTCGAAAAACGATTCGTGAGGAGCTGGCAACATTCAAAGAATCGCTGGAAGTTCAAACTGAAACAGCTAATCCAACCTATGCAAATGTAACCAGAGCCGGGTTGGTATCGTCTAAACCAGCAATTGTTATAAGTGCCCCCCAAGAAAATCAATGTAGCCATTCCGACTTACTCAAAACATTTCGTTCCAACGTCTCGTTTAGAGACACCAACTTCGCTCCATCGAAAATTACTCCTGTCTCAAACAACAAAGTTCGTATCGAGTTTGACAACCAAGAACAGCGTGAAGTTGCAATGAGCAAAATATCCAGTGTCACAGCACTCAAAGCGGAAAACGCCAAAAATCACAAGCCCATGGTTATAGCGAAGGGAATATCGAAGACTATCACTCCAGAAGAACTTATTCCACTAATAAAAAATCAAAATCCAAGTGTATGCGCAACTATTTCGAAGGATGAAGACATCAAGCTGCGTTTTATCAAGCGAAACAAACGAAACCACGATTTGATGTATAACGCCGTTCTTGAAGTTACTGCGTCGGTTCGCAATGTAATGTTAAAAGCTGAACGTTTGAATGTTGATTACCAAAGGGTTAATGTATCAGACTATAGCAGTTTTGTTCAATGCTATCGCTGTCTTCAGTTCGGTCACACAAAAACCAAATGCGAGTCGGAAATCACACCGTGCTCCCATTGCGCTAGCAAAGATCATACTTTCGCAAGTTGCCCAAATAAAAGTGACAATAGTCAGTTGAGATGCTTCAATTGCATAGCCCGCAATGAAAAGCACGAAACAGCGGTAGATTTCCATCACTCAGCAACGAGCATAAAATTCTGTCCACAAATCCAGGCGGTGTCCCAACGTATTAATGCTCGTATAGATTATGGGTCCTAAACCACTTAAATTTATACAAGTCAACGTAAATCATTGTCACACTGCATATAACGAACTGCTTCAATATATATATAAGATCTAATTCAAGAGATATTGCGTTAATCAGCGAACCACCTGTCAACAAAGACAACAATGTTCGAACAACAAATGGTGTTCACATATACCAGTTCCCGGCAGTGAACAGAAAAATTAAATCTTGCATAATAGTGAATGAAAAGATGGGGAGACCATTAGGAATGACTCAGTTGTCTAGCCCGAATTTGAGCATAGTGAAACTCCAAATCGGCCATCGTCTGTTATACGTGGGAAATGCATATGTAGAGCCTTTCATCGACGAGTACCAAACGGTAACCGCTATAAATAGCTTTCTTGCAACAACATCTTCTTCTTTACGGCTACTGGGTGGTGATCTGAATGGGTGGCATACTTCTTGG
This sequence comes from Campiglossa producta, assembly GCA_964058755.1. Lineage (NCBI taxonomy): Eukaryota > Metazoa > Arthropoda > Insecta > Diptera > Tephritidae > Campiglossa > Campiglossa producta. Next base: position 47,847,009 of record CAXKVI010000006.1, on the reverse strand, counting down.
GGCTCAGAATCAGAAAATGCGAGAGGAGCGGCCATCTCAGATATAGTTGCTGCTAATAATTTGCTTATATGCAATGTGGGAAAAACTCCTACTTTCACTGCTATACGCCACGAGATGTTGGCCACGTCCATCGTAGACATTACCATGGCGTCAGAGAACCTCATACAATATATAACAGACTGGCGGGTCAACATTGAAGCAGCACAAAACTCGGACCATAGCTCCATAACATTCAATTTGGAAAAAAGTGCCGAGAACAAAACGTCCAAGCGAACATCCACATTTTTGTTCAACAACAAAACCGCAAAATGGGATAAATTTCACGACTGCCTACGCACAAATATACAAAAGCCAAATATTATGAACATAAACTTTCATCGCTGTTCCGCTTTCGAAATCGAGAAAGCAGTGAACAGTCTCACAAGCAGCATACGAAACGCTTGTCATGACTCGATGAAAATTAGAAAAGGCGGCACACCGTGTAATCCTTGGTGGAACCAGGAGTTGCAAATTCTTAAGGAAAACTGCATTAAACTGCACCATAAACTCAACTGGTTGAACAAAAACCGCAAACCTCTAAATGCAGTTGCACTACTCCACGCGGACGCCAAACGCAAGTACGCCGAAGCTTTAAAGAAAGCATCTGTTACCAACTTCCGAGAATTTTGTAACTACCAGGGCAAAGAAGATGTATGGTCGGTTACAAATCGAATTATAAAAGATGCACCAACAAAGCGGCCACCCACAACATTGCACAAAGAAGGTAGATTTACAAACACTAGCCTTGAAACAGCAGAAGCCCTACTGTCTAACTTTTACCCCGAGGATAGTGATGATTCTAGTGTACGTCACCGCGACATTCGAAGTCAAGCAGAGCAACCAATAAACAGCCCCAACGATACAGACTTCACCGAAGATGAAGTACTTGAAGCATTAAAATCTATAAGCTCAAATAAAGCCCCAGGGCTAGATAATCTCACATCTGATATATGCATGGAGGCTACGAAAGACTATCCAACTCTTATAACAAATCTTTATAATGCATGCTTACAAAATGGGTATTTTGCCAAAGCATGGAAAGAAGCGTATATAAAAATATTACCCAAACCAAACAAGGAACCGGACAACTTATCCTCATATCGCCCAATGGGGCTCCTCCCAGTATTTGGAAAAGTTTTGGAAAAGCTCTTTACTCGCCGCTTAGCATATCATGCGGAACGAAATAAACTGTGGTCAGCCAAGCAGTACGGCTTTAAGCAACAAACATCAACCACCGATGCACTGTACAACGCGGTCCAAAATATCAAAAACAAAAAAGTAGGAGGTACGAAGTTGTCTGTGTATCTTTAGACATAAAAGCCGCGTTTGACAATGCCTGGTGGCCGATGCTGTTAAGTCAATTAATTCGGTATAACACACCTTCAAATATATATAATCTCATAAAGAGCTACCTCTCTGATCGCTCAATTAAACTAGATTACGTAGACTCCACTGCCACAAAAAGTATGTCCAAGGGCTGTGTTCAGGGATCGATATGTGGTCCTATTTTCTGGAACATAATTCTGGACGATTTGTTGTCTATGCCCTTACCTCACGGATGTGAAATCCAAGCATTTGCCGACGATGTACTTCTTACGGTCAGCGCAAAAACTCGTGCTGAGCTCGAGTGTTTGACAAACGCAAGCTTAAGCCAGATACAACAGTGGGGCTGTGACGTGAAACTAACTTTTGGCGAAGCTAAAACGCAGGCTATAGGATTTTCAAAAAGAGCCAAAATAGCTAAATTGTTGATGAATGGCGTAACTCTACCTTTAGTAAAAGACATAAAATTACTAGGCTTGGTAATCGACGACCAATTGAAGTTTATAAGTCACGCTAAGTACATTATAGCCAAAGCGCAAAGGATTTTTAACAGCCTATGTAAATTCGTTCGACCAACCTGGGGCTTGCATTCTGAAAACGTCCTAACGATATATCACCAAGTAGTAGAGCCGATGATTACATACGCTGCCGGTGTTTGGGGTAGTGTCACAAAATACTATTACATTCGCCGACTTTTCCGATCGTTCCAACGAAACTTCGCTATAAGAGCAATACGAGCTTTTCATACTGTATCTGCAACATCTGCTTTAGCATTAGCTGGTTTGAAACCATTACATTTAAAAGTTTTAGAAGCAAACAAACTATACGAAGTTAAAACGACAGGTCACAGCAATACAGTACCACCAGAGCTCACTCTAGAAAAAAGGGTCCGTCCAGATTGTCTTTTGCATCCAGCAGAGCGCCAAACAATCGACTACAGCATGGTGAAAAAACAGACACAAATTGACCCATTAGCAACAAGCGACACAACTCTAATTTTCACAGATGGAAGTAAGCTGGAAACTGAAGCGTGTGGTTGCGGATTTGTCGTCTATCAGTCGAATGAAATCCAAGACAAGCAAACATTTAAATTAAACGACGTATGTACTGTCTTCCAAGCAGAGGCCTTAGCTATAGATTCAGCTCTGGCGTGGTCTCAGATTCATCTAGCCACACCCATTTTACATATTCTTAGCGACAGTCAGTCATGCCTCACCGCTATTAAAGACCGCAGCAACACTTCTCCGTTAATCGCATCAATACACGAACGATTGCACCATCTTCGGCAAACCCATACCATTGAATTTTCTTGGATTAAAGCCCATATCGGGATCATTGGTAATGAGCTAGCAGACGAAGTAGCTAAAGAAGCCGCAATGCTAACAACAAATCCCACATATAATTTTTTCCCACTAAGTTACGCTAAACGCTATATAAACCAGGAAACAGTCGAAACTTGGCATCTGGAATATCTGAATGAAAAAACCGGAAGTGGTACTAAAATATTCTTTCAGTCACCTACAGAAGCCCAAAATTACAGCCAGAAGTTAGGAATATCATTTGAAATGACCCAAATTCTAACGGGCCATAGTTTTTGCAAGGCGTATCTAAAACGCTTTAAAATAATCGAAGAAGATAACTGTCCGTGCGATTCATCAACATCACAAACCATCGAACACCTACTAACTGACTGCCCAGCCTATGATAGATCCAGAAGAACTCATAAAACTCATTGCGAGAGCTCAGCGTAAATCCCTTCAACATCATGGAAATCGTTAAACATAAGCAGTTAATAGAATCATTTAATAAATTTGTTTATAATATTATAAGTACTCTAAAAAAGTTTAATGCATAGGTTATAATTAATACAGTGACTCACAGCTTGTTTCGAGCATTGACGTTATCCTGGGATTCGTTAGGGGAAGCACTAGGATGGTATTTCTGGTAGTTTAGTTAAAGTGTGGGGAGTTCTACATATATTGGAAATTTGGAAATCATATAGTAAAAAAAAAAAAAAAAAATAATAATTTCAAAGCAGTCATGGGGTTTTCCGCTTTTTGGCGACGTCTAGCAGGCTTCTGAGTGCTCAGCTTTGTGGGCCGGTCAGTATCACTGTTGCATCTGCGGGTTAGAAATAGCTATTTTCCTGAACATAAAAAATTTTGGGCTTCTGGTCTGCGCATTGTTATAGTGAGACGGATCGGCCCACAAATCTACGTAGTTAGAAGTTTGTTGTACATTTCTGCCCAATCGTTGAAGGTTTGATGGCCGTTTTAAAAACTTTCTGATGACTTTCCTAAACATAGTGCAGGTTTTTGAGTACACCTTAGTATGATTTCTTTTGTGGAGTCCCTATATTATTGCTGAATAAGGCTAGTGGTGTCATCTAGGTGCTTCAGTGGGCGGGACTTGAGGGAATGTTAATGCACGAAATGGGCGGAGCCACTGTAGATCAACAATGCTTGCTAATTGACATAAATCTGTATATTTTTCATACTTTTGCTTGTATCCATTCGCAAGCAGTACTATTTCTTGAAACACCAAAACATACATCCATATTGTAAAACAAAATATATATTCTCACTGTATAAATTATTATTCACTAAGGACTTAAACATAAGATTGTCAGCACAAAGTTGAAATAATACATTTACTCGAACCGCGGTTAGCGTGTAGAGACAAAGGAAAAAAAAATCCCTATCCCTATCCCTATCCCTATCCCTATCCCTATCCCTATCCCTATCCCTATCCCTATCCCTATCCCTATCCCTATCCCTATCCCTATCCCTATCCCTATCCCTATCCCTATCCCTATCCCTATCCCTATCCCTATCCCTATCCCTATCCCTATCCCTATCCCTATCCCTATCCCTATCCCTATCCCTATCCCTATCCCTATCCCTATCCCTATCCCTATCCCTATCCCTATCCCTATCCCTATCCCTATCCCTATCCCTATCCCTATCCCTATCCCTATCCCTATCCCTATCCCTATCCCTATCCCTATCCCTATCCCTATCCCTATCCCTATCCCTATCCCTATCCCTATCCCTATCCCTATCCCTATCCCTATCCCTATCCCTATCCCTATCCCTATCCCTATCCCTATCCCTATCCCTATCCCTATCCCTATCCCTATCCCTATCCCTATCCCTATCCCTATCCCTATCCCTATCCCTATCCCTATCCCTATCCCTATCCCTATCCCTATCCCTATCCCTATCCCTATCCCTATCCCTATCCCTATCCCTATCCCTATCCCTATCCCTATCCCTATCCCTATCCCTATCCCTATCCCTATCCCTATCCCTATCCCTATCCCTATCCCTATCCCTATCCCTATCCCTATCCCTATCCCTATCCCTATCCCTATCCCTATCCCTATCCCTATCCCTATCCCTATCCCTATCCCTATCCCTATCCCTATCCCTATCCCTATCCCTATCCCTATCCCTATCCCTATCCCTATCCCTATCCCTATCCCTATCCCTATCCCTATCCCTATCCCTATCCCTATCCCTATCCCTATCCCTATCCCTATCCCTATCCCTATCCCTATCCCTATCCCTATCCCTATCCCTATCCCTATCCCTATCCCTATCCCTATCCCTATCCCTATCCCTATCCCTATCCCTATCCCTATCCCTATCCCTATCCCTATCCCTATCCCTATCCCTATCCCTATCCCTATCCCTATCCCTATCCCTATCCCTATCCCTATCCCTATCCCTATCCCTATCCCTATCCCTATCCCTATCCCTATCCCTATCCCTATCCCTATCCCTATCCCTATCCCTATCCCTATCCCTATCCCTATCCCTATCCCTATCCCTATCCCTATCCCTATCCCTATCCCTATCCCTATCCCTATCCCTATCCCTATCCCTATCCCTATCCCTATCCCTATCCCTATCCCTATCCCTATCCCTATCCCTATCCCTATCCCTATCCCTATCCCTATCCCTATCCCTATCCCTATCCCTATCCCTATCCCTATCCCTATCCCTATCCCTATCCCTATCCCTATCCCTATCCCTATCCCTATCCCTATCCCTATCCCTATCCCTATCCCTATCCCTATCCCTATCCCTATCCCTATCCCTATCCCTATCCCTATCCCTATCCCTATCCCTATCCCTATCCCTATCCCTATCCCTATCCCTATCCCTATCCCTATCCCTATCCCTATCCCTATCCCTATCCCTATCCCTATCCCTATCCCTATCCCTATCCCTATCCCTATCCCTATCCCTATCCCTATCCCTATCCCTATCCCTATCCCTATCCCTATCCCTATCCCTATCCCTATCCCTATCCCTATCCCTATCCCTATCCCTATCCCTATCCCTATCCCTATCCCTATCCCTATCCCTATCCCTATCCCTATCCCTATCCCTATCCCTATCCCTATCCCTATCCCTATCCCTATCCCTATCCCTATCCCTATCCCTATCCCTATCCCTATCCCTATCCCTATCCCTATCCCTATCCCTATCCCTATCCCTATCCCTATCCCTATCCCTATCCCTATCCCTATCCCTATCCCTATCCCTATCCCTATCCCTATCCCTATCCCTATCCTTATCCCTATCCCTATCCCTATCCCTATCCCTATCCCTATCCCTATCCCTATCCCTATCCCTATCCCTATCCCTATCCCTATCCCTATCCCTATCCCTATCCCTATCCCTATCCCTATCCCTATCCCTATCCCTATCCAGCACTCGTCAAAACCTTTCATTTGACACCCATATTATGGGAAACCAGTCTAGGGCCACACCTGGTCCATATTTTGGGCAATACCTCGAAAACGGGGTCTCATATGGGACTAATAACTCCACCATGTTAAAGCACTCCTCCACACCTTTCATTGTTAACAACAACAACAACACCTTTCATTTGACTCCATATTGTAGGAAACCCGTCTAAGGCCACACCCGGTCCATATTTTTGGCACTACCTCGAAAACGGGGTCTCATATGTGACAAATAACTACACCATGTTAAAGCACTCGTCCACACCTTTCATTGTTAACAACAACAACAACACCTTTCATTTGACATCCATATTGTGGAAACCCGTCTAGGGCCACACCCGGTCCATATTTTTGGCAATACCTCGAAAACGGGGTCTCATATGGGACTAATAACTACACCATGTTAAAGCACTCGTCCACACCTTTCATTGTTAACAACAACAACAACACCTTTCATTTGACATCCATATTGTGGAAACCCGTCTAGGGCCACACCCGGTCCATATTTTTGGCAATACCTCGAAAACGGGGTCTCATATGTGACAAATAACTACACCATGTTAAAGCACTCGTCCACACCTTTCATTTGCCACCCATATTGTAAGAAACCCGTCTAGGGTCACTCCCGGTCCATATTTTGGGCAATACTTCGAAAACGGGGTCTCATATGGGACTGATAAATACACCAGGTTAAAGCAGTCGTCAACACCTTTCATTTGACACCCATATTGTGGAAAACCCGTCTAGGGCCACATCTGGTCCATATTTTGGGCAATTCTTCGAAAACGGGGTCTCATAAGGGACTAATAACTACACCATGTTAAAGCACTCGTCCACACCTTTCATTTGACACCCATATTGTAGGAAACCCGTCTAGGGCCACACCCGGTCCATATTTTTGGCAATACCTCGAAAATAGGGTCTCATATGGGACTAGTAACTACACCATGTTAAAGCACTCGTCCACACCTTTCATTTGACACCCATATTGTGGGAAACCCGTCTAGGGCCACACCCGGTCCATATTTTTGGGAATACCTCGAAAACGGGGTCTCATATGGGACTAATAACTTCACCATGTTAAAGCACTCGCCAACAACTTTCATTTGATACCCATATTGTATGAACACGTTGTAAGGTTACCCTAGTCCACATTTTGCGGGATATCTCCTCTAAAACGGGGTCTCATATGTGACAAATAACTACACCATGTTAAAGCACTCGTCCACACCTTTCATTTGCCACCCATATTGTGAGAAACCCGTCTAGGGCCACTCCCTGTCCATATTTTGGGCAATACTTCGAAAACGGGGTCTCATATGGGACTGATAAATACACCATGTTAAAGCAGTCGTCAACACCTTTCATTTGACACCCATATTGTGGAAAACCCGTCGAGGGCCACATCTGGTCATATTTTGGGCAATTCTTCGAAAACGGGGTCTCATATGGGACTAATAACTAACCATGTTAAAGCACTCGTCCACACCTTTCATTTGACACCCATATTGTAGGAAACCCGTCTAGGGCCACACCCGGTCCATATTTTTGGCAATACCTCGAAAACAGGGTCTCATATGGAACTAATAACTACACCATGTTAAAGCACTCGTCCACACCTTTCATTTGACACCCATATTGTGGGAAACCCGTCTAGGGCCACACCCGGTCCATATTTTTGGGAATACCTCGAAAACGGGGTCTCATATGGGACTAATAACTTCACCATGTTAAAGCACTCGCCAACAACTTCCATTTGATACCCATATTGTATGAACACGTTGTAAGGTTACCCTGGTCCACATTTTGCGGGATATCTCCTCTAAAACGGGGTCTCATATGTGACAAATAACTACACCATGTTAAAGCACTCGTCCACACCTTTCATTTGACACCCATATTGTAGGAAACCCGTCTAGGGTCACTCCCGGTCCATATTTTGGGCAATACTTCGAAAACGGGGTCTCATATGGGACTGATAAATACACCATGTTAAAGCACTCGTCCACACCTTTCATTTGACACCCATATTGTAGGAAACCCGTCTAGGGCCACACCCGGTCCATATTTTTGGCAATACCTCGAAAACAGGGTCTCATATGGGACTAATAACTACACCATGTTAAAGCACTCGTCCACACCTTTCATTTGACACCCATATTGTAGGAAACCCGTCTAGGGTCACTCCCGGTCCATATTTTGGGCATTACCTCGAAAACGGGGTCTCATATGGGACTGATAAATACACCATGTTAAAGCAGTCGTCAACACCTTTCATTTGACACCCATATTGTGGAAACCCCGTCTAGGGCCACATCTGGTCCATATTTTGGGCAATTCTTCGAAAACGGGGTCTCATATGGAACTAATAACTACACCATGTTAAAGCACTCGTCCACACCTTTCATTTGACACCCATATTGTGGGAAACCCGTCTAGGGCCACACCCGGTCCATATTTTTGGGAATACCTCGAAAACGGGGTCTCATATGGGACTAATAACTTCACCATGTTAAAGCACTCGCCAACAACTTTCATTTGATACCCATATTGTATGAACACGTTGTAAGGTTACCCTGGTCCACATTTTGCGGGATATCTCCAAAACCTTCCCGGATTTTTATACTTTTTTTGGCCATAAACCATGTCGCGCTCAATCAAAAACTATGTGCAAAATTTCGTTTAATAACTACGATATAACCGCTACTGTCACCGATAAATAAACAAAAAATAACCACTACTGTCACCGATAAATAAACAAAAATAGCAAGAAACAACCAAAATGTCGTGCTGTGGGGAAAATGAGATAAATATATGGTGGATTAACAACCAAAATAATTAAAGATTGTATGGGAGGTACCACGCCCCCTTTTTCGATAACCCCTAGTTTTATGGGTGGGAATGGTGTTGTTATCCTATAGCTCTATACCAATTTTCATGTTCCTACCTTAAACACTTTTGAAGATATTCAACTTGAAAAATTCAGTTTGTATGGGAGGTGCCACGCCCCCTTAATATTTTGTTCTGATTATAAGACATGACCTGCGCATGGTAATAAGAAACAAATCCCCCAAAGGAAGTATTTCATTTGGTTCAGCCGTTTTCGAGTTTTAGCGTTACAATTATACACCATTTCATTTTTATATATATAGATGTACACGCACAGACTTTTCAGTATTTTTCTCGAAAACTTTAGTATGTATTAAAAAATGTTTACTTACGGTTTATTTGTCACGAAGTTTCTCATCGACAATGAAAATAGTTATTTTTGTAAAGCCCTTAGTTTTCGAGCTAGATCCATCTTTTCTCGATGAATAATATATTAATTACACTGGTCGACGGCCAAAATTTACCAGAGACGCCGTTATGAAATTCGTATGTAAAACCACCCCCTGATTTCGAAAATCGAGTTCATTTTTTATTCTATGGTACCGTTTTTGAGATATTTGCATTTTACCGTTATTCGAAAAAACCAAAAAGATGGCTCCCTTTAATTACATATATCTCACGAACAGGTCAAGCGATTGCAAAAAGGTTGACAGAATCAAAAAGACGATAAAATTTGCTATAAATGCATCATACATTGTTTTTTGCTCAACCAGATAGTTTTCGAGATATTAGCTTATCATTTCATATTTTTGTTTTCTTTTATGAAAAAATATGAAAAAATTACTCTTTGCGTGGACAGCATTCCAAAACCACACCTTTTTTTCTAGATATTTTTTCTTTACGTAGAGCTCTGTTTTATTAGAAAAAAGATAAGCTATCATCGAAGAAAATCGATGTAAAACTACGTAAGTTATAAGCGATCAAATAAAAATACCCAGGTTGCGCAATTTCAACGTATAGCTCAAAACGTATGTATGGTATAAGAAAGAGAGAAATATCAAGCTATGCTCTGTTTCTATTGAGTTCAAAGTTTAATTCATGAATGAAATTACCGATATTTTTTACTTTTTTTTAAATTTATTTATGTTTATACTATATTCTAACAGTCTTTATCTTAATTTGATTTTACTATGTAGTCGAAATAATTATGTGTTCTACTTTGACGCTTATTCAGTTTAGGATCGGTTTCTCTTATGAGAAACCAGCAGTAATCACCCATCATTGCGACGTCCCAGAATCCTTGATATCGATTCTCAATTAATTTCATTTGCTGATGAAACCTTTCGCCATGTTCGTCACTTTCGTCGCCAAGATTTGCCGGAACAAAGTTCAAATGTGAGTGCAGAAAGTGAATTTTTAAAGACATATTTACGCCTGGAAAGAAAATATTAGTTAGGTAAATAAAATTTTGGGAAATTAATTTTAATAAGCCTTTTATATTTACCCATTTTCGCATAATTATTGATTAAGTCGTTCACTATCTGTTCGTAGTTAGGGCTTTTGTGTCTACCGAGAAAAGAAGCAACGACCTTTTCAAAGGATTCCCACGCTGCTGCCTCAACTGATGAGAGTAGTCCTTTGAATTGAGTATTGTTGATCAACTTTTTTATGTGTGGTCCAACAAAAATACCTTCCTTTATCTTGGCTTGAGAAATATCTGGAAAAATTGTTTTCAAATAGTCGAATGCTTCGCCTTCTTTGTCCAAAGCCTTAACAAAGTTTTTAATGAGACCGAGCTTGATGTGTAAGGGTGGAAGTATGATTTTCTCTTTCTTGACAAGAGGGGTGTATTTTATGTTATCCACACCAACGGTAAACTCGACTCTTTCCGACCAATCCTTTCTGACGTAGTGGTCCTTACGAGCTCGGCTATCCCACTTGCAGAGGAAGCAGCAGTGCTTGGTGTAGCCACTTTGTAGACCGCATAGCATTGCAACGACTTTGAGATCAGAACATATTTTCCAATCATGCTCTTCATATTTGATAAATTTGAGAATTTTTTGCATTTCCTCGTAGGTTTCGTAGGTTTTGTTACCAATATGCAATAATACAGCTTTCAAACTCAGTTTATTGCTGTCTATGAACAATCGCCACTCTTTTGAATCATATGTTTGACCAAACTCTTTGAATAAACCAGGAATGTCGTTGCAGTAGCATTCTACAATATGTCACCTTAACATCGGATGACACAAATTTAAATTGTTGCATACGGGAAGTGTGGATCTCTGTCTTTTCCTTGGATAGTTCCAAATCTCTTATCCAATCATTAAGTTGTGCTTGTGAGAGAACGTTTCTCTCGTTTCCCACGCGAAATTCAGTACAACTTGATTCCCCGCACTCAGATATTACTGTTGACAATGGAACTGGATCCGCAACTGTCGTTGAACGTAGTACTGGTAATGTACTGATGGTACGCTGGCATAAGTTACTCTTCTTGATCTTCCAACGCCAAGCACTTTCGTTTGACAAATATAACACTCCATTGAATGGCAAGTAGGTTCTCTCCATATCATTGGTGTAGCAAATTTTATTTGTTGTCCTGATTTCGACTGAATCAATTCTACTCGACACGATGTACACAAAGTGTTCGGTGTCCATGGTTTTTCAGCATTTTTAGGCTCAATGCCAAAATACTTGGAGTATAAAGTTTTGATACGATCTGAGAACACTCGTCGTAGCCTTATGATAGTATATTGGCCACATGAAACAGAACATATCTGGATCGTTATCACACTCAAATTCTCGCGTCCTTTTACTCATTTTATTTTTTTTTAATAAATCACGGTTTTGAAATTCGACTTATGAACTGAACTATCTCCGGCGAGCCTTGCAGATGTTTTGAAGTTTCAAGGCGCCTTAACTCATATTTATACTCGGAACAAAAATAAAATTGAAAAAATCAAATCTTACCTAGACAGAAAGGTTCCTTTTTATACGAAGCCGGGAAAAGAAAATATTACCAGCTTTAGATGTCGGCTTTAAAAATTTTCTTATAATTTTGAAAATCTACCTGCATACTTACGCATAAGTGACGGAAATACATGTTTATAACTACATGCCTACAGCACTTTCGAACCCAACCACTCTTCCTTTCGAAGCAACCACTATAAAACAATTCGAGTATTAAAAGTACTATTTGATTTATTTAAAGAAAAAGTTTTATCATTGTTATGGTGTTATTCGTTTATCCGGATAATATCCCATTTGCACTTTATACCTTTAAAATATGTATGTATACATCACACATTGAAGTTGCGCAACCTGGGTATTTTTACTTGATCGTTTATAACTTACGTAGTTTTGCATCGATTTTCTTCGATGATAGCTTATCTTTTTTCTAATAAAACAGAGCTCTACGTAAAGAAAAAATATCTAGAAAAAAAGTTGTGGTTTTGGAACGCTGCCCACGCAAAGAGTAATTTTTTTCATATTTTTTCATAAAAAAAACAAAAATATGAAATGACAAGCTAATATCTCGAAAACTATCTGGTTGAGCAAAAAACAATGTATGATGCATTTATAGCAAATTTTATCGTTTTTCCGATTCTGTAAACTTTTTTGCAATTGCTTGACCCGTTCGTGAGATATACGCAATTAAAGGGCGCCATCTTTTTGGTTTTTTCGAATAACGGTAAATTGCAAATATCTCAAAAACGGTACCATAGAATCAAAAATGAACTCAATTTTCGAAATCAGGGGGTGATTTTACATACGAATTTCATAACGGCATTTCTGGTAAAGCGAAAAAGTTGAAATTCGTGGTCCAGTGTTATTATATAACGTTCGCTTCATGGCGGCTGCTATACTCACCGTCATTAGCGGCACCGCTTTGTTGTAAACTTTGACTGAAGTTACGGTGAATTCAGGCGATTGAAAATATTTTGCTGCTCCTTTTTAGTTTTTAAGTTTTTTTATTACAAAAAAAAAATGTTTTCAAAACTTTACAAATTGTCTTTGTAAAAAATGTTGAAGTATTTTATTGAATTTTCGCCGTTATGACAATTATGTTGGGAAAAAACGGGGAAGAACAATTGCGAACGTCATGCCGGCAGCTATGCTTGAATGCTTGCCTTTATATTACATTAAGGTGAAATTCACCGTTTTCTTAGATTACACGCAATTACTTTTACATGACAGTATTTTAGACAACGTACTTCACCGCTATATAGCGTCACCGCTTTCGAGGAATTCAAGCCTTTAGCGATAAGGAAGTATAACGCTATACTTCAATTTATAAAGAAATATTTGCGTGCGTTCAATGTAAAAAATTGCGTTTTCTGCTTCTCCTGTAATTTTTTTTATGTCAGTTAGGGCCTTTGTGAATTAAGATAACGATATGTATTTTCATATAATTTCGACCACTTCGATAAGGAAATGTCAGTTTATGAAAGTAAGTCGGCGCAGATTATAATGGACCGTCGAAAAATCTATAGGTGTATTCACCACAATAAATGCCAAAATGATACTTTACAAATAAACCATTTTTATCCACATGGTTTCTTCAAAAAATTACACGAATTGCTGTAGTAGGCAGAGCACTTAACCGCTACAAAACAGCGGACGCCGCGATTTGAAAATGCAACTACCATAAAAAAATACTCGACAGTGTCATTGTTTCGAACCTGTAGGTGTAACAAAATTATTTGTAAAATGTTTTCAAATGACACCACTTTTGTTGAAATTGTAACGTCGAAAAAAAAATTAACTCTACAGTAAAATAAACTATTATCTATATGTATCTGCCATAATAACGAACACTATTCAACATTTAAACAAAAAAAATTAAAATTAAGAATTAAAAAAAAAATTGTAAGTATATTTCCTGCGAGGGTGCATAATTTTAGTTATTACATTAATACAAACAACGGGCACAAAAAGTTGAATCGGTTTATTGATCTACATCAGCGGTCACCAAAACTCTAACTGCACAATGTTAGTAACTGCAGCAGTGTTACTGACAAACGACTAGTTGAGTAGCTTTCCGGCAAGCAAAACAAACGTATGGGCATACATTTTTCGATTTTATGCGCTGCTATACCACGTCGCCCAATGCCATACGATTAATAATTTATAATCTTTTACAGGTACTAATCTATTTCCTCTAAAAAGACATTTTGAGCTTTTCCATAAAACATAAATGAACTAACCCCAACTAAAAGGGAAGACTTATTTATGGAAACAAATATTTATACATATATTAACCAAGTTAAAAGTTGGTTGCCTAAAATGGAAGGGTCTTTTGGGGAAAATCAATGTTTTTATTGATAAACTCAAAATGTCTTTGTAGAGGAAATAGCTTAGTACCTGAAAAGATTTGCGGCATAAAAGGCATTGCAGTTACTCGAAAGCATTGTGCATCATACAATTTTTTCATATGACATTATGCCAAGTGGTATAAAAGCGCATGAAAACGAAGTGTGCAAAGACGTTGTTGTCTTTTTGTTGCCCGCAAGCTACTGAACGATGAGACGATGGCAGATGGTCAGTTGACTTTTACACTCTTACTACGACAAAACGAGAGAGTATAGTAATCTCTGTGAGTTGAGCGTTGCACCTCAGTGCCTTGAAATGACGATATCTGATCTACATCGATAAGGCTTCCCAAAACGTACAAAGGTGTTGAAATTCCGCGTGTAGCATATCTTTCAAACAGTGTTTGTTTTCTAAAAAAAATAATGAATTTGCAACAACGATGAATGGCCCAATAATAAAAATGTCATCCTTCATTTACTTCTTGACATATCCTTAAACTTTTGTAATTTGATCTCAAGTAGTAGGAACACATTTAGTAGTAGTAGTAGGAACACATTTACATAAACCTTTTCCATTTTTTTTATGGTGAAAGACTGAGTTTTGTACTATTGCAAGTAACACATACAAAATATAAACATTTTTAAATGGTTGTAGTTAGTTTAATAGTAATGAGAATCGCATAATGTAAAAAGTTTTCCAAACTTAAAAACCTCCACTTTAAGGATATGTTTTTGATATGTGATAAGAAAACTCACTTTGAAAAGAATCCCATTTTTTTCAGTAAAAAAATTATGGGAAAGGGCGAAAAAGCGACCCCTAAGGGACGGCCAAAATTGCCTAGGGGGTTAAATACTATTTTAAGTAGGTAACTGGAAGTTGCAGAGCTAACTTTTTGCGAGGCTATTTTCTCATCATTAACTAACTTTGTAGGGGGTAAGACCCAAGAACACTAAAACTTTTTATTTGAATCACTCTAATGTATACATACATACATATGACGGAGTTGTCACATGATACTTCAGTTAGGTAAAACATTTGGAAATCGGCAAGAGTTCCCGATGTTTTTTGAAAAAGTAGGGTCCGGGGTCCTGGCTCTAAAAAAGGGTCAAATTGACCCTTTAGGGTCCCCAACGGCAACACTGCATTGCAAGGTTAAAAGGGATATTGCAAGGATAACAAGGACATGATAAAGTTGAATGAATTAAAGATCCAGCAACTCAAGAATGAGTTGGAACGGTGTGGACTGACAACAAATGGCAATAAGTTAGAGCTACAATCACGTGTTGATGATTATGTTTTTCAGCTTTCGGAAGAGGGAATGACGAAAATAGAAGAGAAAAAGGATACTCCGGAGTCATTAGCAAATGTGGACACAAACTCTTTATTGGCTGCCTGGGCTCAGATGACGAAGAACATAACATCAAACAACAGACACGCATCATGTATCAGTTGGAAGAACAACAGAGAGGCATGGTATCTCAGTTGGAAGAACAAGAGACACGTATTACGTCTGCGTTGGAAGAGCAGGAGACACGAATGTCGTCGCAAATTTCGGCACAGGTATCTTCACAGATCTCCTCCCAATTGGAAGAACACAAGGCTTATATGTCATCTCAGCTGGAGGCACAGGAGGATTGTATGCCAGCTCAGCTAAAAACTCAGGACGGGTAAATAATACAGCTTAAGGAGAAAATCGAAGCCGAGTTGGATGCGTTAATAAGTCGTATCCAGGAGTTGCGGCTGAATCGTCCAAGTGTTTCAACAAGCGCACCCAACGTAAAAACCATATCCTTTGACGGTTCTGTGTCTTTCCAGGTAGTTTAGCTACGATTTGAGAAAACAGCAGCTGCGAACAACTGGGCGCTTAGGATAAAAAAAAAAAAAACTAATGGCGGCGAAATACCAACAGGTTATCATAACCTCTAACGAGATGTTTAGCCGAGCTTCTCTTTCCAACTTGTGGTGTGTTGCTTTCGAGTTTTCCTACAAGTTGGCGGGACCTACAGTTTTTTGCCGACTCCGAACGGCACTTGTAAAGCAAATGAATTTTTTGCTGAGAAGCTTCTCATGGCAGAAATACACCCGGAGAGTTTGCCAAACAACTGCCGAGGGGCGACCCCGTTTAGAAAAATTCTTTTTCTAAATAATTTTTGATGTTACTTTTGTCGGGCATCGAACCGCCACGACTTGGTGTAGAAGGCCGAACACTTAACCGCTACACAGCGGCGGCCGCCCTTAGGATAAAGTCGCTGTTTATTTAGGGCATTGAAAGGACCTGCAGCCGAAATTTTACGGACTATTCCGGACGCTGAAAGAAACAACTATAAAGCGTTGATGCGAGCCGTTGAAAGACGTTACGGCAGCGAATCACCTCCAGAAGGCTAGCGAAACATTACAGGAGTTTACATCGAACATCGAGAGGTTGGCCCATCCAGCAAACACAGAATACATCGAGAGGGTGAAAATCCAAAGTTTCATAAATGGAATACTTGTGGTGGAGACGAAGGGAGCCACATATGCAAATCCAAAGAGATCATTCGCGGAGGCGGTATCACATGACTTAACTCAAGAAACCGCATCTCTTTTGAGCAAACCAGTGTACAAAGCTCACCGTGTGGTAGAGGAGACTTGGTCAAAAAAATCGACAAAATTTTGGAAGCTTTGAATGGGGCACAGAAGAAAAGCGATGCTTCTAAACTAATCTAATCTTGACTTGCGTCGTTTTTGACGCTTCACCGCCTAAGCGATTTTGGCCGTCATTCCTTTTTAGCGATAATTGGCGCCAATTGGAAACCCCAAGGGAGTTCAAGTCATCCTCCACTTGTTGTTTCCATCTCAGTCGAGGCCGCCCCTTCCTCTGCTGCCGAATTCGGGTGTCGATAGGAAAACCTTCTGTGCTGGAGCTTCTTTGTCCATTCGCATAACATGTCCTAATCAGCGGAGCCTTGGCATTTTATTCCGCTGGACTTTGGTCAGGTCTGCGTAAAGCTCGTACAGCGCATCGTTAAATTTCCTTCGATACTCGACCATAAATTTCCGCAGAACTTTTCTCTCAAATCTTCTTCTTTTGACATTGTCCACTTATAGAGCATGATCTTTGTTTGTCGAGAGAATTTTACTTCTCAATTGCCTACTTAGTCCAAAGTAACACTTGTTGGCAAGAGTGATTCTCCGTTGAATTTCTAGACTGATATTGTTTTCGGTGTTTATTTTGGTTCCCAAATACACGAAGTACCTCACCGTTTCAAACTTGTAGATATCAACGGTGACTTGGCTGCCAAGGCGCAGGTGCGCCGATTCTTTCTTTGTTGACAGCAGATACTTCGTCTTGTCCTCGTTCACTGCAAGACCCAATTTTCGCGCTTCCTTATACAGTCCAGAGAAGGCAGCGCTTACAGCGCGGTTGTTAAGGCCAATGATATCAATATCATCAGCATATGCCAGCAATTGGCCACTCTTGTAAAATATTGTACCATTGCGGTTTAGCTCTGCTGCTCGAATTATCTTCTCCAGTGGTGGTTTCAAATGGCTCAAAGCCGTATAAGCTTTTGGAATGTCCGAAACCTTACTAGTAAATTGACGATGCCCGCCTAGTTGAGGTCCTCAACAAGGCAAAAGCTGACATCACCTCTATACAAGAAATGCGATGGACGGGGTAAGGTTATAGGACCATCCGAACCTGCAATTTCTACTGGAGCGGCCATACTAACGAGCGCAGATTCGGCGTCGGTTTTGTAGTAGGAAAGATACTTGTAAAACATGTAGTGTCCTTCACAGCCGTGAATGAGCGTCCCGCCACAATCCGAATTAAACTACGATTTTTCATCATATAATTTATCTGCGTGCACGCACCGACGAGGACAAGGACGACGTGGAAAAAGATGCTTTATACGCGAAATTAGAAGAAACTTATTACCGCTGCCCCCGTCATGATATCAAAGTCATGCTTGGCGACTTTAACGCCAGGGTGCAAAGAGGGTGTATTTGGCTCCACTGTCGGAAAGTTCAGCCCCCATGGTGAGACTTCGCAAAATGGATTCAGACTGATTGACTTCGCCGGTGCACGAAACATGGTCGTACCAGCACCAGGTTCAAGGATAAAAAGATCCATCAAGCCACATAGCTATCGCCAGATCGGAAAACACGCAACCAGAACAATCACTTTGTGATAGACGGACGGCACGCTTCCAGCGTTATGGACTTACGTACGACGAGGGGCCCGAATATCGACTCCGGTCACTACTTGGTAGCAGCCAAGATTCGTACCCGCCTAAGTACAATAAAAGAGACGGCACAAAAAAACGCAAGGAAAGCTGGACGTCGAAAAACTGCACCCACAACAGGCAGCCAATGATTTCGCAGAACGACTCGCACACCTGCTATCTGAGAGCATAATTCAACCCAACTGAGTGCATGAGCAGTGGGAACATATCCCCGGAGCACTTCGTACCGCAGCCGAAGAAGTCATTGGATTCCGGCAAGTTAAAAAAACACGTAGGATGACAGAGAGTGCATAGACGCAGTAAAAAGAAAGGACGATGCCTATAAAGCGACGTTAAAAGCGAATGCAACGAGGAGCGTGTGTGCACACTACCGTGAGATAAAGAGGGAAGCGAGATGGCTTTTCCGGGCGAAGAAAAGGAAAGCGGAAAAGCGAGAAATCGAAGAGCTTGAAATGCTAAGAACGTCCGAAAAATTGATCTAAAAACCCGACGAATGACGGAAGGTTTTAAACCTGGGCCAAACTCCTGTAAAACTTACAACGGCGACCTGGTGACAGATGTTCAGAGCAACAGCCCAGAGAAGAGGACGAACACGACCCCACAATCTAAAAAGATGGAATCGAAGTTCCACAACCCGACTATAACGAGGTGCGAATAGCTATATCACGGCTAAAAAACAATAAAGTGGCGGGTGCTGATGGCCTGCCCGCTGAGCTATTCAAATGCGGCGGCGAGGAGCTGGTAAGGTGCATGCACGAGCTCTTGTGCAGAATATGGTCGGATGAATGCATGCCTGAATATTCGAATCTAAGTTTTCTCTGCCCAATCCATAAGAAGGGTGATTCCTATCCTGGAATCAGCCATTTGAATATCGCATATAGGAAGAGTCAGCGCATTCGCGACTTGGCAACCACGCCACTGTTGGGAGCAATCATTTCGAGATAGTAAGGGACTTTGTATACCTGTGTTAATTTTCTTTTTTCTGAAAAAGCCTCTCTCTTCCGTCTCTGCCTCACGATAGCGTTGCCATACACTGCGGGTTGCGCCCGTTCGCAACGTCTCCTTGTAGGCAGCGTCCTTCTTTTTCGAGGAAGCTTTGCATTCCTCATCGTACCAGTTGTTCTTGCAGGCTCGCTGGAACCCTATAGTGGCCTCAGCTGCGGTACGCAATGAGTGAGAGATATTTTTCCATTGCTCGGTTACATCGTTAGGTCGAGGATTGCCCTCTGATAGCAGGTGTGAGAGTCAAATGGAGGAATTATCAGGTGTCTGTGTAATGCGCAGCTTCTCGAAGTCAAACTTTCCTTCCGTTACTGTGCGCAATTTCTTCGCTGCACAGAGGCGTGTGCGTATCTTGGCTGCCACAAGATAATGGTCCGAGTCGTTATTGGGACGACGCATTGTACGCAGGTCCAGTACGGTGGAGCTATGTCTGCCGTCGATCATGACATGATCAATCTGGTTTCTTGTTCTTTGATCAGCCAGGTGGCTTGGGGTATTCGTTTATGCTGGAACCTAGTTCTACTGATGACCATATTGCGAGCAGCGGCGAAGTCCAATCAATCTTGCCCGCCTTGACATTAAAGTCGCGGAGCACTTGGAGCAAGGTCCAATGGTCGTCTTTCCTTGTCCCGTCCATCGCATTTCCTGTAGGGCGGTGATGTCGGTCTTGGCGTCAGCGAGGACATCAACCATTCGGGCAGCGGTACCTTCCCTGGAAAGGGTCCGGTAATTCCAGGTACATGCCCTAATATTCTTTCTTTTTCTTTAATTCGTTTCTCCGGGTCGTCAACATTAAAGGGCCTTTTTTCGATTTCTCATTGGACTAAATTTTTTACGTGGCGGGTCCCAAAACCAGCGCACAACCCGTCTCCGGTGTTTTGAATAAAAAATATTCACACATTTATATACCGAGCCGCTTGCTACAAGACAGACGCCCGCTTGCAGCCAAGATGCTCTAGTAGAGTGGTTCACAAATATGGACTTTTTGGAAATTCTAAAACGCTACCCCCAATTATTGTTCCTTATGACAAAAAAAGAGGCTGCTATTTTTTTTTTTTTTTTAAAGGTGGTTTAGAGGTCGCGCTACTCGTTTTTATAAAAAAAATGAGATACTTGCAATTTTAATTTCATTTTAACATGTTTAAGTGCAGAAAAATTTGGGTTTTTATGTGTTGTTATTCTGTTTTCATTGGCGAATATTCCTGCAATTCAATAGCCTTCTTGGATGAGTAGAAAGGGTTTAACTCCTGAAAATATGTTTCGAAATAGAAAACGGTACAACTAAAACGCCTACACTGATCTCATTGCGCATTGGTTTTTTGGATATATTTCGCATCTAGAATGTTTATGACATCGCTGATTATGAATCCGATGTCAGTTTTTTTAAATTCAAAATGGCGGGTCCAATATGGCGGTGATTTTTTTGAAAAATAATTGGATTTTATTGAAACTTGGTACTCGGGGGTTTATGCGTTGTCTGATTACGAATCCGATATCGGTTTTTTGAAATTCAAAATGGTGGATCCAACATGGCGGTGCATTTTTGAAAACTAATTCGACTGTGTGAAACACGTCACTGATGGATTTATGACATCGATTTATATGAACTAGTATTGCTTGTGATCGAAAGTTCGACCAATAAATACTTTATAGGGTCGAGGGGTCGCTAGCCCCGTACCCCCATCCTTAAATTTCGTGGACGCCCCTGAAAATATACCACCTATACTTCAGTTTTCTCAATTTTCTTTCCATCGTTGCATATTTTATTCCAATTGGTCAAACGGTTCGCTCACAGGAGGTTCCTACAGGTTTTCTTGTGGCGTATTTATTGACATCGGATTCCTATGCAAGTTTGGCAAAAGTGGCATCTTATATATTATATATTAATATATATAAATGAAATATGCACCGATGGAAAGGAAATTGAAAAAACTGATGGTATATTTTCAGGGGCGTCCCCGAAATTTAAGGATGGGGTACGGGGCTAGCGAACCCTCGACCCCTCGACCCTATAAAGTATTTATTAGAATTAGTTTTCAAAAATGCACCGCCATATTGGATCCACCATTTTGAATTTAAAAAAACCGATATCGGATTCGTAATCAGACAACGCATAAACCCCCGAGTACCAAGTTTCAATAAAATCCAATTAGTTTTCAAAAAAATGACCGCCATATTGGACCCGCCATTTTGAATTTAAAAAAAACTGACATCGGATTCATAATCAGCGATGTCATAAACCTTCTAGATGCGAAATATATCCAAAAAACCAATGCGCAATGAGATCAGTGTAGGCGTTTTAGTTGCACCGTTTTCAATTTCGAAACATATTTTCAGGAGTTAAACCCTTTCTACTCATCCAAGAAGCCTATTGAATTGCAGGAATATTCGCCAACGAAAACAGAATAACAACACACAAAAACCCAAATTTTTACTGCACTTAAACATGTTAAAATGAAATTAAAATTGCAAGTATCTCATTTTTTATTATAAAAACGAGTAGCGCGACCTCTAAAGGACCTTTAAAAAAAAAAACAAAAAAATAGCAGCCTCTTTTTTTGTCACAAGGAACCATATTTCGGGGTAGCGTTTTAGATTTTCCAAAAAAAAAAATTTTTGAACATTGCTCTAGTGTGATTGCAGCCAAGATTCGCCCTTGGGTCTGCCTTAATTCCTTTGACGTGCACGAGGATTTGTTGTCGGAGACACCACCCTCGTTATTAATGGGGTCTCTGGCCATTTCCCGACTAACTTCTACAGCAGCGCTTTCCCCGCATCGTCTGCACGCGCTTCTTGGGTCGATATTTCCCTGCTGTGGTCTTGCTGCATTTGTGCTCTGTGTTCCCGCGGCCTCCTGTCTTGGGTGCTCTCGCTCGCCCGCTTGCCTATAGTGGTACATCTCCTCTGGTCTTCTTGACACGAATTTTTTGGCTGTGGGTTTTAGGGTTTCCTTCTCTGGCGCAATATTTTCGTAGTCCTCGACCAGGCTCACAAATCCTTCCAGGTTAGTGAATTCACTCCTCTTGACGTAAAGCTGGTACTATCGCCGAGTATTTCGATACATCCCGTCCTGCTTCTTCTCGTCGGTGTAGTCGGCGTGCCGCATCAGCCCCTGTAGAGATAAGACGTAGTCTTTAAACGCCTCACCTGGGCGCTAGACTCGCTGTCGTATTTCGTCATCCAAATTTTCAAAATAGTGCGAACTTAGGAAGAACTTCAGGAAGTCCCTTTTAAATGCTTCCTACTCTTGCCATCGCTTGTTGTTGTTGCGGTACCACACCAAGGCTTTATCCTTCTCCATCCGTTCAATAAAAGATAGCGGGTCCTTGCCGCCGTCGTATTTCAGGCCCCTCTTACGTACTCCGTCCATTATGTTTGCGTGTGAAGCTAGTTGGTAAATGGTTGTTGCACTGTGGCTACCTCGTACTTATGTGCCTCGGCCAGATTCTCCTTCTCAACTGGTTTACTTACGGCTGAAACGCCACTGCCGCCTGGTAACACGAGTTGGTCGCCTGGTCTTGGAGTTGTTGGTCTTGGATGCTGCAGTGTCATCAGTGATCTGAATCGCTACCTTTTGATTGGATGAAGTCCGCCAAGCGCTTCCGTCCCACTGCTCTCCAACTCGAACTCTACTGCGTATTATACTATTATAATGGGCGCCATTTGTGACGGACTTTTCCTTTTAAGCCGGGGATTAGCTCAGTCCGTCCAGGGTCCTGCTGGCGGGAAAGAAATTCCTACGTCTCCTTTTAAAGAGAAAGATCCGTGGTTTCGATAAAAATATATAAAAATTCAGTTTATTAATCAATTCAATTCTAAGTACTACTCTTATAGTTAGTTCAAACTACTCTGCAGGTGGCGGAGGTAGATAACCACCACCAGCCTTCTAAATTGTACCTTAGCCTAAGCTAGCGGAGGTAGCAAACCACCACTAATCTTCTAGACGGCGGAGTTGGAAAAACCCCACCGTATATATCTTAAAGTATTCCCTGTGCTAGTAAGGATTGCGGAGGCGGAAAACCACCACTAATCCTCGGGACGGTGGGGGGAAAAATTAAATTTTTTTTCAAAATGAATTTTCTTTTAATTTCTGAAACTTTTTTCAAAATGTTTTGTGTTGAAGCTTTGAAGCTTCCAAAATGGTAGGCCATGTGCGATTAGGTTAACTATTAAAATAATTACAGCCATTTAAAAATTACTGAGTTTTGTACTATTGCACACAAATACACACTAACACGTATAAAATCTAGTCCATATATTTTGCCTAAAATATTAAAATGTGGGCATCCGAGAAAATGTGAACATTAGGCCGTTCGGTAAAAATATGCATTATGCCGTCCGAAAAAATAAATATATAAAGTTATAAAACCGGGGAATTCATGGTACCCTATTATAACTTCAGATTAATCAATTTAGCTTAGTATTTATGCATTTAAATCAATGACTGACACCGTAACCATACCCGATTACAACCGATTCATTTTTCAAAACCGAAACCGAAACCGTAACCGATATTTTGATCTGAAAAGGAACGGCACCGAAACCGTTTCAAAAGCCGGAACCGGTTCCAAACGGTTTTAGTGGGAACATAGGTTTTTTTTTTTTACAAACAGGTACCCTGAACAATTTTCATGGAAGATCGTAGAACAAGGTTACAAAAGAAACGTTTTGACCTCAAAAAAAAAAAAATAAAAAAATTCTGAAATATAGTTGAGGAGAGCCCACGAAAAAAATTTACGAGATCCGAAACACAAATGTCCAGGTTTGTCTCAGAAATCACCATATGAACAATCACCCATATTAATGTTTTTCACGATTTACATATGTTTTTCATTTAGCTTACATTCTTATATTTTTCTAATAAAGAAGTAGAGTTAATTTTATGAGTTGATTTGATTTTGTGTTTTTCCGACAGGGTGGATACTAGATGTATATTGGAACGATTTTCCGTCATCCCTTGTCAAATTTGGTTTTGTAACAAACCGGTTTCGGCGATCTGCCATCTTCAGTGTTTGATTTCGTTCTGACTTTGTGTCTATCCGTTGTCATGTATTTATAGTCTGGACGCTGTATGCGGTAATGTTAGTACTTGTGTATATGATTCGTGTGTTACGAATGTTTCCGAACAGGTACCTGTAATAAGGGTTGTTTTCACACTAGTTAATTTGCTTGTCGCTGCTATGTCAGGTACGTGTGTGTTTAAAGGTTGCTTACTGACGCTCGTTAGTCAGGTAGAAGTCGGTGATTTTCGTCTTTTGATTGGGTTTGTGTGTTCGCTCGTTTATTGTTACTCGTTTGGTTATTGTACCTGCGGTATTGTTCGGTTTTTTGTAAATTAATTTTAGCGGTTCAAATATTGCGTCAGAGATGGTTTTTGTTTGTTCGTTTATTATTCTCCCGTCAAATGTCTTTAGTTTGTATATTTCCATGTTTTCCAGCACATTCAAGCGTCGGCCTTTTCTTTGTATGTGAAGTGTTTTGGCTGTGTTTTTGATGTTGGCCGGGGAGCATTTGTTTTCGAACATGTGATTTGCATAGTTTGATTCTGGTGTAATGGTGGGTTTCCGTGCTTTCTTGTTGTAGTCCCTGACGTGCTCTCGAAATCGTGTACTTATTTTTCGTCCTGTTTGCCCTATGTAGCTGTGCTGGCACTCGCAGGTAAGCTTGTAAATTCCACTTTCGCTAAACGGCTCTTCCGAGTTAGTGTTGGTTCTTAGGTTTTGTCCTAAGTTGTTCGATGTTCTGAACGCTGTGTTGATGTTGTGTTTCTTGAAAAAATTTGCCAATTTGTATGTCGTGTTTCCAGTGTATGTCATCGCCGTCCACATCTTGGATTTCTCTTCTGGGTTGTCTCTTTTTTGCGATCCATGTTTCCTTCGGAGTTTGTCCACTAGGGCTTTTTTGTATCCGTTGCTTGTTGCTATGCTGTATATGGTGGTAAGCTCCTTCCTGTATGATTCGTGGGTGAGGGGTGTTCTTTGAAGTCTGTCCACTAGGTGCCTTAATGCTGCATTCTTGTGCTGTTGAGGATGGTTTGATGTAGAGTGAATTATGGTGTCCGTAGTTGTTGGTTTTCTGTAGATGTCGTAGTTAAACTTGTTTGTTAGTTGGTCAATTCTTATCGTTAGGTCCAGGTAATTCAGTTCTCCGTCCTTCTCGGTTTCCATAGTGAATTTTATGTTTTCATGCTGTTTGTTTAAGAATTCTAGTATTCGTTCTTCATTGTTGGTATTCAATACGCAGATGATGTCGTCGACGTACCTTGCGTAAAAAGTCACTCCTAGGTTTGTGTTTAGTTCTTGAATGTATTTTGCCTCCAAGTTCTGCATGAATGCCTCCATGAGAATGGATGATGTTGGGTTACCCATTCCTAGTCCGTTCGTTTGTCTATATATTTTATTGTTGAATTTGAAGTAATTTTGCTGTAGAGTTGTTCTTAGTGTGTTGGTAATTTGTGCTGTTTTGATCTTATCTTTTGTTTTGTCAAGTAGTGTTTTGTGTATTATATCCAGTGTCTCTGACAGTGGTACAGAAGGGTACAAGTCTTTTATGTCAAATGAGACAATTGTGCTGTTCTCTGCGAGTTTTACGGTTTCAAGTTTTTCTATTAGTTCGGTTGTATTCTTTATTGTATGTTCATGGTCTAGTTCAAGTGTGTCGCTCAGTAACGTCTTCAGATATTTTGACAGCTTATACCCCGGCGCTGACTTGAAATTGATAATTGGCCGCATTGGCGTGTCTTGCTTATGTATTTTTGGTAGCGCTATTAGTGGGGGAGTCGATGGGTTCATTTGTGTCAGAGTACATCCCGTCCTTTCGTCTATTATTTTTGTGGCATTTTTTATAGCCCCTTTGATTTCGGTCTGGTATTTATCGGTGGGGTTCTCGTTAATTACGCGGCATTTCATATCTTTGATTAGTCTTTCGGTCTTTGTTATGTATTCATCTTTGTCCATGAGCACTGTTGTGTTTCCTTTGTCGGCCTTGGTTGTCATCACGTTGTTTCTTTTCAGCTTTCGCTTTAACCCCTTCATTATTATTTCCTCCTTACTCGTGTTCCGTTCATCTTGCCTTTTTATGTCTTTGCTAATGATCTCCCTGCACATGTGCCTGGCGTGTTCTTGTTCCTCGTAGGGGAGGAGCGATATTGCAACCTCTGCATCTACTATTGCTTGCTCCGTTTTTCTTGCCTTGTTGTTGTCTACTACGTTGTGTTTTAGTCCCTTCTCAAGAAGTTGTGCTTCTTCGTTGCTGATGTCCACTGTGGTCAGGTTCACGAACCTATCGTGAAATCTATGTGTTTGTTGGTCCTTGTTTTCGCGTCTTCCCGATAGTTTGTCCA
>CAXKVI010000006.1:47396414-47819982 GCA_964058755.1 Campiglossa producta | reverse complement strand
GGAAATATACAAACTAAAGACATTTGACGGGAGAATAATAAACGAACAAACAAAAACCATCTCTGACGCAATATTTGAACCGCTAAAATTAATTTACAAAAAACCGAACAATACCGCAGGTACAATAACCAAACGAGTAACAATAAACGAGCGAACACACAAACCCAATCAAAAGACGAAAATCACCGACTTCTACCTGACTAACGAGCGTCAGTAAGCAACCTTTAAACACACACGTACCTGACATAGCAGCGACAAGCAAATTAACTAGTGTGAAAACAACCCTTATTACAGGTACCTGTTCGGAAACATTCGTAACACACGAATCATATACACGAGTACTAACATTACCGCATACAGCGTCCAGACTATAAATACATGACAACGGATAGACACAAAGTCAGAACGAAATCAAACACTGAAGATGGCAGATCGCCGAAACCGGTTTGTTACAAAACCAAATTTGACAAGGGATGACGGAAAATCGTTCCAATATACATCTAGTATCCACCCTGTCGGAAAAACACAAAATCAAATCAACTCAGTTAGCGCCTGTCAGGCTTTCAACTTAAATCCAAACATACTACTAGTAAGATACAAACGACGTCTATCGAAAATACATACGATAAATGCAAACATCTGGTTCAACAGACAATGTCTGGCGTTGAATATCACACCCAAATACGCCCGGATCCAGATCAAAGCAAACACACCAGCAAGCAGGAAAACTGTTAAGAGAGCAGAAAAGGACTTTTTACGAAATGAACTACATAGCCTACATGCCAAAAAGGACAAGACAAACGCAGAATTATTGGCAATCCACTTACAACTAGCTGAACTTATACCTACAACTATATTGATGGACTTCTTTGACCGGATAGAGACTGAAATCAAGAACGAGCACAAACCAAAATACAAAACATTGAACAAGAAATTGGACAAACTATCGGGAAGACGCGAAAACAAGGACCAACAAACACATAGATTTCACGATAGGTTCGTGAACCTGACCACAGTGGACATCAGCAACGAAGAAGCACAACTTCTTGAGAAGGGACTAAAACACAACGTAGTAGACAACAACAAGGCAAGAAAAACGGAGCAAGCAATAGTAGATGCAGAGGTTGCAATATCGCTCCTCCCCTACGAGGAACAAGAACACGCCAGGCACATGTGCAGGGAGATCATTAGCAAAGACATAAAAAGGCAAGATGAACGGAACACGAGTAAGGAG
This sequence comes from Campiglossa producta, assembly GCA_964058755.1. NCBI lineage: Eukaryota > Metazoa > Arthropoda > Insecta > Diptera > Tephritidae > Campiglossa > Campiglossa producta. The sequence goes on along the minus strand of CAXKVI010000006.1, from coordinate 47,818,748 downwards.
GAAATAATAATGAAGGGGTTAAAGCGAAAGCTGAAAAGAAACAACGTGATGACAACCAAGGCCGACAAAGGAAACACAACAGTGCTCATGGACAAAGATGAATACATAACAAAGACCGAAAGACTAATCAAAGATATGAAATGCCGCGTAATTAACGAGAACCCCACCGATAAATACCAGACCGAAATCAAAGGGGCTATAAAAAATGCCACAAAAATAATAGACGAAAGGACGGGATGTACTCTGACACAAATGAACCCATCGACTCCCCCACTAATAGCGCTACCAAAAATACATAAGCAAGACACGCCAATGCGGCCAATTATCAATTTCAAGTCAGCGCCGGGGTATAAGCTGTCAAAATATCTGAAGACGTTACTGAGCGACACACTTGAACTAGACCATGAACATACAATAAAGAATACAACCGAACTAATAGAAAAACTTGAAACCGTAAAACTCGCAGAGAACAGCACAATTGTCTCATTTGACATAAAAGACTTGTACCCTTCTGTACCACTGTCAGAGACACTGGATATAATACACAAAACACTACTTGACAAAACAAAAGATAAGATCAAAACAGCACAAATTACCAACACACTAAGAACAACTCTACAGCAAAATTACTTCAAATTCAACAATAAAATATATAGACAAACGAACGGACTAGGAATGGGTAACCCAACATCATCCATTCTCATGGAGGCATTCATGCAGAACTTGGAGGCAAAATACATTCAAGAACTAAACACAAACCTAGGAGTGACTTTTTACGCAAGGTACGTCGACGACATCATCTGCGTATTGAATACCAACAATGAAGAACGAATACTAGAATTCTTAAACAAACAGCATGAAAACATAAAATTCACTATGGAAACCGAGAAGGACGGAGAACTGAATTACCTGGACCTAACGATAAGAATTGACCAACTAACAAACAAGTTTAACTACGACATCTACAGAAAACCAACAACTACGGACACCATAATTCACTCTACATCAAACCATCCTCAACAGCACAAGAATGCAGCATTAAGGCACCTAGTGGACAGACTTCAAAGAACACCCCTCACCCACGAATCATACAGGAAGGAGCTTACCACCATATACAGCATAGCAACAAGCAACGGATACAAAAAAGCCCTAGTGGACAAACTCCGAAGGAAACATGGATCGCAAAAAAGAGACAACCCAGAAGAGAAATCCAAGATGTGGACGGCGATGACATACACTGGAAACACGACATACAAATTGGCAAATTTTTTCAAGAAACACAACATCAACACAGCGTTCAGAACATCGAACAACTTAGGACAAAACCTAAGAACCAACACTAACTCGGAAGAGCCGTTTAGCGAAAGTGGAATTTACAAGCTTACCTGCGAGTGCCAGCACAGCTACATAGGGCAAACAGGACGAAAAATAAGTACACGATTTCGAGAGCACGTCAGGGACTACAACAAGAAAGCACGGAAACCCATCATTACACCAGAATCAAACTATGCAAATCACATGTTCGAAAACAAATGCTCCCCGGCCAACATCAAAAACACAGCCAAAACACTTCACATACAAAGAAAAGGCCGACGCTTGAATGTGCTGGAAAACATGGAAATATACAAACTAAAGACATTTGACGGGAGAATAATAAACGAACAAACAAAAACCATCTCTGACGCAATATTTGAACCGCTAAAATTAATTTACAAAAAACCGAACAATACCGCAGGTACAATAACCAAACGAGTAACAATAAACGAGCGAACACACAAACCCAATCAAAAGACGAAAATCACCGACTTCTACCTGACTAACGAGCGTCAGTAAGCAACCTTTAAACACACACGTACCTGACATAGCAGCGACAAGCAAATTAACTAGTGTGAAAACAACCCTTATTACAGGTACCTGTTCGGAAACATTCGTAACACACGAATCATATACACGAGTACTAACATTACCGCATACAGCGTCCAGACTATAAATACATGACAACGGATAGACACAAAGTCAGAACGAAATCAAACACTGAAGATGGCAGATCGCCGAAACCGGTTTGTTACAAAACCAAATTTGACAAGGGATGACGGAAAATCGTTCCAATATACATTTAATTTTATGAATTTATTTTGCAGAAATTTCATCCATGCATAGCGTTAATAATATTTACATATTATTATTATATTGAAGAAATTCCATCATGGCCGCAGGAAAAGGGAAGCTATGAAAATTCAGCTCTATTTTGAAGCTACACTTGAATATTTTAGTAGTAAAATTTATTGGGCTCGAGTTTTTATTTGGAAACCGAAACCGAAATAAATGTTGAAGAACGAAACCGGAAGCGAAACCGAATCACGTTACAAAACCGAACCCGTAACCAGAACGTTATTTTAATCGGTTCCATACCCTGATTTAAATGAATATATGTAGTTGAACTTTAAAGTGTTATTGGGCAGCTTAACCAATAGCGAAAATTTTAAAGGGAAGAAATCGCTAAAATACGGACTCCAATAAAAATCATAAAGAAAAAACGTGGAGTTAGACAATTCAGAAAAAAGAAAGAAACAGCCGAAACCTTTAGACTACTAAATTTACCACTACAAATACAATGGATAAACTAAAATTAAAGGAAAAAATACATGAGTTAAGAAATAGGAAAAAAAAATAAAGATTTTAATTGAATTTTCCAAGAAGTGAATAAATGGCAAGAAATCCACGACACATTATCTGAAGAAAAAACAAAAGCTAATCAGTCATACAAAAGCACAAATCAAAGTACTCCCATAACAACAGAAACATTAGTAAAACAATTGAACATAATTTTAGAAGCCTTAAATAGTATAAGACAGGTTATCAAGGCGGGAACTCATATACTTATATATAAGTATAATATTTCCACAAGTTGAAAAACAATTAAATCAATATTCTAAGAAAACTAGAATCAAAATTCATACAGTAGTTACAAAGTGGAAAGTGTAGATTGGTTACAATTCGACCTTCCTGACACACCGATCGACTCGATCGGAATACCTTCCGGAACTATCATAGAGTCACTGTTGTTATCCGCAGTCAAAGTATCCCATTGAGTTCATGGTTCTAACCACATCTGCAATCGATTTGATTTTACCACGCCATTATACGGTATTTGCGTAACTTGGAAATTCTCAATGTCCTTCAAAACATACCGGTCATTTGGTAGTATTTTGGAAATCTCATTGTACTTAGCCGCAAATTTTTTATTAGTTCCCACAGTGGTATCTGAGTCAATCCATATGAAAACGTCTAATATTAGCAAAAATCTTCGCTGACTAGTCTCGGATTTCGCTCAAATTTTGAGGGACACTTCTTTAGGGTCCTAAGGAACAAATTTACTCACATTTAATTTTAATAACCACTCGTTTCGGACTGGTCGAATTTCAAAGTTTGTAAAACGTCATTTTTAGACTTATCCTATTATTGCTGTAAAAATGTTTTTTATTAGAGATATCCTTACCTGCGATATGGCATTTTAAAGGTCAAAGAGAGTAGTTTCTTTAGAAGTAAATAATAAATCATATAGCGAGTACCTGGTATTAAAACCCTGGTACTGAAATACGTAGTTTTTATCTTTTTTGTAAATTTTAGCTGGCTCTGGCGTCTTCACTGTTTTAAGTACCCACTTACCTTTTTTAGAAATTAAGGGTACATATCTTAGAAGAAACTACCCACCCATTGGCCAAAGAAACTCACTCCTTATAGATAATGATTATCTCGAAATTTGTAAGTTTTTAAAAATCTGGTTTTTCAGGCTCTAAAACGGACATGTTTCTCAAGAGATAAATACTCGAATTTCTCAAGGACTCCAGTCCTGACATTTAGCTTCTAATACCTCTACATTTCGTTTTGTTATTTTCATACTAAGGATCTCTGCTGATGGATCTCCTTAACCAATATAAATTTTTTTTTTAAAGAAAATTTTCGTATAATTTTTGGATTTTTTTTCAACAACCATTACATAGTCTTAAAGTTGAAGCGTGAACTTACCAACAAAAAAAAACCGCGTGCAATTATCATATGATTTATTATTTATTTTTAAAGAAACTACTCTCTTTTACCTTTAAAATGCCGTATCGCATGTAAGGATATCTCTAATAGAAACATTTATACAGCAATAATAGGGTAAACCTAAAAATGACGTTTTTCAAACTTTGAAATTCGACCAGTCCGAAACGAGTGGTTATAAAATTTAAATGTGTGTAAATTTAATCCTTCAGGCCCCTAAAGAAGTGTTCCTCAAAGTTTTAGCGGAATCCGAGACAAGCCAGCTTTTTGTAATAGACGCTTCCATATGGAATGTCTCATCTACATTTTTCATCGCTACATAATCCCCTACTTTAAAAACTTTAACAGTATGTTTAAAAAAATACTTCTGATTATATTCCTGAGACTTTTCAATTTCACTTAATGCTTTTTTAAGCAGTTTCTTTAGATCTGAGAATTCAGATGCATTCCCTTTTTCTTGCAAATATTTCGTAAACTCATCAATAATCCTACCTCGCTCTTCCACTCCAAACAATAATTTACTTGGTGATTCCTGAGTATACGCATGACCATAGTTATTAATCAGCTTGAACCAGTTTGCACATCCAATCTGTGTGAACAATGGGTTCAGTAAGCCTGGCTTTTAAAACTCATGGCTTTTAAAACTCTATACACCCTTTCCACCTGTCCATTTGGGTTTCAAAATCAGACGTGGCTACAAGAATATCATCCATAAAAATTACCCTTTTCCACGAATGTAATAAATCTCTAAAAATTTCCCAAACAAACAATTGAAACACTGTTGGCGCATTTTTTAAACCAACGGGCATTTTCGTATACTCATATTGTCCACCAGGGATTACAAAGGAAGTGTACTTAATCGAATCATTGCGCATTTGCACTTCGTGAAAGCCACTCTTAAGATCCAAAACCGTGAATATTTTCTTACCCGACAAATATTCTAAGAAATTTTCTATTAACGGCATTGGAAAGTTATCGCGAATGGTTTTTTTGTTCAAAAACCTACAATCAATACATAATCTGCCCTCACCATTTTTTTTCTCACTCTCAGAAAGAAGTTTATCAATAATTGCCTGAACTTCAGCTTTTTCAGAATAAGAGAGCATTGGTGGTGCGCAGTGAAAAGGTGTGTCATCTCTTAGGTTTATTTTCATTTTACAATCAAGGGGAATAATCTACTTTTCTTTTGTTGGAAGTATAGACCAACTATAACTTTTCTTAATACACCAGCTTGTTTTACGTAAAGCGCAAGTGTCCAACTGAGCAGCATTTATTTTAACTCCAAAAACCTGCATTGTATTTTTCTCAAAAGGCTTGCAAATATTTTCCCGTTTCCCAAAATAACTTGGTTGAATCAAATCGTCAGTGAAGCACCCGAAACCACCACTCGGACACCTCGAACATTTACTGCAAGTTCTTCTAAGGTGAAACAAATCGAGCACACTGTCTTTAAAACAATTTGTATTATTGTAATTAAACACATAGGAACGCGAAATTTTGGAAGCATCGCTATTTTTATATGTAAAATATCGATGTTGAAAATCATTGAAATGGGATAAATATTTCACATAGCCCATACAATCGATTGTTCCGATAAACGGATTTTGGTAGATAACTCCTGTAATTATATCGGTAGGAACGTGAAATTTCGTAAATGTTGCTATTTTACAATGTGGAATGTCGATGTTAAAAATCAATGTGATTGGACCAATATAACACATCGCCCCATATAATCGATAGCTCCGATAATTTCGGTATGAGCTAAAGTTAAATTCACACAGGCTGTACTGGGGATCAAACAGTGAAAATCGTGACGCTTATTCATGAAAGGTATTTAGCCTTCGGCACAGCCGAAGACAGCTTTCCTTACTTGTTTTTAATTTATCTTTAAAGATTTTTTATCTTAATACTTCGAAATTGAAGAAAATTGCTAATTTACCTAGTTGCCTAAAGACTACATAGTTCCGTTTTGAGTAACGTCTGCAACGCAGTTTAGGTGTCTATGACAGCGACATCATAGTAGGCCAGCGTCTGCAACATACTTTTACCGACAGCTGGTCCTTAAATACGCCCAAATATAACATATCAGTTCCAGTTTTCACGATACTTCTTACTCAAAATTCCAAAAAAAAAACTCGTTCAAAGGTAACGTCCGCAACGCTAGGAAATGCTCATATGTGATTTAAATTTACACAAAAATATTCCAACAGATCTCGCCCCAGCAGCAAGGGTATAGAACGATCAGAATCATTTAAAACTAAAAATCGATGGGTTATTTTCTGACCCTTCAAATGGAAATATCAGCTAAATGGCTGGTAGTTATCTATTCAGCCTGCCTGGCTCTTAATTACATTCCGTGCTCCTGGAGAAGCGCCACGGTAGTCTTTATTCCAAAGGCTGGGAAGGCCTCACACTATGAGCCTAAAGACTACAGACCGATCAGTCTCTCGTCTTTTGCACTTAAAACCTTCGAGAGGATAATTAGCGATTATCTCTCCTCTACTATTGATAGCAACCTTATTTCTAGCTATCAACATGCATATACCAAAGGTAAATCAACGGAAACTGCGCTCCACAGCCTAGTCTCTATTGTTGAAAAATCATTGCATGAAAAGGAGTACTGTCTCGTGGCCTTTCTGGACATCGAAGGGGCTTTCAACAATATAAGGCCGGAGGCTATTAACACTGCTTTAACAAACCTGGGCATAAATAGGTCTCTTATTGGACTAATTGATCAACTACTAAAGGGAAGGAAAATAGTTTCTTCACTGGGAACAGTTGATCTTTCACGCTATGTCACAAGAGGAACGCCTCAGGGTGGTGTTCTCTCCCCGCTCCTATGGAACCTCACCGTAAACTCGCTGCTACGAGACACAAGGTGGGGGGGGGGGGGGGGGGAGATAGTAGCATATGCAGACGATTTAGCTATTGCATATAGGGGCAAATTCCCACAAACCCTGTGTGACTTGATGCAAGTAGCACTGCGAGAAGTTTCTTCATGCTCCTCTCGCTGCGGACTTAGCATCAACCCGGGAAAGGTGGAGCTTGTCCTTTATACCAGGCGGTACAAGATACCACCGTTGAACCTACCAGAACTAGATGGCGTGCGCCTGAACTTAGCTGACAAAGCCAAATTCCTAGGCACAGTTCTAGATAGAAAGCTTAACTGGAAGGAGAATGTCATCCAGCGCCAGAGGAAAGCGTGCATTGCACTTTACACCTGTAAAAGAGCCATTGGCAAAAAATGGGGGCTCAGCCCCAAAATTTGCAGATGGATCTACACTGCGATAATCCAGCCAATTATGCTGTATGGAGTCGTGGTATGGTGGCCTGCGCTAAGAAAGGCAACAAACCTAAATCTGCTAGGGAAAGTCCACAGATCGAGCATGATCTGTATAAGCGGGGCGTTAAGAACAACGCCCAATGAAGCTCTCCAGGCCATTCTTGGCTTTTTGCCACTCGATCTGGAAGGGTACCGGGCAGCAGCAGCATCGGCTGTGCGTCTAAGGGAAACGTCCTTCTGGGGCGCAAGCACTATTGGACACTCCTGTATTCTAAGATCTTACAGCTTTCTCCCTCTGAGCACAGATCGGTGTGCAACCACAACAGTCGGAGATTGTTGTTTTAGAATAAACATTCCCAGCAGGGAAGACTGGGAGAACATAGATCGGTGTCCCGCTACTAATGGCGGCACTTTTATATACACCGACGGCTCGAAGTTAGACCGCAGAGTCGGAGGAGGGGTTTACTCAAGGGATTTGGACCTAGAACTCTCCTTTAGACTACCTGATCACTGCAGCGTCTTCCAGGCTGAAGTTTCAGCAATCATGGACACCGTGACTTGGATAGGTGAACGCACCATCGGACAGGATATCTGTATTTTCAGCGACAGCCAAGCGGCCATCAAATTCCTTGGCTCTTACTCGTTCAGCTCTGAACTGACGCTCAGCTGTCGTCGATCTCTTCAAGAGATGACCCAACAGCGTGAACCTCACATGGGTCCCGGGACACAGGGACATTGAGGGAAACTGTAGGGCAGACGAACTTGCCAGGCAGGGCACGACCAAGCAGATTCTTCAAGATAAAGAGCGCATAGGTATGCCGTTTGCCACGTGCAAGCTAATGCTGAAGGAGCATACACTCCGCGAAGCCAACGAAAGATGGCTACAAGCCCCAGGGTGCAGGATATCCAAGCAAACCTGGCCAAAATGCGATCTTAAAAGATCTAGACACATATACGCCCTAAAAAGGAAGGAAATCTCCATATTAATAGGTGTTTTAACCGGGCACTGCCTTATTGGTAGGCACGCAGCAAGGCTAGGCGTTCCCTACCGACGAGGCTGCAGGAGTTGCAAAGATGATGAGGAAGAGGAAACGGTGGAGTACCTCATCTGCAACTGCCCGGCCTTAAGCGGAGCGAGAAGGCGCTCTCTGGGAGTTCCCTTCCTGGTTAGCCTGAACTTCAGCTTTTTCAGAATAAGAGAGCATTGGTGGTGCGCAGTGAAAAGGTGTGTCATCTCTTAGGTTTATTTTCATTTTACAATCAAGGGGAATAATCTACTTTTCTTTTGTTGGAAGTATAGACCAACTATAACTTTTCTTAATACACCAGCATGTTTTACGTAAAGCGCAAGTGTCCAACTGAGCAGCATTTATTTCAACTCCAAAAACCTGCATTGTATTTTTCTCAAAAGGCTTGCAAATATTTTCCCGTTTCCCAAAATAACTTGGTTGAATCAAATCGTCAGTGAAGCACCCGAAACCACCACTCGGACACCTCGAACATTTACTGCAAGTTCTTCTAAGGTGAAACAAATCGAGCACACTGTCTTTAAAACAATTTGTATTATTGTAATTAAACACATAGGAACGCGAAATTTTTGAAGCATCGCTATTTTTATATGTAAAATATCGATGTTGAAAATCATTGAAATGGGATAAATATTTCACATAGCCCATACAATCGATTGTTCCGATAAACGGATTTTGGTAGATAACTCCTGTAATTATATCGGTAGGAACGTGAAATTTCGTAAATGTTGCTATTTTACAATGTGGAATGTCGATGTTAAAAATCAATGTGATTGGACCAATATAACACATCGCCCCATATAATCGACAGCTCCGATAATTTCGGTATGAGCTAAAGTTAAATTCACACAGGCTGTACTGGGGATCAAACAGTGAAAATCGTGACGCTTATTCATGAAAGGTATTTAGCCTTCGGCACAGCCGAAGACAGCTTTCCTTACTTGTTTTTAATTTATCTTTAAAGATTTTTTATCTTAATACTTCGAAATTGAAGAAAATTGCTAATTTACCTAGTTGCCTAAAGACTACATAGTTCCGTTTTGAGTAACGTCTGCAACGCAGTTTAGGTGTCTATGACAGCGACATCATAGTAGGCCAGCGTCTGCAACATACTTTTACCGACAGCTGGTCCTTAAATACGCCCAAATATAACATATCAGTTCCAGTTTTCACGATACTTCTTACTCAAAATTCCAAAAAAAAAACTCGTTCAAAGGTAACGTCCGCAACGCTAGGAAATGCTCATATGTGATTTAAATTTACACAAAAATATTCCAACAGATCTCGCCCCAGCAGCAAGGGTATAGAACGATCAGAATCATTTAAAACTAAAAATCGATGGGTTATTTTCTGACCCTTCAAATGGAAATATCAGCTAAATGGCTGGTAGTTATCTATTCAGCCTGCCTGGCTCTTAATTACATTCCGTGCTCCTGGAGGAGCGCCACGGTAGTCTTTATTCCAAAGGCTGGGAAGGCCTCACACTATGAGCCTAAAGACTACAGACCGATCAGTCTCTCGTCTTTTGCACTTAAAACCTTCGAGAGGATAATTAGCGATTATCTCTCCTCTACTATTGATAGCAACCTTATTTCTAGCTATCAACATGCATACACCAAAGGTAAATCAACGGAAACTGCGCTCCACAGCCTAGTCTCTATTGTTGAAAAATCATTGCATGAAAAGGAGTACTGTCTCGTGGCCTTTCTGGACATCGAAGGGGCTTTCAACAATATAAGGCCGGAGGCTATTAACACTGCTTTAACAAACCTGGGCATAAATAGGTCTCTTATTGGACTAATTGATCAACTACTAAAGGGAAGGAAAATAGTTTCTTCACTGGGAACAGTTGATCTTTCACGCTATGTCACAAGAGGAACGCCTCAGGGTGGTGTTCTCTCCCCGCTCCTATGGAACCTCACCGTAAACTCGCTGCTACGAGACACAAGGTGGGGGGGGGGGGAGATAGTAGCATATGCAGACGATTTAGCTATTGCATATAGGGGCAAATTCCCACAAACCCTGTGTGACTTGATGCAAGTAGCACTGCGAGAAGTTTCTTCATGCTCCTCTCGCTGCGGACTTAGCATCAACCCGGGAAAGGTGGAGCTTGTCCTTTATACCAGGCGGTACAAGATACCACCGTTGAACCTACCAGAACTAGATGGCGTGCGCCTGAACTTAGCTGACAAAGCCAAATTCCTAGGCACAGTTCTAGATAGAAAGCTTAACTGGAAGGAGAATGTCATCCAGCGCCAGAGGAAAGCGTGCATTGCACTTTACACCTGTAAAAGAGCCATTGGCAAAAAATGGGGGCTCAGCCCCAAAATTTGCAGATGGATCTACACTGCGATAATCCAGCCAATTATGCTGTATGGAGTCGTGGTATGGTGGCCTGCGCTAAGAAAGGCAACAAACCTAAATCTGCTAGGGAAAGTCCACAGATCGAGCATGATCTGTATAAGCGGGGCGTTAAGAACAACGCCCAATGAAGCTCTCCAGGCCATTCTTGGCTTTTTGCCACTCGATCTGGAAGGGTACCGGGCAGCAGCAGCATCGGCTGTGCGTCTAAGGGAAACGTCCTTCTGGGGCGCAAGCACTATTGGACACTCCTGTATTCTAAGATCTTACAGCTTTCTCCCTCTGAGCACAGATCGGTGTGCAACCACAACAGTCGGAGATTGTTGTTTTAGAATAAACATTCCCAGCAGGGAAGACTGGGAGAACATAGATCGGTGTCCCGCTACTAATGGCGGCACTTTTATATACACCGACGGCTCGAAGTTAGACCGCAGAGTCGGAGGAGGGGTTTACTCAAGGGATTTGGACCTATAACTCTCCTTTAGACTACCTGATCACTGCAGCGTCTTCCAGGCTGAAGTTTCAGCAATCATGGACACCGTGACTTGGATAGGTGAACGCACCATCGGACAGGATATCTGTATTTTCAGCGACAGCCAAGCGGCCATCAAATTCCTTGGCTCTTACTCGTTCAACTCTGAACTGACGCTCAGCTGTCGTCGATCTCTTCAAGAGATGACCCAACAGCGTGAACCTCACATGGGTCCCGGGACACAGGGACATTGAGGGAAACTGTAGGGCAGACGAACTTGCCAGGCAGGGCACGACCAAGCAGATTCTTCAAGATAAAGAGCGCATAGGTATGCCGTTTGCCACGTGCAAGCTAATGCTGAAGGAGCATACACTCCGCGAAGCCAACGAAAGATGGCTACAAGCCCCAGGGTGCAGGATATCCAAGCAAACCTGGCCAAAATGCGATCTTAAAAGATCTAGACACATATACGCCCTAAAAAGGAAGGAAATCTCCATATTAATAGGTGTTTTAACCGGGCACTGCCTTATTGGTAGGCACGCAGCAAGGCTAGGCGTTCCCTACCGACGAGGCTGCAGGAGTTGCAAAGATGATGAGGAAGAGGAAACGGTGGAGTACCTCATCTGCAACTGCCCGGCCTTAAGCGGAGCGAGAAGGCGCTCTCTGGGAGTTCCCTTCCTGGTTAGCTTACGCCAGGAGGGGTAGCGGTGTCGGTTAGGAGTGTCAGTCCCGGGTTTCGGCTATATGGAGTGTCCCGACAGCACTGGGATTTTCCATATGGCCGGGCCCCGGGACTGACTTTCCTAGTGTTTGGTGGTATCACAACGGGCCTTTTATTACTGGCCTAGGTGTGCCTTTGCGGCAGACACTTCTACCTACCTACCATATAAGAGCGTATCACCAAAAAAAAAAAGTAGGCCATACCTCCCCTCATATGAAAGGTTTTTGACAAACATTTAAAAAAGGACGTGTGGTACTCGGGAACTGCCACGGTAAAGCTATTGCATATCAATTTTTATCAACTTATTCAATTTATTTATGAAAACTCAATGAGCATATTTATGACTTTAGAGCAGTACAGCCTTAACCTGTTAACAGTATAGCCTAAAAATAGTCAACAACCTATTTTAGGTAGTGTACAGATCCATTTTTAATGTAATGTAATGTACAGCTCCAATTTTATGTAATCGGCCTGCTGCTAACATCATACGCCTAAATGTAGGCAAGGCTTATATTTATTTTTGTCAAGTTATGTTGCTAACGCCGAACCTTTCAACATTGAAAAATGTCCGTTACTACGAACTTTTTTAACATTAACATTTTTTTCATTTCACTCCCATCGCCAAAGCATGCCATAAAATCTATGCAATAGCTTAAAAATATTTTTTTTTTTCTGGCAACCCTATATGTCGCCTAATTACATTTTTCTTCATATCTTTATATACATGTTTATGCCCCCAGCGCCCGAAGAGCCGCTTATAATATATAATATATTAATAATGCCAAATTTAATACAAAACGGCAAAGCAGTTCCCGAGATATAAGGAAAAATAAATAAAATACGGTTTGGGGCAACCCGAGGTGGCAACTCTGCTAAAAATTGTCATATTTGAAATGCGACCGCAAATACCTTTCACTTGTTACCCATATTGGCATATATTGCGCAGTATTTTAAAAAATTAAGATAGGTGGCCACCCTGTGAACAGCCTCAAATGGAAACACCCACGCATATAATCTTAGAATGAATCATACTTATCCATAATGCGAAACTTTATCCAAATCGGTCGAGCTGTTCCCGACTTGAGATTTCCATATTTGGAATACGGTCGAAAATACCTTTCATTTGATACCCATATTGGCATATTCTGCGTTTAATCTTAGAATGAATCATACTATCTATAATGTCAAACTTTATCCAAATCGGTCGAGTTGTTCCCGAGATATAGAGAAAAATAAATAAATTGCGGTTAAGTGGCAACCCTAGGTGGCAACCCTGCTTGAGATTTCCATATTTGGAATACGGTCGAAAATACCTTTTAAAAAAAAAATTTGACATTTTGCAACCCTGTGAACCGCCCCAAGTGGCCACACCTACGCATATAATCTTAGAATGAATCATACTATCTACGATGCCAAGTTCTATCCATATCGGTGAAGTGGTACCCGACAGATTAAAAAAATAAATAAAATGCGGTTAGGTGGCAACTAGGGCTGATGATTCTACCCGGGTACCCGGGTAATCGGGTATTACCCGGGTACCCGGGTCGTTCGGGTAATGCCCGATTTCCCGGGTACCCGGGCAGGCTATTACCCGGGCATTACCCGGACCCGCTATTACCCGGGTAATACCCGGGCATCATATGGCAAACTTCTACTGTAAGCATGCTTGGTTTATTTCAAATATTCAATTCAGTGTACCAGGCGCACAGAATTTATATGTAAGCAAATAAAAAAAGCTGAAATGAAAATTCAGTTTATACAGTTTTAGGCAAAATATAAGAATCATGAGCGGAAGTTTATGAAATTTCGTTCATATGAATTTGTGATGTGAACTTCTAAAGCTGTTAACAACAATATAATAGTGAGAGCATAAAAATGACATTTTGAAAATATCTCAAAAGTTTTGCGTTTCATTTAAAAGATATACTCGCTGTGATTTTTTCAACCCTTTTGTATATTGAATGGTATCTACATGAAACTTGGGTTCTATCTGCTGTTCTTTGTCGCTACCTCTAAACATAATTCTACATTTTAGTCCCTATAAAGGTTTTAGTCAAAATCATCAGGAAAACTAAATCCCGAAAATCCTATGTATATTTTACTGAAGCAAAGGATGAATGCTTTCACCCCAACAAGTAAAAACTTTCAAGGCGAGGTCAAAGAGCCAACCTTATTTTAAAATTGTTCCATCATTTTTGGATTTAAAGCTAACATAAAAATAAACATACATGGCTAGAATATTTATATTCGGTCTTATTGTTTTACACATTGCTGTAGTATTAAAATTTGAAACAGGTTGCTGGCGTATTTGTCAGTGCAGCTGATACTTTTTCGAAACAAATTTTTGTTCAAGTTTTGTATCAGGCGCACAAAATTTACATGAAATAATAATAGGTAGCTACAAAAACCAAAATTCAATTGAAATAAAAATTTCTGCCTCAAACTGGTGTGTACAGAAGGGGGCGTAAGTGGGTCTACTGCCCCTATCCACTCAACTTACTATTACATTGCATCGGTATTTTTGTTGTACTATTACTTTTACTGTTAAAAATAAAGATTTTCCAACAGTCATATAACACATAAAAATACTTTGGAAACTTTCGTTGAGAAACGTAGTGAACTTCGGCTGTGGTCATGAAATTCGCGAAGTGTGTATCGGTCATAAAATATTCTCAGAAAAAAATGTAACTGCCCAGCAGGTTGCGCTCGCAATTACCACCTTTTATCTCTTACGATAACACATTTTAGTCTTGGGGTTTGGCGGCTGTTGCAGCAACCACATGATGGGTAAGTTTTGGAACAGTCTTCCGATGTAGGGTAATCTTCAACTCTTTCTTCGACGTAAACCATATGTTAGCTATAATAATGTTTTTATAAATTTTTAAGAGAAAACCATAAACTCTTTAAATCGTTTAAAAAATGAGTACCAGCTTTTTTTCAATCCTACAATCCTCAACGGGAATTTTTTATAAACAAATTTTAATTTTTTTTAGTTGGGACGCTACGGAAATAATTTTTTCATTTTTTAGAAAAGGCTACTAGATATTTTTTCAATCCTACAATGTTTGGTGACGAAATTAATCACATACATTTACACATCGCCATTATTTATTTTTTAAGCTATTGCATAGATTTTATCGCAGGCCTGGCACCAAATCAAAAAATTTAGTGACGGATATTTTTCAAAAAAGGTTCGAAAAGGTTCGAAAAGGTTCGAAAAGATTCGAAAAGATTCGAAAAGATTCGAAAATTTTATATCTCTATCTTAAAGTTAAGGTCCGGGTCAAAGTCAAAGTCACATCTGGGTCCGGGTCAGGGTCAGGATCCGGGTCAGGATCCGGATCCGGATCCGGGTCAAATTAAAGCCAGATTCGGGTCCGGGTCGGGGTCCGGATCCGGATCCGGATCAAATGTTCATGAGTCAACGTCACATCATCAATATTTATATGAACTCAAATGTTCATGAGTCAACGTCACATCATCAATATTCATATGAACTCAAATGTTCATGAGTCAACGTCACATCATCAATATTTATATGAACTCAAATGTTCATGAGTCAACGTCACATCATCAATATTCATATGAACTCAAACGTTCATGAGTCAACGTCACATCTTCAATATTCATATGAACTCAAATGTTCATGAGTCTACGTCACATCATCAATATTTATATGAACTCAACCCAGATGTGATCCGGATCCGGATCAAATGTTCATCAGTCAACGTCACATCTTCAATATTCATATGAACTCAAATGTTCATGAGTCAACGTCACATCATCAATATTCGTATGAACTCAAATGTTCATGAGTCAACGTCACATCATCAATATTTATATGAACTCAAATGTTCATGAGTCTACGTCACATCTTCAATATTCATATGAACTCAAATGTTCATGAGTCTACGTCACATCATCAATATCTATATGAACTCAAATGTTCATGAGTCAACGTCACATCATCAATATTCACATGAACTCAAATGTTCATGAGTCAACGTCACATCTTCAATATTCATATGAACTCAAATGTTCATGAGTCAACGTCACATCATCAATATTTATATGAACTCAAACGTTCATGAAAAATTGTATATCAAGACCAAAAACGATAATGCCGCATTTAAGTTTTATCATAATCGAAAGCAAGCTGCATCGACTGCATCTTTGTTGCAAGAATTTAAAAGATTGTCTTTAAATAATGTTCAGACGATAGCTCAAAGCGTCTTAGATTTCATTAGTAATAGAAATGGCATTTCAATAATGACTTTCAATTGCCAAAGTCTAAATAGTCACAAATACGATTTACAAGATTCAGTTACCAGAAAAACAAATGTCTTACTTCTTACCGAAACTTGCATGACGCGTGATAATCCGATTGAAATACCTAATTTCAAATGTATTGTTCAACTCAAACGAGATACTGCTCCTAAGGGTGGTGTAGCTATTTACCAAAATTACAATAATGTTACTAATATTATGTCTCTGAATATTGAAATAAATAATGGACACGTTAGCGATGTTAATGATATGTACTCATTTGTTGGAGATATTTCTGCGTGCTTATGCAAACTTAGTAATGGTTTACACATTGTCATGGTAGCAATCTACATTTCGCCGAATCCAAAATTGGAAGAGGTAGAGCATTTTATTCATCGCACTTTACTGGAGTACTCGGTAGAAGGGCAAAAACACTTGGTACAAATGGTGATAAATTTCCACTTATCTTGGCCGGCGATTTCAAGATCAACTTCGCTGATAAAAAATCAGAGCGGCTGACAAGTTTTCTTTTTGAAAAATTCAATTTGAAAATAAATAATGTTTCAAAAGAATCCACAACAAAATATGGGACCACCATTGACGCGGTATTTTCAAGATAGAGGATATCAAGTCTCAAACGTATGTTTCCTATTTCAGTTACCATAAAGCTATAATTTCAATTATAAATAACTAATTATAAATAATTAACTAATTAAAAGCTCAAATTACTAACATGAAGTAACTTACTTTTATTTAAATGTGGTTTAAAATCAGGTATGTATAAAATGGGTACTCTGCTAGTATTCAATAAAGCTGGGTATTGTCTTCGTGAAAAATGTTGGAAGTGGCCTAGAAAACATTTGAATTCGCAATCTTAATGACTAGAATAAAAAATATGTTACTATCATCGTTTCCCATCTTATTCAGTCCTTTTCACGTCTTGAACTTGATTTATCATGGCGTAATTGCCTTTGCAACTTTTTTTGCCGTGAAATGTTGGTAACGCCTATAATTTCAAATCCTTTGATTTTACGGCTTGAAAAACTACTATACACGGTAGTAATACTATGTTAGAAACCTTTGTTATACTTCATTTATCAAAAAAGTGTTTTAAAATGGTGTTTAAGCTACTTGAAACATTTTTCACGCATGAAGACAATACCAAGCTTAAAAGTAAAAATTTGTTTTCTTGTCGGTCACCACGCTTACAAAGTGTAACATCAATTAATATCAAAGACAAAACTTGAACTAATATCAAAGAAAAACAAAATGTTGCATAAATATTTTAATCGCATAAGTTGATACTATGCAATAGCTTTACCGCGGCAGTCCACGAGTGCCACACGTCCTTTTTTTTTAATCCAAAATTATATGTGACGCTACTGGAATAATTTTTTAAATTTTTGGGAAATGGCAACTAGATGTTTTTTGTTTTCAATTATAAAATCAAACGAAATTGATCTCATACATACATATACACACCACGAACTAATTATAAGACCAATAATTTTTCGTGTACAATAAACTGAACTTCAAGTTGTTTGTTGAAATGGATGATTCTGATTGTGCTAAATATTTTGATGTTCTTTGTAAAACGAAAACCTTTTAGTTTGTTCGCCATGAACCAAATGTGAATAATAACTAACTAGTTTGGTTCGTGTTACAAAAGGTAAACAGGCATGTAGTACATATTTTAGTATGACCCGGAAACTACACTGATGTGTATGAGTCGTTTTCTAATTTTTTTTGCCCCAGCAACTGGAGTACCATACTACAATACCGTGCTAGAAGCCATTGAAATTAAGTGGCGCTTGAGAAAAGAAAAGAAATGAAAATGAATTGCAAAGTTTCCTATCAAGAAAAGGAGAGAATGTGTGAATATAATGTACATGTTTACTCCATTTCGATATATTAAGTTAACCGGTTAATTTGATTAAAAGCTCATGACTTTGTGAGCTTTCATTCAAATATGATTCTGCTTATTAAAAACACCAAAAATTTTAACTTGATTTTGTTATATATAAACTTGTCTTGTCTTATAATTATTTTGTGGAGTGTATATAGTGTATGTCTTCCTTGACACAATTAAACCAAGTAAGTTGCTCTCCCGTGACAAATGCAAAACCAAGAAAGTAGTTGGGAAAATAACTGAGACTACTGAGAACTATTTACTTGATTTTGTTGTATCACGGGAGATGTAGTGTTTTGCCTATAAATTCTATTACTAAACCCTGTAAGGAATTCAGTTAATTTCAAGTCAACTATTAGGTCTTCTTCCGTTTCATCGCTGCGCCATTTTAATAAAAACATTTTGTATGTAGCTGTACAGCCTTCTAAACAAGGTCTGAAACGATATTTGAAACCAGAACAATGTTACCATCTTGAAAATTTTTAATTAAATCAAAGCTAACATGAAAAGACATAATTAATTTTATTCGAGTCAAGATTTTAAAGAAAATTATTAATTTGAACAATGAGTTGATTAGAAAGTTGAAACATGAAAATTCTATCTGTTGCGCCAAGCAATAGCAGTCAAACCTCTGATAGGGCGAAAATAAGCTGTAAACAGCATCGTGCTTTCCAATCAAAAATCTACTATGACAACAATTTATAACGCTTTTGTTCAAAAATTTTACCATTTACAAGGTATTTTATCTTTCAATTTGTGCCTCGTGTACATATGTATATCCTTCTTCAAAAATTATTTATACTCTTTTACCATCATTGGATACCTCTCATTATAAATGTATTTTTTTTAAATATTTTCATTTATCAATATATACGTTAAAAACGATACTAGCCTGTTTTAAATTGCTTTCGAAATTATTACACACTGAGGAGATATTTTAGGTACAGCCAGGATAGAAGTTTTACACACGCATATATAATTAGATGACTAAAAGTTAGCTTTTATTGTAGTCGACCACAGTATTCCCTACAGGAAACATTGTTGAACTGAAATGTAAAAAAAATATGTATGTTGTCAAAAATGTAAAACATAATTCCAGCAGCGTCCGTAGAAAGAAGGGAGATTTTCTTTAAAATTTTTAATTGAAACTAACGTATGGTTTTCGCCGAAGGGCGAGTAAAGATTTAACCTATATCTGTAGCTTGAACCAAAAATCACCCATGTTTTCGCTGTTGTAGCCACCGAAACTCTTCATGAAAGTGGTTGCCTTAAGAAGGCCCTATGCTCCAATAGAAGTTAAGAAAAATGATAACGATGATGACGATACATTTTGTTGTCGATTCCGGGGTCCACCTACTGGCCAGTTTTCTGCGAAGATTTTCATAACAAAAAAAAATACACTTCCCGGACACTGTGACCACAGGCGAGACTTTAAACATATTTTACTATTGAAAAACTGTATTATAGATGCTACTTTTCAGTGGAATGTAATACACCTTCTGTACACACCAGTTTGCAGCAGAAATTTTATTTCCAATTGAGTTTTTGTTTTTGTAGCAACCTACTATTATTTCATGTAAATTTTGTGCGCCTGATACAAAACTTGAACAAAACTTTGTTTCGAAAAAGTATCAGCTGCACTGACAAATACGCCAGCAGCCTTTTTTAAAGTTTTAATACTACAGCAAGGTGTAAAACATTGGGAGCATATATAAAAATTATAGCTATTTTAACTTCGAGGTATAGCTTTAAATCCAAAAAGGATGGAAAAATGTTAAGATATAGGCTGGCTCTTTTACCTCACTTAGAAAGCTTGTACTTTTTGGGGTGAAAGCAATCCATTATCCTTTGCTACAGAGCAAACAACTGGTTACCGGCTATCCCGAGCCATATTTTACCACTTTTTTGATCTGACATTAATTTTTTATTTTTTTGGCTGACTTGGTCGTTTTAATGATTTGCTCCTTTTTTCAGCGAGTATATATATATCTGCTTTTCCCCAAGCCTATAAATCATTCTTTTTGCAATGAATCTTATATTTTTGAGTACTTGCAGTCATTTTATGAGTTGCATCTGCGATAAAAAAAAAATTACCAAATGACAGTATAACCAGACACAGGCCCGGATTAACCATATAGGCACAGTAGGCAGTTGCCTCGGGCGGCAGGAATTGAAGGGCGGCAAATTTTGGGAATTTTTTGTACATTTATTATTTTTCTTACATTTATTCTATTATATTTATTACTCCCGAAAAAGAATTTTGGCAAAACTAGATTTTATACGAAAAGATCAGTGAAATATCTTTTGTGTATGTACATACATACATGTATAGTTGTTCTATATGATTCAAATTAATTTCTGCTTTTAATGACGTCCTTTCATATAAAATCTACCAGATTTGGTGGAACATTTCCAAAGCGGTAGCACTGATTGAGAGTTAGAAGTTCGGGTATTCCCCGAGCTATTGATTCGGTCGTTCAGTTCACCTGTTACTAGATATGGAATGAATTAGTAGTTTTGGTACCGTTTCGGTAACGTTTCTAAACGTTTGCGATACGTTTCATACCAAAAATAAAGAGTTGTTCATTTTATTTATGTATTTGGGTTGCACATTTGTGATAAATATACGATGAATAAAGTCTATAATAAGTATATAATAAGCATCTTTTGCAAATGAGATGATTTTATTTTCGCAACTGCCTAGGGGCGGCAAATATCTTAATCCGGGCCTGACCAGACAGATCTTTTTTCGATAGCTTCTAAACTAGAAAAACGCAGAACTGTCGGGAATGGACCGTGTTAAATAAGTATGAAATAAAAATGTTTAAGAAAAAAATAGTTATCTGCTTTTGCAGACGCAGCGACGATATGTACATAAGATTTTCGGGAAAAATATTCATGTAAAATCAACACTTTTCCGGTTATTTTTTTCAACACTATCGCTCATGTTAAAAAACTTGACTTCGTGTTAAATTCACATTAATTGCTATAAAATTTACATGGATTTCTTTCAACGCATCATGCCTTCCTGTTAAAACAACACAATCTGCTTCATTATCTCATGCAAATTCAACAGGACCTTTCTTGTTAGTTTAACATGGTTCATGTTGTCAAACAAATCAATCTGTGTGTATAGACTTCTTAATATTCTCCTAATTTGTATGTTCTTAGTATTACACTTATTATTACTAACAGCTTTATAAGATTACATGACAAATTGATATGAAAGAAATTGTATAAATTTCCGTTTACGATTCTTATGTTTTGCTCAAAACTGTTGTAACTGAATTTTCATTTCAGCTTTTTTTATTTGCTTACATATAAATTCTGCGCGCCTGGTACACTGAATTGAATATTTGAAAGAAACCAAGCATGCTTACAGAAGAAATTTGCCATATGATGCCCGGGTATTACCCGGGTAATAGCGGGTCCGGGTAATGCCCGGGTAATAGCCTGCCCGGGTACCCGGGTACCCGGGTCTTCGGGTATCATCAGCTCTAGTGGCAACCCTAGGTGACAACCCTGCTTGAGATTTTCGTCTTTGGAATATGGTCGAAAATACCTTTCATTTGATACCCCTATTGGCATATCTTGCACTATATTTAAAAAAAAAAATAATTAGATAGGTGGCAACCCTGTGGACCGCCACAAGTGGCAACACAAACGCATATAATCTTAGAATGAATATAACTATCTATAATGTATGTAAAGAGAATGTCAGTGTGATAAGACGTGTTTTTTGAGGTGCTGCATTGAATCACGCATAAACAACGTAATAACCGACTTTTATTTTATTAAAGCTTGCTCTACTTTATTGTGCCTGTCAACGCTTTTCCTGCTTTTCGATTTTTGTTGCCAATTAGTTTGATGTTATGTTGCTAACGCCGAACCTTTCAACATTGAAAAAAGTCCGTTACTACGAACTTTTTTAAAATTAAAATTTTTTTCATTTCACTCCCACCGCCAAAGCCTGCGATAAAATCTATGCAATAGCTTAAACAAATTTTTTTGTCTGGCAACCCCAGATGTCGGCCAATTACATTTTTATTCATATCTTTATATACATGTATATGCCCCCAGCGCCCTAAGAGCTGTTTGACTATCAGAGAAGATGTAAACATCACCATTATTGATGTCTACTGTCTTCACAAATTCTACAGCTTCCTGTATAGCAGCCACTTCCGCCTGAAAGACGCTACTATAGTCAGGCAGCCTAAAACTAAGATTAAAACTCAGCTGGGGAGCGTACACCCCCCTCCAACCCTGTCATAAAGTTTCGAGCATATGGATAGAACCGTTATCTGGGGAAGGTACAGTGTCCCAATATTTTCTTTCCGGAATTGTGATTTGAAAATTCTTCTCGAAACAGCACTTCGGTGTACAGTAGTCCGAACTGTAGGCTGGGATATTTTTGAGGATGGATCCGTGATCTTCCCGAAGGAATCCCCATCCTGGTAGATTCCTTTTCTAAACCCGTCTACCAGACTAGGACTCCATATAACAGGATTGGTCTAACCACAGCAGTATAGAGCCAAAGTGTGATTTTGGGTGACAACCCCCATTCTTGCCCATCTACAAGAGTATAAGGCCACTAATGCCTTTTTATCAATAATAACCCCCGGGAACTTAGCGGAGTCACTCAGTTCGAGGATGGTGTTTCCTATTGCTGGTTGCACCGGAATTTAGTTAACACCTAGACCTTTGTTACCTGTCCACTAGACCGGGTCGGTGCCCATACAAAAAAAAAGTTTGCAATTACCCCCCTAGGATGAAAGATGACCCTGCGGCGAATTAGGGATGATAAAATGTTCATCCTGCGAGAGTCCTAAAAACAGCCAAAATCGATTTTTATTCACAACTTTTTTATTTATAATCCGATTGCAAGGTTTTATATATCTTTTAATAGGTATTTTTTAGTACTACATATCTCCTGAATGTCCTTTTACTCAAAACAGACCCCAAACCGAGTTAGACCGCGTAACTCGATTTCTAACGCCCTATATAAAACTTTTCTCTTCATAATAATAAACGTCTCAGCAAGCTATACACTTTGAAGTAAAAACAATATTAGTAAACAAAGAAGTTACGGTGATTTGAAGTTTAATTGACATATATGTGCAAACTTCTACAAATAAAGTGTATGTGTATGTCCATGTAAAATTAATTGAAGCAAGGTAAACTACACGTTTCAGAATTATCAACAAATTTTGACGAGACTCAAGCAGACTGTAGCGGCACCTGCTTTCCAGTTTTGAAAACATATGGCCCAAGCGATTATGATCTGTGACTGCTAGCGCAGATTCACTAACAACACGAACGAAACGTTCCGTATTTTGGGAATGACATAAGAATTCTGCAATAAACCATGCAATAGAAAAAACTCAGTCTCTTGTTACAAAGTTTTACCTGGCTTTAGAATATTGATAAAAGCAAGTAGTTCGTCAGTGTAAAATTGCAAGCAGGGTGTCTCTATGTTTTCAAATTGTTCCCATTTTATCATTTTCGTATAAGTATCACTATTGAAATTTACGATTCCTTGTTTTGGTAGATAATTGACAAAATAATATTTTCCGGATGACAATAATAAGCGTCGACCGCCGTGGTGTAGCCTTCTACACCAAGTCGTGGCGGTTCGATGCCCGGCAAAAGTAACATCTTATTTAGAAAAAGAATTTTTCTAAACGGGGTCGCCCTCGGCAGTAGTTTGGCAAACTCTCCGAGTGTACTTCTGACATGAGAAGCTTCTCGGCAAAAAATTCATTTACTTTGCAAGTGCCGTTCGGAGTTGGCAAAAAACTGTAGGTCCCGCCAACTTGTAGGAAAAACTCAAAAGCAACACACCACAAGTTGGAAAGAGAAGCTCAACAAAAATCTCGTTAGAGGTTATGATAACCTGTTGGTATATCGCCGCCATTATCTTTTTTTAGTAATAATAAGCGTTGTATTCTGAACATCGTCTGGCAAATCTCGCATCCACCAAATATGTTTAAAAACGTAACAGCTTCCATGTATAGATTCGGGCTGGCTCTTTACCAAAAACCAGAATGGTGCGTAAGGTTAGGTTAGGTTCAAGTGGCTGCCGCAGAGGCACACTTAGGCCAGTTTTGAAAGGCCCGTTGTGATACCCCCAACACAAGGAAAGTCAGTCCCGGGACCAAGCCATATGGAAAATACCTGAGTTGTAGGGATTTTCCACATAGCAGAATCCCGGGACTGACACTCCTAAACCGACACCGTTACTCCTCCTCGAACCACTTAGATGACTTTATGAAGGCCATCAAGTCCTTTATGTCCAGTTCCGCGATCTGGCTCAGGCTATCCAGGAAGGGAACTCCCAAAAAGCGCGTTCTCGCGCCGCTTAAAGTCGGACAGTTGCAGATGAGGTGCTCCACTGTTTCCTCCTCCTCATCATCTTTGCAACTCCTGCAGTGACCGGTTAATACCCCTATCAATATGGAGATTTCTCTAGGGCATAAATGCGTCTAGACCTTTTAAGATCCCATTTTGGCCACGTTCGTTTCGATATCCGACACCCTGGGGATTGCAGCCATCTTTCGTTGGCTTGACGGAGTGTGTGCTCCTTCAGCATTAGTTTGCATGTGGCAAACGCCATACCTAAGCGCTCTTTATCCTGAAGAACCTGCTTGGTCGTGCCCTGCCTGACCAGCTCGTCTGCCTTACAGTTTCCCTCAATGTCCCTATGTCCCGGGACACATATGAGGTTTACGCGGTTCTGTTGCGCCATCTACTGAAGAGGTCGACGACAACTGAGCGTCAGTTCAGAGTTGAACGTGTATGATCCAAGGGATTTGATGGCCGCTTGGCTATCGCTGAAAATAGCGATATCTTCTCCGATAACACGTTTCCTTAACCAGGCCGCGGCGTCCAGGATTGCCGAGACTTCCGCCTGGAAGACGATACAATGATCAGGTAGTCTGAACGAAAGCTCAAGGTCCAAATCCCTTGAATAAATCCCCCCTCCAACTCTGCCGTCCAACTTCGAGCCGTCGGTGTATATGGAAGTGCCACCATTTGTTTCGGTACACCAATCCGTCCTCTCCCAGTATTCTTTGCTGGGAATGTTTATTTTGAAACAGCTATCCCCGGCTGTAGTGGTCGCACAACGATTTGTGCTTAGAGGGAAAAAGCTTTAAGATTCCAGAATACGGGAGTGTCCAATAGTACCCGCACCCTAACTGTAGGTTTCCCTTAGGCGCAGGGCTGATGCCGCCGCTGACCGAAATCCTTCCAGATCTAGTGGCAAAATGCCCAGAATGACCTGGAGGGCTACGTTGGGCGTTGTCCTTACCGCACCGCTTATACAGATCATATTGGATCTATGGACTTTCCGCAACAGATTCAGGTATGTTGCCTTGTTCAGCGCAACCACCATACGACGACTCCATACAGCATGATTGGGCGAATAATGGCCGTGTAGATCCAACTGCATACTCTAGGGCTGAGCCCCCTTTCTTTTGCCAATGGCTCTTTTGCATGTGTAAAGAGCGATGCAAGCTTTCTCCTTCCAATTCAATGTCCTGTTCAGAACTATGCCTAGAAACTTGGACTTATCCGACAAGCCCAGGCGCGTGCCATCTAGTTCTGGTAGGCTTAGTGGCGGAGCTTGAAGCCCTTAGTCCCCAATCTGCAGATTCTCGAGCTATTGACCCAGGACTCTTGGATGAGGACCACATCCACGTCGCCTTTAGAAATGCGAATACTTAAAGCAGCCGAGGCCACTTTAGATTTGTGCAGATTAATCTGAAGCACCAGATTAATCTGCCGTCCCCATATCGTCGAGGTTTGCCCATCCCGGAGGTTGCCTATCAACGACGAGTTGCCCGATATGGCGTTGCGGGAGTCCTGCTGTCTGTAGCGGTAGATGTTAATCGCTCAGCGTTGGCTGCTACCACCGTGATGTCGAGGACTTCCTCGTCATGTAGGCTGTCCTCCATCTCCGAGTTGATCACCAAGGGACGTGGCGGATAACATTCTTTCCGCATCGAAATCCTCCCCTTCCTCTTCCGGCTCCCCCGGAGCAGCCGAGAAGGCAGCGCGCTGAGCATCACCACGATATACGTGGATAACGATCTGGCCTACGCTGTAGTGTACTAGGCCATTGCACCTTTTAAGGGGCTCGATTGACTCTTTATTCATGGTGAACACCACCTGTCTCCAGTCATGCGTTGGGAGGGACGGATTCATTAGCCGTAGCATCCCGAGAAATCTCTCGGGTTCGTCAGGGAAGGCCGGAATCCATGCCCTTGCCCTTGGACGAGCTGGAATGTCCTTCCAGTCGACGACCTCGATCTTTGCGCTCTTGTAGACTTCACCCAGTTTAGCAGCTGCTGCCTTGTACAGTGCTACAGTTTTTGCGTCCTCGCACGCGAATTATTTAATCTGACCCTGGTGCCAACCCACATCCGTTACTTGCGCCGAACTACCCGGAAACTCCGGAGCAACGTTGAGAGGATTATTGCCGAGTTCATTTCGCACGTAACGCCGCCGTTCCTTGGGGATGGCCAGACGGTCAAGGACGCCTATAAGGATCCTGTCCTTGGTTACCTCAGCAAAGCTTAGTTTGCCCTCTCCAGGGGTATACGATGCCGCTTGGGAGGGGGATTTAACTCCAGGTCAGATCTCTGGTGCTTGAAAGGGTTAACTTTTGACCTCTTTCGCATGTGAGTATTTTGGAAATCCGGTATCACAGCTTTCGCTAGCTCTACCGATTTTCTAGAATTCGGCGACAGCGATTCCTGCGGTACCCATTCATACCTCTTCAAGATCTTTGCATCCATTCTTTTCTCGTGGTATGTGAAGCGGCGGGGAGATGTCTCCCGGGAGTGCGGACCCGTAGTTGCCATCGCGGTCGCTCCCTTTGCCGAAAACTCAGTTGCAGATTCCTTCGCCTTCGAAATTCCGAGGCCAGGTCGTGAGACCGCTGCCACAGAGGTAAAGAGACTGGTTTTCATATCAGCGGTTGATGGGAGTTTAGCATCCGCCGTTGTCCGCTTAGCTGCGTTGGCAACCGCACTGGTGCAAGCTCCCATCAAGTTAATCTTACGCGATAGAGGTTTGGTTGACCGACTCATAGAGCGGAGGTTGTCCTCCGGCGTTGTTGTTGCTTTCTCGCTTGCTCCTCCATAGCTCTCCTCTGCTGAGGAGTGAAATTTGGCGTTTGTTTTTTAGGTTTCTCGTTTTTATTTGAGTTCATCTTGTTCGTACGACCCATCGCCGGACAAAGCCAGCTTAGGGTCAAGGGACGAGTAGGGGAAAATGTGTCGTCCGCCGCGGCAGAGGCCCGTACCGCGGTAAGGCCATGCTTATTACTCTCTGAGGCGACCCGGTATCAGAGAGGCTCCGTTCAAATACAGCCGCGATTTGCCTCCCGGCTGCAAACGTCCAATAGGCACGGTTTCGCATAACACCCTATCTATAAGGTCAAAACTTATCCAAATCGGTCGAGCGGTTCCCGAGATATAGAGAAAAATAAATAAAATGCGCTGAACGATCATTCTCCGTACTGCGGCGAGTGAAAAACTACTTGAGATCAAAACTGGTTGCAGAACGATTAAACTCACTCGCTTTGTTGACTATAGAGTCAGATTTGCTCATGTCTCTAGATTTTGATTCCATTATCGATGAGTTTTCCGTCCGAAAATCGAGACGTAAAAATCGCTTACATAATGCTAATTGTTAATTGATTTTGATAAACTGACTATAATGAAATAAAAAATTCGCTCTCAGAAAGGTACATTTTATTTATTGAAAAACTTTCCGAACCAAACTTATTCCACCATTAAAAAAGTTTCATAAGGGGGGGGGGGCAATTTTCGCAACTGCCTAGGGGCGGCAAATACCTTAATCCGGGCCTGACCAGACAGATCTTTTTTAGATAGCTTCTAAACTAGAAAAACGCAGAACTGTCGGGAATGGACCGTGTTAAATAAGTATGAAATAAAAATGTTTAAGAAAAAAATAGTTATCTGCTTTTGCAGACGCAGCGACGATATGTACATAAGATTTTCGGGAAAAATATTCATGTAAAATCAACACTTTTCCGGTTATTTTTTTCAACACTATCGCTCATGTTAAAAAACTTGACTTCGTGTTAAATTCACATTAATTGCTATAAAATTTACATGGATTTCTTTCAACGCATCATGCCTTCCTGTTAAAACAACACAATCTGCTTCATTATCTCATGCAAATTCAACAGGACCTTTCGTGTTAGTTTAACATGGTTCATGTTGTCAAACTAATCAATCTGTGTGTATAGACTTCTTAATATTCTCCTAATTTGTATGTTCTTAGTATTACACTTATTATTACTAACAGCTTTATAAGATTACATGACAAATTGATATGAAAGAAATTGTATAAATTTCCGTTTACGATTCTTATGTTTTGCTCAAAACTGTTGTAACTGAATTTTCATTTCAGCTTTTTTTATTTGCTTACATATAAATTCTGCGCGCCTGGTACACTGAATTGAATATTTGAAAGAAACCAAGCATGCTTACAGAAGAAATTTGCCATATGATGCCCGGGTATTACCCGGGTAATAGCGGGTCCGGGTAATGCCCGGGTAATAGCCTGCCCGGGTACCCGGGTACCCGGGTCTTCGGGTATCATCAGCTCCAGTGGCAACCCTAGGTGACAACCCTGCTTGAGATTTTCGTCTTTGGAATATGGTCGAAAATACCTTTCATTTGATACCCCTATTGGCATATCTTGCTCTATATTAAAAAAAAAAAAAAATTAGATAGGTGGCAACCCTGTGGACCGCCACAAGTGGCAACACAAACGCATATAATCTTAGAATGAATATAACTATCTATAATGTATGTAAAGAGAATGTCAGTGTGATAAGACGTGTTTTTTGAGGTGCTGCATTGAATCACGCATAAACAACGTAATAACCGACTTTTATTTTATTAAAGCTTGCTCTACTTTATTGTGCCTGTCAACGCTTTTCCTGCTTTTCGATTTTTGTTGCCAATTAGTTTGATGTTATGTTGCTAACGCCGAACCTTTCAACATTGAAAAAAGTCCGTTACTACGAACTTTTTTAAAATTAAAATTTTTTTCATTTCACTCCCACCGCCAAAGCCTGCGATAAAATCTATGCAATAGCTTAAACAAATTTTTTTGTCTGGCAACCCCAGATGTCGGCCAATTACATTTTTCTTCATATCTTTATATACATGTATATGCCCCCAGAGCTGTTTGACTATCAGAGAAGATGTAAACATCACCATTATTGATGTCTACTGTCTTCACAAATTCTACAGCTTCCTGTATAGCAGCCACTTCCGCCTGAAAGACGCTACTATAGTCAGGCAGCCTAAAACTAAGATTAAAACTCAGCTGGGGAGCGTACACCCCCCTCCAACCCTGTCATAAAGTTTCGAGCATATGGATAGAACCGTTATCTGGGGAAGGTACAGTGTCCCAATATTTTCTTTCCGGAATTGTGATTTGAAAATTCTTCTCGAAACAGCACTTCGGTGTACAGTAGTCCGAACTGTAGGCTGGGATATTTTTGAGGATGGATCCGTGATCTTCCCGAAGGAATCCCCATCCTGGTAGATTCCTTTTCTAAACCCGTCTACCAGACTAGGACTCCATATAACAGGATTGGTCTAACCACAGCAGTATAGAGCCAAAGTGTGATTTTGGGTGACAACCCCCATTCTTGCCCATCTACAAGAGTATAAGGCCACTAATGCCTTTTTATCAATAATAACCCCCGGGAACTTAGCGGAGTCACTCAGTTCGAGGATGGTGTTTCCTATTGCTGGTTGCACCGGAATTTAGTTAACACCTAGACCTTTGTTACCTGTCCACTAGACCGGGTCGGTGCCCACACAAAAAAAAAGTTTGCAATTACCCCCCTAGGATGAAAGATGACCCTGCGGCGAATTAGGGATGATAAAATGTTCATCCTGCGAGAGTCCTAAAAACAGCCAAAATCGATTTTTATTCACAACTTTTTTATTTATAATCCGATTGCAAGGTTTTATATATCTTTTAATAGGTATTTTTTAGTACTACATATATCCTGAATGTCCTTTTACTCAAAACAGACCCCAAACCGAGTTAGACCGCGTAACTCGATTTCTAACGCCCTATATAAAACTTTTCTCTTCATAATAATAAACGTCTCAGCAAGCTATACACTTTGAAGTAAAAACAATATTAGTAAACAAAGAAGTTACGGTGATTTGAAGTTTAATTGCACATATATGTAACTTCTACAAATAAAGTGTATGTGTATGTCCATGTAAAATTAATTGAAGCAAGGTAAACTACACGTTTCAGAATTATCAACAAATTTTGACGAGACTCAAGCAGACTGTAGCGGCACCTGCTTTCCAGTTTTGAAAACATATGGCCCAAGCGATTATGATCTGTGACTGCTAGCGCAGATTCACTAACAACACGAACGAAACGTTCCGTATTTTGGGAATGACATAAGAATTCTGCAATAAACCATGCAATAGAAAAAACTCAGTCTCTTGTTACAAAGTTTTACCTGGCTTTAGAATATTGATAAAAGCAAGTAGTTCGTCAGTGTAAAATTGCAAGCAGGGTGTCTCTATGTTTTCAAATTGTTCCCATTTTATCATTTTCGTATAAGTATCACTATTGAAATTTACGATTCCTTGTTTTGGTAGATAATTGACAAAATAATATTTTCCGGATGGCAATAATAAGCGTCGACCGCCGTGGTGTAGCGGTTAAGTGTTCGGCCTTCTACACCAAGTCGTGGCGGTTCGATGCCCGGCAAAAGTAACATCTTATTTAGAAAAAGAATTTTTCTAAACGGGGTCGCCCTCGGCAGTAGTTTGGCAAACTCTCCGAGTGTACTTCTGACATGAGAAGCTTCTCGGCAAAAAATTCATTTACTTTGCAAGTGCCGTTCGGAGTTGGCAAAAAACTGTAGGTCCCGCCAACTTGTAGGAAAAACTCAAAAGCAACACACCACAGGTTGGAAAGAGAAGCTCAACAAAAATCTCGTTAGAGGTTATGATAACCTGTTGGTATATCGCCGCCATTATCTTTTTTTAGTAATAATAAGCGTTGTATTCTGAACATCGTCTGGCAAATCTCGCATCCACCAAATATGTTTAAAAACGTAACAGCTTCCATGTATAGATTCGGGCTGGCTCTTTACCAAAAACCAGAATGGTGCGTAAGGTTAGGTTAGGTTCAAGTGGCTGCCGCAGAGGCACACTTAGGCCAGTTTTGAAAGGCCCGTTGTGATACCCCCAACACAAGGAAAGTCAGTCCCGGGACCAAGCCATATGGAAAATACCTGAGTTGTAGGGATTTTCCACATAGCAGAATCCCGGGACTGACACTCCTAAACCGACACCGTTACTCCTCCTCGAACCACTTAGATGACTTTATGAAGGCCATCAAGTCCTTTATGTCCAGTTCCGCGATCTGGCTCAGGCTATCCAGGAAGGGAACTCCCAAAAAGCGCGTTCTCGCGCCGCTTAAAGTCGGACAGTTGCAGATGAGGTGCTCCACTGTTTCCTCCTCCTCATCATCTTTGCAACTCCTGCAGTGACCGGTTAATACCCCTATCAATATGGAGATTTCTCTAGGGCATAAATGCGTCTAGACCTTTTAAGATCCCATTTTGGCCACGTTCGTTTCGATATCCGACACCCTGGGGATTGCAGCAATCTTTCGTTGGCTTGACGGAGTGTGTGCTCCTTCAGCATTAGTTTGCATGTGGCAAACGCCATACCTAAGCGCTCTTTATCCTGAAGAACCTGCTTGGTCGTGCCCTGCCTGACCAGCTCGTCTGCCTTACAGTTTCCCTCAATGTCCCTATGTCCCGGGACACATATGAGGTTTACGCGGTTCTGTTGCGCCATCTACTGAAGAGGTCGACGACAACTGAGCGTCAGTTCAGAGTTGAACGTGTATGATCCAAGGGATTTGATGGCCGCTTGGCTATCGCTGAAAATAGCGATATCTTCTCCGATAACACGTTTCCTTAACCAGGCCGCGGCGTCCAGGATTGCCGAGACTTCCGCCTGGAAGACGATACAATGATCAGGTAGTCTGAACGAAAGCTCAAGGTCCAAATCCCTTGAATAAATCCCCCCTCCAACTCTGCCGTCCAACTTCGAGCCGTCGGTGTATATGGAAGTGCCACCATTTGTTTCGGTACACCAATCCGTCCTCTCCCAGTATTCTTTGCTGGGAATGTTTATTTTGAAACAGCTATCCCCGGCTGTAGTGGTCGCACAACGATTTGTGCTTAGAGGGAAAAAGCTTTAAGATTCCAGAATACGGGAGTGTCCAATAGTACCCGCACCCTAACTGTAGGTTTCCCTTAGGCGCAGGGCTGATGCCGCCGCTGACCGAAATCCTTCCAGATCTAGTGGCAAAATGCCCAGAATGACCTGGAGGGCTACGTTGGGCGTTGTCCTTACCGCACCGCTTATACAGATCATATTGGATCTATGGACTTTCCGCAACAGATTCAGGTATGTTGCCTTGTTCAGCGCAACCACCATACGACGACTCCATACAGCATGATTGGGCGAATAATGGCCGTGTAGATCCAACTGCATACTCTAGGGCTGAGCCCCCTTTCTTTTGCCAATGGCTCTTTTGCATGTGTAAAGAGCGATGCAAGCTTTCTTCTGGCGCTGAAGAACATTCTCCTTCCAATTCAATGTCCTGTTCAGAACTATGCCTAGAAACTTGGACTTATCCGACAAGCCCAGGCGCGTGCCATCTAGTTCTGGTAGGCTTAGTGGCGGAGCTTGAAGCCCTTAGTCCCCAATCTGCAGATTCTCGAGCTATTGACCCAGGACTCTTGGATGAGGACCACATCCACGTCGCCTTTAGAAATGCGAATACTTAAAGCAGCCGAGGCCACTTTAGATTTGTGCAGATTAATCTGAAGCACCAGATTAATCTGCCGTCCCCATATCGTCGAGGTTTGCCCATCCCGGAGGTTGCCTATCAACGACGAGTTGCCCGATATGGCGTTGCGGGAGTCCTGCTGTCTGTAGCGGTAGATGTTAATCGCTCAGCGTTGGCTGCTACCACCGTGATGTCGAGGACTTCCTCGTCATGTAGGCTGTCCTCCATCTCCGAGTTGATCACCAAGGGACGTGGCGGATAACATTCTTTCCGCATCGAAATCCTCCCCTTCCTCTTCCGGCTCCCCCGGAGCAGCCGAGAAGGCAGCGCGCTGAGCATCACCACGATATACGTGGATA
The DNA here is from genome assembly GCA_964058755.1 of Campiglossa producta. Lineage (NCBI taxonomy): Eukaryota > Metazoa > Arthropoda > Insecta > Diptera > Tephritidae > Campiglossa > Campiglossa producta. The sequence continues at coordinate 47,785,407 of CAXKVI010000006.1, read as the reverse complement.
ACGATCTGGCCTACGCTGTAGTGTACTAGGCCATTGCACCTTTTAAGGGGCTCGATTGACTCTTTATTCATGGTGAACACCACCTGTCTCCAGTCATGCGTTGGGAGGGACGGATTCATTAGCCGTAGCATCCCGAGAAATCTCTCGGGTTCGTCAGGGAAGGCCGGAATCCATGCCCTTGCCCTTGGACGAGCTGGAATGTCCTTCCAGTCGACGACCTCGATCTTTGCGCTCTTGTAGACTTCACCCAGTTTAGCAGCTGCTGCCTTGTACAGTGCTACAGTTTTTGCGTCCTCGCACGCGAATTATTTAATCTGACCCTGGTGCCAACCCACATCCGTTACTTGCGCCGAACTACCCGGAAACTCCGGAGCAACGTTGAGAGGATTATTGCCGAGTTCATTTCGCACGTAACGCCGCCGTTCCTTGGGGATGGCCAGACGGTCATTGCCTCGGTCAAGGACGCCTATAAGGATCCTGTCCTTGGTTACCTCAGCAAAGCTTAGTTTGCCCTCTCCAGGGGTATACGATGCCGCTTGGGAGGGGGATTTAACTCCAGGTCAGATCTCTGGTGCTTGAAAGGGTTAACTTTTGACCTCTTTCGCATGTGAGTATTTTGGAAATCCGGTATCACAGCTTTCGCTAGCTCTACCGATTTTCTATAATTCGGCGACAGCGATTCCTGCGGTACCCATTCATACCTCTTCAAGATCTTTGCATCCATTCTTTTCTCGTGGTATGTGAAGCGGCGGGGAGATGTCTCCCGGGAGTGCGGACCCGGGAGTGCGGTCGCTCCGTTTGCCGAAAACTCAGTTGCAGATTCCTTCTCCTTCGAAATTCCGAGGCCAGGTCGTGAGACCGCTGCCACAGAGGTAAAGAGACTGGTTTTCATATCAGCGGTTGATGGGAGTTTAGCATCCGCCGTTGTCCGCTTAGCTGCGTTGGCAACCGCACTGGTGCAAGCTCCCATCAAGTTAATCTTACGCGATAGAGGTTTGGTTGACCGACTCATAGAGCGGAGGTTGTCCTCCGGCGTTGTTGTTGCTTTCTCGCTTGCTCCTCCATAGCTCTCCTCTGCTGAGGAGTGAAATTTGGCGTTTGTTTTTTAGGTTTCTCGTTTTTATTTGAGTTCATCTTGTTCGTACGACCCATCGCCGGACAAAGCCAGCTTAGGGTCAAGGGACGAGTAGGGGAAAATGTGTCGTCCGCCGCGGCAGAGGCCCGTACCGCGGTAAGGCCATGCTTATTACTCTCTGAGGCGACCCGGTATCAGAGAGGCTCCGTTCAAATACAGCCGCGATTTTCCTCCCGGCTGCAAACGTCCAATAGGCACGGTTTCGCATAACACCCTATCTATAATGTCAAAACTTATCCAAATCGGGCGAGCGGTTCCCGAGATATAGAGAAAAATAAATAAAATGCGGTTAAGTGGCAACCCTAGGTGGCAACCCTGCTTTAGATTTCCATATTTGGAATACGGTCGAAAATACCTTTCATTTGATACCCATATTGGCATATCTTGCTCAATATTTAAATAAAATTGAAATAAGTGGCAACCCTGTGAACTGCCCCAAGTAGCAACACCCACGCATATAATCTTAGAATGAGTCATACTATCTATAGTGCCAAACTTTGTCCAGATTAGTCAAGCGGTTCCCGATATATCAATAAAAATAAATAAAATGCGGTTAGGTGGCAACCCTAGGTGGCAACTCTGCTTGATATTTACATATTTGGAATATGGTCGAAAATAGCTTTCATTTTATGCCCATATTGGCATATCTTGCTCAATATTTAAACAAAAAAATTAGATAGGTGGCAACCCCTTGAACCACCCCAAGTGGCAAAACCCACGCATATAATCTTAGAATGAATCATACTATCTATAATGCCAAACTTTGTCCAGACCGGTCAAGCGGTTCCCGAGATATCTATAAAAATAAATAAAATGCGGTTAGGTGGCAACCCTAGGTGGCAACTCTGCTTGATATTTACATATTTGGAATATAGTCGAAAATACCTTTTATTTGATACCCATATTGGCGTATCTTGCTTAATAATAAACAAAATGAGATAGGTGGCAACCCTGTGAACCGCCCCAAGTGGCAACAGCCACGTACATAATCTTAGAATGAATCATACTATCTCTAATGTCAAACTTTATCCAAATCGGTCGAGCGGTTCCTGAGATATAGAGAAAAATATATAAACTGCGGTTAGGTGGCAACCCTGCTTGAGGTTTACATATTTGGAATAGGTCGAAAATACCTTTCATCTGATACCAATATTGGCATATCTTGCTCAATATTTAAAAAAATTTAGATAAGTGGCAAACCTGTGAACTGCCCCAAGTGGCAGCACCCACGCATGTAATCTTAGCATGAATCATGGTATCTATAATGCCAAATTTTATCCAAATCGGTTGAGCGGTTCCAGAGATATAAGAAAAACGCCTACGCCTGAAAGTCGGCTACAATTTCTATTTCCGTGCCATAACTTCCGTTTCATCGTCATCCATTTTCTCAAATTTTACTCTCAATCAAAACTTCAAAAGTTTGGGTTTTTGTAAAATATCGTCCGCAACGTAATGTCCGCAACAGATATATGTAACGATTACTTACAAAAAGCTTTTCTTATCTTATTTTTGTGTGGTTTTTTTAGAATTCATTACATTCATTTTTAATTTATCTTTAAAGGTTTTTTATCTTAATACTTCGAAATTGTAGAAAATTGCTAATTTACCTAGTTGCCTAAAGACTACATAGTTCCGTTTTGAGTAACGTCTGCAACGCAGTTTAGGTGTCTATGACAGCGACATCATAGTAGGTCAGCGTCTGCAACATACTTTTACCGACAGCTGGTCCTTAAATACGCCCAAATATAACTGCACTGACAAATACGCCAGCAGCCTTTTTTAAAGTTTTAATACTACAGCAAGGTGTAAAACATTGGGAGCATATATAAAAATTATAGCTATTTTAACTTCGAGGTATAGCTTTAAATCCAAAAAGGATGGAAAAATGTTAAGATATAGGCTGGCTCTTTTACCTCACTTAGAAAGCTTGTACTTTTTGGGGTGAAAGCAATCCATTATCCTTTGCTACAGAGCAAACAACTGGTTACCGGCTATCCCGGGCCATATTTTACCACTTTTTTGATCTGACATTAATTTTTTATTTTTTTGGCTGACTTGGTCGTTTTAATGATTTGCTCCTTTTTTCAGCGAGTATATATATATCTGCTTTTCCCCAAGCCTATAAATCATTCTTTTTGCAATGAATCTTATATTTTTGAGTACTTGCAGTCATTTTATGAGTTGCATCTGCGATAAAAAAAAAATTACCAAATGACAGTATAACCAGACACAGGCCCGGATTAACCATATAGGCACAGTAGGCAGTTGCCTCGGGCGGCAGGAATTGAAGGGCGGCAAATTTTGGGAATTTTTTGTACATTTATTATTTTTCTTACATTTATTCTATTATATTTATTACTCCCGAAAAAGAATTTTGGCAAAACTAGATTTTATACGAAAAGATCAGTGAAATATCTTTTGTGTATGTACATACATACATGTATAGTTGTTCTATATGATTCAAATTAATTTCTGCTTTTAATGACGTCCTTTCATATAAAATCTACCAGATTTGGTGGAACATTTCCAAAGCGGTAGCACTGATTGAGAGTTAGAAGTTCGGGTATTCCCCGAGCTATTGATTCGGTCGTTCAGTTCACCTGTTACTAGATATGGAATGAATTAGTAGTTTTGGTACCGTTTCGGTAACGTTTCTAAACGTTTGCGATACGTTTCATACCAAAAATAAAGAGTTGTTCATTTTATTTATGTATTTGGGTTGCACATTTGTGATAAATATACGATGAATAAAGTCTATAATAAGTATATAATAAGCATCTTTTGCAAATGAGATGATTTTATTTTCGCAACTGCCTAGGGGCGGCAAATATCTTAATCCGGGCCTGACCAGACAGATCTTTTTTCGATAGCTTCTAAACTAGAAAAACGCAGAACTGTCGGGAATGGACCGTGTTAAATAAGTATGAAATAAAAATGTTTAAGAAAAAAATAGTTATCTGCTTTTGCAGACGCAGCGACGATATGTACATAAGATTTTCGGGAAAAATATTCATGTAAAATCAACACTTTTCCGGTTATTTTTTTCAACACTATCGCTCATGTTAAAAAACTTGACTTCGTGTTAAATTCACATTAATTGCTATAAAATTTACATGGATTTCTTTCAACGCATCATGCCTTCCTGTTAAAACAACACAATCTGCTTCATTATCTCATGCAAATTCAACAGGACCTTTCTTGTTAGTTTAACATGGTTCATGTTGTCAACCAAATCAATCTGTGTGTATAGACTTCTTAATATTCTCCTAATTTGTATGTTCTTAGTATTAGACTTATTATTACTAACAGCTTTATAAGATTACATGACAAATTGATATGAAAGAAATTGTATAAATTTCCGTTTACGATTCTTATGTTTTGCTCAAAACTGTATTAACTGAATTTTCATTTCAGCTTTTTTTATTTGCTTACATATAAATTCTGCGCGCCTGATACACTGAATTGAATATTTGAAAGAAACCAAGCATGCTTACAGAAGAAATTTGCCATATGATGCCCGGGTATTACCCGGGTAATAGCGGGTCCGGGTAATGCCCGGGTAATAGCCTGCCCGGGTACCCGGGTACCCGGGTCTTCGGGTATCATCAGCTCTAGTGGCAACCCTAGGTGACAACCCTGCTTGAGATTTTCGTCTTTGGAATATGGTCGAAAATACCTTTCATTTGATACCCCTATTGGCATATCTTGCTCTATATTTAAAAAAAAATAATTAGATAGGTGGCAACCCTGTGGACCGCCACAAGTGGCAACACAAACGCATATAATCTTAGAATGAATATAACTATCTATAATGTATGTAAAGAGAATGTCAGTGTGATAAGACGTGTTTTTTGAGGTGCTGCATTGAATCACGCATAAACAACGTAATAACCGACTTTTATTTTATTAAAGCTTGCTCTACTTTATTGTGCCTGTCAACACTTTTCCTGCTTTTCGATTTTTGTTGCCAATTAGTTTGATGTTATGTTGCTAACGCCGAACCTTTCAACATTGAAAAAAGTCCGTTACTACGAACTTTTTAAAAATTAAAATTTTTTTCATTTCACTCCCACCGCCAAGCCTGCGATAAAATCTATGCAATAGCTTAAACAAATTTTTTTGTCTGGCAACCCTAGATGTCGGCCAATTACATTTTTCTTCATATCTTTATATACATGTATATGCCCCCAGCGCCCTAAGAGCTGTTTGACTATCAGAGAAGATGTAAACATCACCATTATTGATGTCTACTGTCTTCACAAATTCTACAGCTTCCTGTATAGCAGCCACTTCCGCCTGAAAGACGCTACTATAGTCAGGCAGCCTAAAACTAAGATTAAACTCAGCTGGGGAGCGTACACCCCCCTCCAACCCTGTCATAAAGTTTCGAGCCGTCTGTTTACATATGGATAGAACCGTTATCTGGGGAAGGTACAGTGTCCCAATATTTTCTTTCCGGAATTGTGATTTGAAATTTCTTCTCGAAACAGCACTTCGGTGTACAGTAGTCCGAACTGTAGGCTGGGATATTTTTGAGGATGGATCCGTGATCTTCCCGAAGGAATCCCCATCCTGGTAGATTCCTTTTCTAAACCCGTCTACCAGACTAGGGCTCCATATAACAGGATTGGTCTAACCACAGCAGTATAGAGCCAAAGTGTGATTTTGGGTGACAACCCCCATTCTTGCCCATCTACAAGAGTATAAGGCCACTAATGCCTTTTTATCAATAATAACCCCCGGGAACTTAGCGGAGTCACTCAGTTCGAGGATGGTGTTTCCTATTGCTGGTTGCACCGGAATTTAGTTAACACCTAGACCTTTGTTACCTGTCCACTAGACCGGGTCGGTGCCCATACAAAAAAAAAGTTTGCAATTACCCCCCTAGGATGAAAGATGACCCTGCGGCGAATTAGGGATGATAAAATGTTCATCCTGCGAGAGTCCTAAAAACAGCCAAAATCGATTTTTATTCACAACTTTTTTATTTATAATCCGATTGCAAGGTTTTATATATCTTTTAATAGGTATTTTTTAGTACTACATATCTCCTGAATGTCCTTTTACTCAAAACAGACCCCAAACCGAGTTAGACCGCGTAACTCGATTTCTAACGCCCTATATAAAACTTTTCTCTTCATAATAATAAACGTCTCAGCAAGCTATACACTTTGAAGTAAAAACAATATTAGTAAACAAAGAAGTTACGGTGATTTGAAGTTTAATTGACATATATGTGCAAACTTCTACAAATAAAGTGTATGTGTATGTCCATGTAAAATTAATTGAAGCAAGGTAAACTACACGTTTCAGAATTATCAACAAATTTTGACGAGACTCAAGCAGACTGTAGCGGCACCTGCTTTCCAGTTTTGAAAACATATGGCCCAAGCGATTATGATCTGTGACTGCTAGCGCAGATTCACTAACAACACGAACGAAACGTTCCGTATTTTGGGAATGACATAAGAATTCTGCAATAAACCATGCAATAGAAAAAACTCAGTCTCTTGTTACAAAGTTTTACCTGGCTTTAGAATATTGATAAAAGCAAGTAGTTCGTCAGTGTAAAATTGCAAGCAGGGTGTCTCTATGTTTTCAAATTGTTCCCATTTTATCATTTTCGTATAAGTATCACTATTGAAATTTACGATTCCTTGTTTTGGTAGATAATTGACAAAATAATATTTTCCGGATGACAATAATAAGCGTCGACCGCCGTGGTGTAGCGGTTAAGTGTTCGGCCTTCTACACCAAGTCGTGGCGGTTCGATGCCCGGCAAAAGTAACATCTTATTTAGAAAAAGAATTTTTCTAAACGGGGTCGCCCTCGGCAGTAGTTTGGCAAACTCTCCGAGTGTACTTCTGACATGAGAAGCTTCTCGGCAAAAAATTCATTTACTTTGCAAGTGCCGTTCGGAGTTGGCAAAAAACTGTAGGTCCCGCCAACTTGTAGGAAAAACTCAAAAGCAACACACCACAAGTTGGAAAGAGAAGCTCAACAAAAATCTCGTTAGAGGTTATGATAACCTGTTGGTATATCGCCGCCATTATCTTTTTTTAGTAATAATAAGCGTTGTATTCTGAACATCGTCTGGCAAATCTCGCATCCACCAAATATGTTTAAAAACGTAACAGCTTCCATGTATAGATTCGGGCTGGCTCTTTACCAAAAACCAGAATGGTGCGTAAGGTTAGGTTAGGTTCAAGTGGCTGCCGCAGAGGCACACTTAGGCCAGTTTTGAAAGGCCCGTTGTGATACCCCCAACACAAGGAAAGTCAGTCCCGGGACCAAGCCATATGGAAAATACCTGAGTTGTAGGGATTTTCCACATAGCAGAATCCCGGGACTGACACTCCTAAACCGACACCGTTACTCCTCCTCGAACCACTTAGATGACTTTATGAAGGCCATCAAGTCCTTTATGTCCAGTTCCGCGATCTGGCTCAGGCTATCCAGGAAGGGAACTCCCAAAAAGCGCGTTCTCGCGCCGCTTAAAGTCGGACAGTTGCAGATGAGGTGCTCCACTGTTTCCTCCTCCTCATCATCTTTGCAACTCCTGCAGTGACCGGTTAATACCCCTATCAATATGGAGATTTCTCTAGGGCATAAATGCGTCTAGACCTTTTAAGATCCCATTTTGGCCACGTTCGTTTCGATATCCGACACCCTGGGGATTGCAGCCATCTTTCGTTGGCTTGACGGAGTGTGTGCTCCTTCAGCATTAGTTTGCATGTGGCAAACGCCATACCTAAGCGCTCTTTATCCTGAAGAACCTGCTTGGTCGTGCCCTGCCTGACCAGCTCGTCTGCCTTACAGTTTCCCTCAATGTCCCTATGTCCCGGGACACATATGAGGTTTACGCGGTTCTGTTGCGCCATCTACTGAAGAGGTCGACGACAACTGAGCGTCAGTTCAGAGTTGAACGTGTATGATCCAAGGGATTTGATGGCCGCTTGGCTATCGCTGAAAATAGCGATATCTTCTCCGATAACACGTTTCCTTAACCAGGCCGCGGCGTCCAGGATTGCCGAGACTTCCGCCTGGAAGACGATACAATGATCAGGTAGTCTGAACGAAAGCTCAAGGTCCAAATCCCTTGAATAAATCCCCCCTCCAACTCTGCCGTCCAACTTCGAGCCGTCGGTGTATATGGAAGTGCCACCATTTGTTTCGGTACACCAATCCGTCCTCTCCCAGTATTCTTTGCTGGGAATGTTTATTTTGAAACAGCTATCCCCGGCTGTAGTGGTCGCACAACGATTTGTGCTTAGAGGGAAAAAGCTTTAAGATTCCAGAATACGGGAGTGTCCAATAGTACCCGCACCCTAACTGTAGGTTTCCCTTAGGCGCAGGGCTGATGCCGCCGCTGACCGAAATCCTTCCAGATCTAGTGGCAAAATGCCCAGAATGACCTGGAGGGCTACGTTGGGCGTTGTCCTTACCGCACCGCTTATACAGATCATATTGGATCTATGGACTTTCCGCAACAGATTCAGGTAAGTTGCCTTGTTCAGCGCAACCACCATACGACGACTCCATACAGCATGATTGGGCGAATAATGGCCGTGTAGATCCAACTGCATACTCTAGGGCTGAGCCCCCTTTCTTTTGCCAATGGCTCTTTTGCATGTGTAAAGAGCGATGCAAGCTTTCTTCTGGCGCTGAAGAACATTCTCCTTCCAATTCAATGTCCTGTCCAGAACTATGCCTAGAAACTTGGACTTATCCGACAAGCCCAGGCGCGTGCCATCTAGTTCTGGTAGGCTTAGTGGCGGAGCTTGAAGCCCTTAGTCCCCAATCTGCAGATTCTCGAGCTATTGACCCAGGACTCTTGGATGAGGACCACATCCACGTCGCCTTTAGAAATGCGAATACTTAAAGCAGCCGAGGCCACTTTAGATTTGTGCAGATTAATCTGAAGCACCAGATTAATCTGCCGTCCCCATATCGTCGAGGTTTGCCCATCCCGGAGGTTGCCTATCAACGACGAGTTGCCCGATATGGCGTTGCGGGCGTCCTGCTGTCTGTAGCGGTAGATGTTAATCGCTCAGCGTTGGCTGCTACCACCGTGATGTCGAGGACTTCCTCGTCATGTAGGCTGTCCTCCATCTCCGAGTTGATCACCAAGGGACGTGGCGGATAACATTCTTTCCGCATAGAAATCCTCCCCTTCCTCTTCCGGCTCCCCCGGAGCAGCCGAGAAGGCAGCGCGCTGAGCATCACCACGATATACGTGGATAACGATCTGGCCTACGCTGTAGTGTACTAGGCCATTGCACCTTTTAAGGGGCTCGATTGACTCTTTATTCATGGTGAACACCACCTGTCTCCAGTCATGCGTTGGGAGGGACGGATTCATTAGCCGTAGCATCCCGAGAAATCTCTCGGGTTCGTCAGGGAAGGCCGGAATCCATGCCCTTGCCCTTGGACGAGCTGGAATGTCCTTCCAGTCGACGACCTCGATCTTTGCGCTCTTGTAGACTTCACCCAGTTTAGCAGCTGCTGCCTTGTACAGTGCTACAGTTTTTGCGTCCTCGCACGCGAATTATTTAATCTGACCCTGGTGCCAACCCACATCCGTTACTTGCGCCGAACTACCCGGAAACTCCGGAGCAACGTTGAGAGGATTATTGCCGAGTTCATTTCGAACGTAACGCCGCCGTTCCTTGGGGATGGCCAGACGGTCATTGCCTCGGTCAAGGACGCCTATAAGGATCCTGTCCTTGGTTACCTCAGCAAAGCTTAGTTTGCCCTCTCCAGGGGTATACGATGCCGCTTGGGAGGGGGATTTAACTCCAGGTCAGATCTCTGGTGCTTGAAAGGGTTAACTTTTGACCTCTTTCGCATGTGAGTATTTTGGAAATCCGGTATCACAGCTTTCGCTAGCTCTACCGATTTTCTAGAATTCGGCGACAGCGATTCCTGCGGTACCCATTCATACCTCTTCAAGATCTTTGCATCCATTCTTTTCTCGTGGTATGTGAAGCGGCGGGGAGATGTCTCCCGGGAGTGCGGACCCGTAGTTGCCATCGCGGTCGCTCCCTTTGCCGAAAACTCAGTTGCAGATTCCTTCTCCTTCGAAATTCCGAGGCCAGGTCGTGAGACCGCTGCCACAGAGGTAAAGAGACTGGTTTTCATATCAGCGGTTGATGGGAGTTTAGCATCCGCCGTTGTCCGCTTAGCTGCGTTGGCAACCGCACTGGTGCAAGCTCCCATCAAGTTAATCTTACGCGATAGAGGTTTGGTTGACCGACTCATAGAGCGGAGGTTGTCCTCCGGCGTTGTTGTTGCTTTCTCGCTTGCTCCTCCAATTTGGCGTTTGTTTTTTAGGTTTCTCGTTTTTATTTGAGTTCATCTTGTTCGTACGACCCATCGCCGGACAAAGCCAGCTTAGAGTCAAGGGACGAGTAGGGGAAAATGTGTCGTCCGCCGCGGCAGAGGCCCGTACCGCGGTAAGGCCATGCTTATTACTCTCTGAGGCGACCCGGTATCAGAGAGGCTCCGTTCAAATACAGCCGCGATTTGCCTCCCGGCTGCAAACGTCCAATAGGCACGGTTTCGCATAACACCCTATCTATAAGGTCAAAACTTATCCAAATCGGTCGAGCGGTTCCCGAGATATAGAGAAAAATAAATAAAATGCGCTGAACGATCATTCTCCGTACTGCGGCGAGTGAAAAACTACTTGAGATCAAAACTGGTTGCAGAACGATTAAACGCACTCGCTTTGTTGACTATAGAGTCAGATTTGCTCATGTCTCTAGATTTTGATTCCATTATCGATGAGTTTTCCGTCCGAAAATCGAGACGTAAAAATCGCTTACATAATGCTAATTGTTAATTGATTTTGATAAACTGACTATAATGAAATAAAAAATTCGCTCTCAGAAAGGTACATTTTATTTATTGAAAAACTTTCCGAACCAAACTTATTCCACCATTAAAAAAGTTTCATAAGGGGGGGGGCAATTTTCGCAACTGCCTAGGGGCGGCAAATATCTTAATCCGGGCCTGACCAGACAGATCTTTTTTAGATAGCTTCTAAACTAGAAAAACGCAGAACTGTCGGGAATGGACCGTGTTAAATAAGTATGAAATAAAAATGTTTAAGAAAAAAATAGTTATCTGCTTTTGCAGACGCAGCGACGATATGTACATAAGATTTTCGGGAAAAATATTCATGTAAAATCAACACTTTTCCGGTTATTTTTTTCAACACTATCGCTCATGTTAAAAAACTTGACTTCGTGTTAAATTCACATTAATTGCTATAAAATTTACATGGATTTCTTCAACGCATCATGCCTTCCTGTTAAAACAACACAATCTGCTTCATTATCTCATGCAAATTCAACAGGACCTTTCTTGTTAGTTTAACATGGTTCATGTTGTCAAACTAATCAATCTGTGTGTATAGACTTCTTAATATTCTCCTAATTTGTATGTTCTTAGTATTACACTTATTATTACTAACAGCTTTATAAGATTACATGACAAATTGATATGAAAGAAATTGTATAAATTTCCGTTTACGATTCTTATGTTTTGCTCAAAACTGTTGTAACTGAATTTTCATTTCAGCTTTTTTTATTTGCTTACATATAAATTCTGCGCGCCTGGTACACTGAATTGAATATTTGAAAGAAACCAAGCATGCTTACAGAAGAAATTTGCCATATGATGCCCGGGTATTACCCGGGTAATAGCGGGTCCGGGTAATGCCCGGGTAATAGCCTGCCCGGGTACCCGGGTACCCGGGTCTTCGGGTATCATCAGCTCCAGTGGCAACCCTAGGTGACAACCCTGCTTGAGATTTTCGTCTTTGGAATATGGTCGAAAATACCTTTCATTTGATACCCCTATTGGCATATCTTGCACTATATTAAAAAAAAAAAATAATTAGATAGGTGGCAACCCTGTGGACCGCCACAAGTGGCAACACAAACGCATATAATCTTAGAATGAATATAACTATCTATAATGTATGTAAAGAGAATGTCAGTGTGATAAGACGTGTTTTTTGAGGTGCTGCATTGAATCACGCATAAACAACGTAATAACCGACTTTTATTTTATTAAAGCTTGCTCTACTTTATTGTGCCTGTCAACGCTTTTCCTGCTTTTCGATTTTTGTTGCCAATTAGTTTGATGTTATGTTGCTAACGCCGAACCTTTCAACATTGAAAAAAGTCCGTTACTACGAACTTTTTTAAAATTAAAATTTTTTTCATTTCACTCCCACCGCCAAAGCCTGCGATAAAATCTATGCAATAGCTTAAACAAATTTTTTTGTCTGGCAACCCCAGATGTCGGCCAATTACATTTTTCTTCATATCTTTATATACATGTATATGCCCCCAGAGCTGTTTGACTATCAGAGAAGATGTAAACATCACCATTATTGATGTCTACTGTCTTCACAAATTCTACAGCTTCCTGTATAGCAGCCACTTCCGCCTGAAAGACGCTACTATAGTCAGGCAGCCTAAAACTAAGATTAAAACTCAGCTGGGGAGCGTACACCCCCCTCCAACCCTGTCATAAAGTTTCGAGCATATGGATAGAACCGTTATCTGGGGAAGGTACAGTGTCCCAATATTTTCTTTCCGGAATTGTGATTTGAAAATTCTTCTCGAAACAGCACTTCGGTGTACAGTAGTCCGAACTGTAGGCTGGGATATTTTTGAGGATGGATCCGTGATCTTCCCGAAGGAATCCCCATCCTGGTAGATTCCTTTTCTAAACCCGTCTACCAGACTAGGACTCCATATAACAGGATTGGTCTAACCACAGCAGTATAGAGCCAAAGTGTGATTTTGGGTGACAACCCCCATTCTTGCCCATCTACAAGAGTATAAGGCCACTAATGCCTTTTTATCAATAATAACCCCCGGGAACTTAGCGGAGGCACTCAGTTCGAGGATGGTGTTTCCTAAGGCTGGTTGCACCGGAATTTCGTTAACACCTAGACCTTTGTTACCTGCCCACTAGACCGGGTCGGTGCCCATACAAAAAAAAAGTTTGCAATTACCCCCCTAGGATGAAAGATGACCCTGCGGCGAATTAGGGATGATAAAATTTTCATCCTGCGAGAGTCCTAAAAACAGCCAAAATCGATTTTTATTCACAACTTTTTTATTTATAATCCGATTGCAAGGTTTTATATATCTTTTAATAGGTATTTTTTAGTACTACATATCTCCTGAATGTCCTTCTACTCAAAACAGACCCCAAACCGACTTAGACCGCGTAACTCGATTTCTAACGCCCTATATAAAACTTTTCTCTTCATAATAATAAACGTCTCAGCAAGCTATACACTTTGAAATAAAAACAATATTAGTAAACAAAGAAGTTACGGTGATTTGAAGTTTAATTGCACATATATGTAACTTCTACAAATAAAGTGTATGTGTATGTCCATGTCAAATTAATTGAAGCAAGGTAAACTACACGTTTCAGAATTATCAACAAATTTTGGCGAGACTCAAGCAGACTGTAGCGGCACCTGCTTTCCAGTTTTGAAAACATATGGCCCAAGCGATTATGATCTGTGACTGCTAGCGCAGATTCACTAACGACACGAACGAAACGTTCCGTATTTTGGGAATGACATAAGAATTCTTCAATAAACCATGCAATAGAAAAAACTCAGTCTCTTGTTTCAAAGTTTTACCTGGCTTTAGAATATTGATAAAAGCAAGTAGTTCGTCAGTGTAAAATTGCAAGCAGGATGTCTCTATGTTTTCAAATTGTTCCCATTTTATCATTTTCGTATAAGTATCACTATTGAAATTTACGATTCCTTGTTTTGGTAGATAATTGACAAAATAATATTTTCCGGATGGCAATAATAAGCGTCGACCGCCGTGGTGTAGCGGTTAAGTGTTCGGCCTTCTACACCAAGTCGTGGCGGTTCGATGCCCGACAAAAGTAACATCTTATTTAGAAAAAGAATTTTTCTAAACGTGGTCGCTCTCGGCAGTAGTTTGGCAAACTCTCCGAGTGTACTTCTGACATGAGAAGCTTCTCGGCAAAAAATTCATTTACTTTGAAAGTGCCGTTCGGAGTTGGCAAAAAACTGTAGGTCCCGCCAACTTGTAGGAAAAACTCAAAAGCAACACACCACAAGTTGGAAAGAGAAGCTCGGCAAAAATCTCGTTAGAGGTTATGATAACCTTTTGGTATATCGCCGCCATTATCTTTTTTTTAGTAATAATAAGCGTTGTTTTCTGAACATCGTCTGGCAAATCTCGCATCCACCAAATATGTTTAAAAACGTAACAGCTTCCATGTATAGATTCGGGCTGGCTCTTTACCAAAAACCAGAATGGTGCGTAAGGTTAGGTTAGGTTCAAGTGGCTGCCGCAGAGGCACACTTAGGCCAGTTTTGAAAGGCCCGTTGTGATACCCCCAACACAAGGAAAGTCAGTCCCGGGACCAAGCCATATGGAAAATCCCTGAGTTGTTGGGATTTTCCACATAGCAGAATCCCGGGACTGACACTCCTAAACCGACACCGTTACTCCTCCTCGAACCACTTAGATGACTTTATGAAGGCCATCAAGTCCTTTATGTCCAGTTCCGCGATCTGGCTCAGGCTATCCAGGAAGGGAACTCCCAAAAAGCGCGTTCTCGCGCCGCTTAAAGTCGGACAGTTGCAGATGAGGTGCTCCACTGTTTCCTCCTCCTCATCATCTTTGCAACTCCTGCAGTGACCGGTTAATACCCCTATCAATATGGAGATTTCTCTAGGGCATAAATGCGTCTAGACCTTTTAAGATCCCATTTTGGCCACGTTCGTTTCGATATCCGACACCCTGGGGATTGCAGCCATCTTTCGTTGGCTTGACGGAGTGTGTGCTCCTTCAGCATTAGTTTGCATGTGGCAAACGCCATACCTAAGCGCTCTTTATCCTGAAGAACCTGCTTGGTCGTGCCCTGCCTGACCAGCTCGTCTGCCTTACAGTTTCCCTCAATGTCCCTATGTCCCGGGACACATATGAGGTTTACGCGGTTCTGTTGCGACAGTGTTGAACGTGTATGATCCAAGGGATTTGATGGCCGCTTGGCTATCGCTGAAAATAGCGATATCTTCTCCGATAACACGTTTCCTTAACCAGGCCGCGGCGTTCAGGTTTGCCGAGACTTCCGCCTGGAAGACGATACAATGATCAGGTAGTCTGAGCGAAAGCTCAAGGTCCAAATCCCTTGAATAAACCCCCCCTCCAACTCTGCCGTCCAACTTCGAGCCGTCGGTGTATATGGAAGTGCCACCATTTGTTTCGGTACACCAATCCGTCCTCTCCCAGTATTCTTTGCTGGGAATGTTTATTTTGAAACAGCTATCCCCGGCTGTAGTGGTCGCACAACGATTTGTGCTTAGAGGGAAAAAGCTTTAAGATTCCAGAATACGGGAGTGTCCAATAGTACCCGCACCCTAACTGTAGGTTTCCCTTAGGCGCAGGGCTGATGCCGCCGCTGACCGAAATCCTTCCAGATCTAGTGGCAAAATGCCCAGAATGACCTGGAGGGCTACGTTGGGCGTTGTCCTTAGCGCACCGCTTATACAGATCATATTGGATCTATGGACTTTCCGCAACAGATTCAGGTATGTTGCCTTGCTCAGCGCAACCACCATACGACGACTCCATACAGCATGATTGGGCGAATGATGGCCGTGTAGATCCAATTGCATACTCTAAGGCTGAGCCCCCTTTTTTTTGCCAATGGCTCTTTTGCA
Organism: Campiglossa producta; assembly: GCA_964058755.1. Classification (NCBI taxonomy): domain Eukaryota; kingdom Metazoa; phylum Arthropoda; class Insecta; order Diptera; family Tephritidae; genus Campiglossa; species Campiglossa producta. The sequence continues at coordinate 47,769,526 of CAXKVI010000006.1, read as the reverse complement.
TGTGTAAAGAGCGATGCAAGCTTTCTTCTGGCGCTGAAGAACATTCTCCTTCCAATTTAATGTCCTGTCCAGAACTATGCCTAGAAACTTGGGCTTATCCGACAAGCCCAGGCGCGTGCCATCTAGTTCTGGTAGGCTTAGTGGCGGAGCTTGAAGCCCTTAGTCCCCAATCTGCAGATTCTCGAGCTATTGACCCAGGACTCTTGGATGAGGACCACATCCACGTCGCCTTTAGAAATGGGAATACTTAAAGCAGCCGAGGCCACTTTAGATTTGTGCAGATTAATCTGAAGCACCAGATTAATCTGCCGTCCCCATATCGTCGAGGTTTGCCCATCCCGGAGGTTGCCTATCAACGACGAGTTGCCCGATATGGCGTTGCGGGAGTCCTGCTGTCTGTAGCGGTAGATGTTAATCGCTCAGCGTTGGCTGCTACCACCGTGATGTCGAGGACTTCCTCGTCATGTAGGCTGTCCTCCATCTCCGAGTTGATCACCAAGGGACGTGGCGGATAACATTCTTTCCGCATCGAAATCCTCCCCTTCCTCTTCCGGCTCCCCCGGAGCAGCCGAGAAGGCAGCGCGCTGAGCATCACCACGATATACGTGGATAACGATCTGGCCTACGCTGTAGTGTACTAGGCCATTGCACCTTTTAAGAGGCTCGATTGACTCTTTATTCATGGTGAACACCACCTGTCTCCAGTCATGCGTTGGGAGGGACGGATTCATTAGCCGTAGCATCCCGAGAAATCTCTCGGGTTCGTCAGGGAAGGCCGGAATCCATGCCCTTGCCCTTGGACGAGCTGGAATGTCCTTCCAGTCGACGACCTCGATCTTTGCGCTCTTGTAGACTTCACCCAGTTTAGCAGCTGCTGCCTTGTACAGTGCTACAGTTTTTGCGTCCTCGCACGCGAATTATTTAATCTGACCCTGGTGCCAACCCACATCCGTTACTTGCGCCGAACTTCCCGGAAACTCCGGAGCAACGTTGAGAGGATTATTGCCGAGTTCATTTCGCACGTAACGCCGCCGTTCCTTGGGGATGGCCAGACGGTCATTGCCTCGGTCAAGGACGCCTATAAGGATCCTGTCCTTGGTTACCTCAGCAAAGTTTAGTTTGCCCTCTCCAGGGGTATACGATGCCGCTTGGGAGGGGGATTTAACTCCAGGTCAGATCTCTGGTGCTTGAAAGGGTTAACTTTTGACCTCTTTCGCATGTGAGTATTTTGGAAATCCGGTATCACAGCTTTCGCTAGCTCTACCGATTTTCTAGAATTCGGCGACAGCGATTCCTGCGGTACCCATTCATACCTCTTCAAGATCTTTGCATCCATTCTTTTCTCGTGGTATGTGAAGCGGCGGGGAGATGTGTCCCGGGAGTGCGGACCCGTAGTTGCCATCGCGGTCGCTCCCTTTGCCGACAACTCAGTTGCAGATTCCTTCTCCTTCGAAATTCCGAGGCCAGGTCGTGAGACCGCTGCCACAGAGGTAAAGAGACTGGTTTTCATATCAGCGGTTGATGGGAGTTTAGCATCCGCCGTTGTCCGCTTAGCTGCGTTGGCAACCGCACTGGTGCAAGCTCCCATCAAGTTAATCTTACGCGATAGAGGTTTGGTTGACCGACTCATAGAGCGGAGGTTGTCCTCCGGCGTTGTTGTTGCTTTCTCGCTTGCTCCTCCATAGCTCTCCTCTGCTGAGGAGTGAAATTTGGCGTTTGTTTTTTAGGTTTCTCGTTTTTATTTGAGTTCATCTTGTTCGTACGACCCATCGCCGGACAAAGCCAGCTTAGGGTCAAGGGACGAGTAGGGGAAAATGTGTCGTCCGCCGCGGCAGAGGCCCGTACCGCGGTAAGGCCATGCTTATTACTCTCTGAGGCGACCCGGTATCAGAGAGGCTCCGTTCAAATACAGCCGCGATTTGCCTCCCGGCTGCAAACGTCCAATAGGCACGGTTTCGCATAACACCCTATCTATAATGTCAAAACTTATCCAACTCGGTCGTGCGGTTCCCGAGATATAGAGGAAAATAAATAAAATGCGGTTAAGTGGCAACCCTAGGTGGCAACCCTGCTTTAGATTTCCATATTTGGAATACGGTCGAAAATACCTTTCATTTGATACCCATATTGGCATATCTTGCTCAATATTTAAAAAAAAAATGTAGACATTTGGCAACCCTGTGAACCGCCCCAAGTGGCCACATCCACGCATATAATCTTAGAACGAATCATACTATCTATAATGCCAGACTTTATCCACATCGGTAAAGCGGTTCCCGAAATATCAATAAAAATAAATAAAATTCGGTTAGGTGGCAACCCTGCTTGAGGTTTACATTTTTGGAATACGGTCGAAAATACCTTTCATCTGATACCAATATTGGCATATCTTGCTCAATATTTAAATAAAATTGAAATAAGTGGCAACCCTGTGAACTGCCCCAAATAGCAACACCCACGCATATAATCTTAGAATGAGTCATACTATCTATAGTGCCAAACTTTGTCCAGATTGGTCAAGCGGTTCCCGAGATATCAATAAAAATAAATAAAATGCGGTTAGGTGGCAACCCTAGGTGGCAACTCTGCTTGATATTTACATATTTGGAATACGGTCGAAAATAGCTTTCATTTTATGCCCATATTTGCATATCTTGCTCAATATTTAAAAAAAATGAGATAGGTGGCAACCCCTTGAACCACCCCAAGTGGCAAAACCCACGCATATAATCTTAGAATGAATCATACTATCTATAATGCCAAACTTTGTCCAGACCGGTCAAGCGGTTCCCGAGATATCTATAAAAATAAATAAAATGCGGTTAGGTGGCAACCCTAGGTGGCAACTCTGCTTGATATTTACATATTTGGAATATAGTCGAAAATACCTTTTATTTGATACCCATATTGGCGTATCTTGCTTAATAATAAACAAAATGAGATAGGTGGCAACCCTGTGAACCGCCCCAAGTGGCAACAGCCACGTACATAATCTTAGAATGAATCATACTATCTCTAATGTCAAACTTTATCCAAATCGGTCGAGCGGTTCCTGAGATATGGAGAAAAATATATAAACTGCGGTTAGGTGGCAACCCTGCTTGAGGTTTACATATTTGGAATAGGTCGAAAATACCTTTCATCTGATACCAATATTGGCATATCTTGCTCAATATTTAAAAAAATTTAGATAAGTGGCAAACCTGTGAACTGCCCCAAGTGGCAGCACCCACGCATGTAATCTTAGCATGAATCATAGTATCTATCAAGGATTGAAACCGAAACCGAAACCGTAACCGTAACCGATTAAAACCGATTCATTTTTCAAAACCGAAACCGAAACCGTAACCGCTATTTTTTGTCTGAAAAAGAATGAAACCGAAACCGTTTCAAAAGCCGGAACCGGTTCCAAACGGTTTTGAATTTTTTTGTGGACACATATTTTATTTTAAAAGAGGCTACCCTGAATAATTTTCATGAAAGATGATTAAGCAAGACACTTTTTGACCTCAATATCAAAATTTCGAAAGAACTGAACTATAGGCGAATGAAGCCATCGAAAAAATTTACGACAACCGAAGAAAAAAAATGTTAAGTGGCCGTCTCAAAAAAAAAGTAAAAAGTAGAGTTAGTTTTTTAAACTTATCGGTCAAAAGTCCACCAAATTTCCAAATTTTCAAAGATTTTCAAATGAATGGCCACTAACTTATAACATACATACTTAAAAAAAAAAAAAAACTAATGGCGGCGATATACCAACAGGTTATCATAACCTATAACGAGATTTTTAGCCCAGCTTCTCTTTCCAACTTGTGGTGTGTTACTTTTGAGTTTTCCTACCAGTTGGCGGGACCTACAGTTTTTTGCCGACTCCGAACGGCACTTGCAAAGCAAATTACTTTTTTGCTGAGAAGCTTCTCATCGCAAAAATACACCCGGAGAGTTTGCCAAACTACTGCCGAGGGGCGACCCCGTTTAGAAGATTGATTTTCTAAATAATTTTTGATGTTTGCCGGGCATCAAACTGCCACGACTTGGTGTACAAGGCCGAACACTTAACCGCTACACCACGGCGGCCGCCAGAACAAAAATTTTTTCCATAAATAGCGAAAGTAATATTTATTACCATATATTGGAGAAAATTCTTCATGAAAACCGAAGTAAAGTTATAAAAATTCAGACTTATTTAGCATTTAGGTACATATTTGAGTTTTGTAGTAGCACAATTTTTTTGTGTTGGTGTTTTTATTTGGAAACCGAAACCGGAACGAAACCGTAACCAAAACCGAAATAAATGTTGAAGAGCGAAACCGGAACCGAAACCGAAACACGTTACAAAACCGTAACCGAAACCGGAACTTTATTTCAATCGGTTTCATACCTTGGTATCTATAATGCCAAATTTTTTCCAAATCGGTTGAGCGGTTCCAGAGATATAAGAAAAACGCCTACGCCTGAAAGTCGGCTACAATTTCTATTTCCGTGCCATAACTTCCGTTTCATCGTCATCCATTTTCTCAAATTTTACTCTCAATCAAAACTTCAAAAGTTTGGGTTTTTACTAGTAAAATATCGTCCGCAACGTAATGTCCGCAACAGATATATGTAACGATTACTTACAAAAAGCGTTTCTTATCTTATTTTTGTGTTGTTTTTTAAGAATTCATTACATTCATTTTTAATTTATCTTTAAAGGTTTTTTATCTTAATACTTCGAAATTGTAGAAAATTGCTAATTTACCTAGTTGCCTAAAGACTACATAGTTCCGTTTTGAGTAACGTCTGCAACGCAGTTTAGGTGTCTATGACAGCGACATCATAGTAGGTCAGCGTCTGCAACATACTTTTACCGACAGCTGTTCCTTAAATACGCCCAAATATAACATATCAGTTCCAGTTTTCACGATACTTCTTACTCAAAATTCCAAAAAAAAAAACTCGTTCAAAGGTAACGTCCGCAACGCTAGGAAATGCCCATATGTGATTTAAATTTACACAAAAATATTCCAACAGATCTCGCCCCCATCAGCAAAGGTATAGAAAGATCAGAATCATTTAAAACTAAAAATCGATGGGTTATTTTCTGACCCTTTAAATAAAGTTTACATACAACTTGCCCGTATTTATATTAGAGCGTATCACCAAAAAAAAAAAAAAGTAGACCATACCTCCCCTCATATGAAAGGTTTTTGACAACCATTTAAAAAAGGACGTGTGGTACTCGGGAACTGCCACGGTAAAGCTATTGCATATCAATTTTTATCAACTTATTCAATTTATTTATGAAAACTCAATGTTTTATTATTTATGACTTTAGAGCAGTACAGCCTTAACCTGTTAACAGTTTAGCCTAAAAATAGTCAACAACCTATTTTAGGTAGTGTACTGATCCATTTTTAATGTAATGTAATGTACAGCTCCAATTTTATGTAATCGGCCTGCTCCTAACATCATACGCCTAAATGTAGGCAAGGCTTATATTTATTTTTGTCAAGTTATGTTGCTAACGCCGAACCTTTCAACATTAAAAAATGTCCGTTACTACGAACTTTTTTAACATTAACATTTTTTTCCATTTCACTCCCACCGCCAAGCCTGCGATAAAATCTATGCAATAGCTTAAAAATATTTTTTTTTCTGGCAACCCTAGATGTCGCCTAATTACATTTTTCTTCATATCTTTATATACATGCATATGCCCCCAGCGCCCGAAGAGCCGCTTATAATATATAATATATTAATAATGCCAAATTTAATACAAAACGGCAAAGCAGTTCCCGAGATGTAAGGAAAATTAAATAAAATACGGTTTGGGGCAACCGGAGGTGGCAACTCTGCTAAAAATTGTCATATTTGAAATGCGACCTCAAATACCTTTCAAAAAATTGAGATAGGTGGCAACCCTGTGAACAGCCTGAAATGGAAACACCCACGCATATAATCTTAGAATGAATCATAATTATCCATAATGCGAAACTTTATCCAAATCGGTCGAGCGGTTTCCGAGATATAGAGAAAAATAAATAAAATGCGGGTAGGTGGCAACCCTACTTGAGATTTCCATATTTGGAATCAGACCTGTTAATAATTGATTTCATTGAATATTTTTTGAGAAGCCACCTAATGATTGATTACCAATTACTTTCACTTTTTAATGATTATTTTTTCAATTGATTAAAAAAAAAATAAAAAAAAATAAAAAAAATTAAAAAAAATCCAAAAAAAATTACAAATTCAAAAGTAATCAAAAATAATCAAAAGTAATGATTACTTTAATGATTACTTTAATGTAAGTAATGATTACTTTTGATTACTTTTGATTTTTTTTGATTTTTTTCCAGTACTTTTGTAGAAAAATATGTTCATACATAAATATTCACTTGCACAAACATACAAATGTATAGGTGAAGCAAGAAGTAACGGTGTAATCCCAACAACAACGACGGAGGCGTTGAAATATGCTGTGCAAACACAATTATATAGTTATATGGGTGATTCAGCAACTGGAGCTGACATATGGCAAACAAGAGGTGTTCTAAAAGAGGCTGCACTATTTTTCAACACACCATTAATATCGTCCGGTCCGGTTGAAAGGCTGTTTTCTTTTGCTGAAATTATTAATGCTCCAAAGCGTGGGTCATTATCTGACATTTCTTTTGAAGCACTTACATTGTTAAAATCAAATTTTAACTCCTAAGTATTGGCGTGCTGTATCTGCCGAACGGCGAAAATTTGCGTGTCGATACGCACTCATGTCCACCTACATGAATTATTTTTAAACTGAATACCGTTATTGTTGACTATTTGTGTTATTATATTATTCACAAATATTACTAAATAGCATTACTTAAACAAAAATGAATAAAAATAAAACGATTCTACTTCTACTATTCTCTACTCCAACAAAATGACTACGTCGTCCATTTTGGCCGAAAGTTATTAATCCCGGACCTCTCTCTATGGATAATAACCACTTAATTTTTGATCAATTGATCATTACTAGTCTCTTTTGGACATACATATGTAGTTGGTATGCCCACGTTTTACTTTGTGTAGCATACTTATAAGTGTTCGAATAGAACCATCCGACCGTACCCATAGGGTTTTAAACGAGAAATGCACGACACTACCCGTTTAGATATAAAAGGGACAAATTTTCACCACTACAACGCATATAACCATCAAACCTGGCATTTTTTCTCATATGTACATATACTTAGCGATCAAGGTTCATTCTAGAAATCCATGAGCCCAAAGTGTAAGTAGGTGTATATATTTGCATACAAAGATACACAGATGTTTATACTTTTAACAACAAAACTTTAAAATAATCAAAAAAAAATCAAAAAAAATCAAAAAAAATCAAAAAAATCAAAAAAAAATAAAAAAAAAACAAAAAAATTAAAAAAATCAAGAAAAAATCAAAAAAATTATTTTTGATTTTTTCTTGATTTTTTTATTTTTTTTTTATTTTTTTTGATTTTTTCTAATCGTAATCAATTAGTAATTACTTTTTCTTGAAAGCAATTAAAATAATCATTAGTAATTAAAAAAATTTTCTAATCAATCAATTACTAATTACTAATCAAAATTAACAGCTCTGTTTGGAATACGGTCGAAAATACCTTTCATTTGATACCCATATTGGCATATTCTGCGTTTAATCTTAGAATGAATCATACTATCTATAATGTCAAACTTTATCCAAATCGGTCAAGCTGTTCCCGAGATATAGAGAAAAAGAAATAAATTGCGGTTAGGTGGCAACCCTAGGTGGCAACCCTGCTTGAGATTTCCATATTTGGAATACGGTCGAAAATACCTTTTATTTCATACCCATATTGATATATCTTGCTCAATATTTAAAAAAAAAATTTGACATTTTGCAACCCTGTGAACCGCCCTAAGTGGCCACACCTACGCATATAATCTTAGAATGAATCATACTATCTATGATGCCAAATTTTATCCACATCGGTCAGGTGGTACCCGACAGATTAATAAAAATAAATAAAATGCGGTTAGGTGGCAACCCTAGGTGACAACCCTGCTTGAGATTTTCGTCTTTGGAATATGGTCGAAAATACCTTTCATTTAATACCTCTATTGGCATATCTTGCTCTATATTTAAAAAAAAATTTAGATATGTGGCAACCCTGTGGACCGCCACAAGTGGCAACACAAACGCATATATTCTTAGAATGAATATAACTATCTATAATGTATGTAAAGAGAATGTCAGTGTGATAAGACGTGTTTTTTGAGGTGCTGCAATGAATCACGCATAAACAACGTAATAACCGACTTTTATTTTATTAAAGCTTGCTCTACTTTATTGTGCCTGTCAACGCTTTTCCTGCTTTTCGATTTTTGTTGCCAATTAGTTTGATGTTATGTTGCTAACGCCGAACCTTTCAACATTGAAAAAAGTCCGTTACTACGAACTTTTTTAAAATTAACATTTTTTCATTTCACTCCCACCGCCAAAGCCTGCGATAAAATCTATGCAATAGCTTAAACAAATTTTTTTGTCTGGCAACCCCAGATGTCGCCCAATTACATTTTTCTTCATATCTTTATATACATGTATATGCCCCCAGCGCCCTAAGAGCTGCTTGACTATCAGAGAAGATGTAAACATCACCATTATTGATGTCTACTGTCTTCACAAATTATACAGCTTCCTGTATAGCAGCCACTTCCGCCTGAAAGACGCTACTATAGTCAGGCAGCCTAAACCTAAGATTAAAACTCAGCTGGGGAGCGTACACCCCCTCCAACCCTAAAGTTTCGAGCCGTCTGTTTACATATGGATAGAACCGTTATCTGGGGAAGGTACAGTGTCCCAATATTTTCTTTCCGGAATTGTGATTTGAAATTTCTTCTCGAAACAGCACTTCGGTGTACAGTAGTCCGAACTGTAGGCTGGGATATTTTTGAGGATGGATCCGTGATCTTCCCGAAGGAATCCCCATCCTGGTAGATTCCTTTTCTAAACCCGTCTACCAGACTAGGACTCCATATAACAGGATTGGTCTAACCACAGCAGTATAGAGCCAAAGTGTGATTTTGGGTGACAACCCCCATTCTTGCCCATCTAAAAGAGTATAAGGCCACTAATGCCTTTTTATCAATAATAACCCCCGGGAACTTAGCGGAGTCACTCAGTTCGAGGATGGTGTTTCCTATTGGTGGTAGCACCGGAATTTCGTTAACACCTAGACCTTTGTTACCTCTCCACTAGACCGGGTCGGTGCCCATACAAAAAAAAAAGATTGCAATTACCCCCCTAGGATGAAAGATGACCCTGCGGCGAATTAGGGATGATAAAAATGTTCATCCTGCGAGAGTCCTAAAAACAGCCAAAATCGATTTTTATTCACAACTTTTTTAATTATAATCCGATTGCAAGGTTTTATATATCTTTTAATAGGTATTTTTTAGTACTGCATATCTCCTGAATGTCCTTTTACTCAAAACAGACCCCAAACCGAGTTAGACCGCGTAACTCGATTTCTAACGCCCTATATAAAACTTTTCTCTTCATCTATTATATATAAATGCGCAAACATAACTGGTTCATCCCTTTTTTGCAATAACCACAATTCTAAGGTATATAAAATTTGGTATGTATCGATATGTTTTGCCGAGCAGGGTGGCCGAAAACAAACCAAAAATTAAAAAAAATTGATTATATTATGAAATGCTAAACACGCATTCACCTTATAGAGCCGCTGTTATGTGTGAATGTACGTAGGTATGACCACTAGCATTGTTGTGTTTGCATTCAATGCAATTGTGTGTGTAGTCATGAAAAATTGCATTGATTGCTGTTGCTGAAAACGAGAGTTGTTTTGTTTACTATAATAAGCACGAGCCCGTCAACTTCATGGCGCTTACACAAAGTGTTTACAAAAACAAAATCTGTGGGTAGGTAGTCAGAGAAGCAAAAATAAAAAAATAAAATAAAATAAAATAAATAAAAATAAAATAAAATAAAATAATAAAAGATAAAATAAAATAAAATAAAATAAGATAAAATAAAATAAAATAAAATTAAATAAGATAAAATAAAATAAAATAAAATAAAAAAAGATAAAATAAAATAAAATAAAATAAAATAAAATAAAATAAAATAAAATAAAATAAAATAAAATAAAATAAAATAAAATAAAATAAAATAAAATAAAATAAAATAAAATAAAATAAAATAAAATAAAATAAAATAAAATAAAATAAAATAAAATAAAATAAAATAAAATAAAATAAAATAAAATAAAATAAAATAAAATAAAATAAAATAAAATAAAATAAATAAATTAAAAAAATAAATCAAAATAAAATAAAATAAAATAAAATAAAATAAAATAAAATAAAATAAAATAAAACAAAATAAAATAAAATAAAATAAAATAATATAATATAAAATAAAATAAAATAAAATAAAATAAAATAAAATAAAATAAAATAAAATAAAATAAAATAAAATAAAATAAAATAAAATAAAATAAAATAAAATAAAATAAAGTAAAATAAAATAAAATAAAATAAAATAAAATAAAATAAAGTAAAATAAAATAAAATAAAATAAAATCTATCTATCTATCTATTATATATAAATGCGCAAACATAACAGTTTCCTCCCTTTTTTGCAATAACCACAATTCTAAGGTATATTAAATTTGGTATGTATCGATATGTCTCGCCGAGCAGGGTGTTCGACAACAAACCAAAAATTTAAAAAAATTAATTATAATATGATTTGAAAATCACACCACTACATGTGATATACACGCATTCGCTTTATAGAGCCGCTGTTATGGGTGTATGTATGTAGGTATGACCACTTGCATTGTTGTGTTTGCATTCATTGCAGTAGGGTGAGTTGTTTTGTTGGCAGCAATAAGATAACATGAGCCAGCGCGTCAAATTTATTGAACTTAGGTACAAACAGTGTTTACAAAAACAAAATCTGTGCGTGGGGATTCAGAGAAGCAAATGCTTTAAAAAAAAAAAGCACAAATAAGCTAGATCATGCACAAGGCCCTTCGTGGCTAGACTTAGTGAAATAAAAGAAAATGGAAAATTGATAAAATTAAAAAAAAAGTAAAATCAGAAATAGAAAAGTGATTGAAAGTAAAAAAATAAAATTTGTTGGAAATGAAAGGAAAGGGAATAATATAAAATAAATAAAAATGAAACAAAATGAAATAAATAAAATATTAAATTAAGAAAATAATAGGAAAGGAAAGGGATGGATAAAAGGAAAATTAAGGTAAGTTAAGGTAAGGAACGGAAAATATGACAGAAAAATCAAAGTGAAAGGAAAATAATGGAAAAGAAAAAAGGAAGGGAAGAAAGGAAATGTAATGTAGGTAAAGCAGTGGAAAAGAGAAGCAAAAGGAGAAAGACAAAGAAAGGAAATAAGAAAAAAAGAAGGGAAAGAAAAGGTAGCGAGGAAGAAGGTATGGAAAATAAATGAAAATAAAAAGAAAGAAAAATAAAGGAAAGAAAGGTAATGAAAAGCTAAAAAAATATGAGTTAAGGAAATGAATGATAGAAAAAGAAAAGCAAAGGAGTTGCGGAAAGGAACAAAAGAAAATAAGGAAACGGTAGGAAAGGAAAGGTAAGGAAACGAAATGACAGGAAGGGAAATTTAAGAAAAAAAGTGAAAGAAAATAAAGGTAAGAAAAAAATAAAAGAAAAGAAATGAAATGAAAAAAAAAATTAATAAAATGAAAGGAAACTAAAGCAACGGAAACAAAAGGAAAGGGAAGAAAAAGAAAATAAAAGGAAAAAAGGAATGTAATGGAAATGGAAAGAAGGATCAGGTAAGAATATAAAAGAAACGAAAAGAAAGAAAAAGAACAGACAAGAACAAAAAGAACAAAAGAAAGAAAGAAAAAAGGGAAATAAAATGAAATGAAAGAAGAGAAAAGGAAAGAAAAGGAAAAGAAAGGAGAAGATAAGGAAAGGAAATAAAAGGGAAGAGAAGGAAAGAAAAGCAAAGAGAATAAATTGAGATGAAAGGAGAGGAAAGGAATGGAAATAAAAGCAAATTAATGCTAAGGAAAGGAAAGGAAAGAAATACGTATGAAGACGACCTAATAAGAATAAATAATTATCAACACTGAAACTATATTACTGAATGATGTAAAGACGGAGGAAAAGGTAAAATGAATAGGAATGTATAGAAACCAAAAATATACAAAATATGGAAAAGAAAGGAAAATTTAAGAAATAGCAAAAAGGTAGGAAAATAAAATAAGGTTTTGTGGTTGAATTTCAACCACTGGGCGAACTCTAGTAATAATAAACGTCTCAGCAAGGTATACACTTTGAAGTAAAAACAATATTAGTAAACAAAGAAGTTACGGTGATTTGAAGTTTAATTGCAAATATATGTAACTTCTACAAATAAAGTGTATGTGTATGTCCATGTAAAATTAATTGAAGCAAGGTAAACTACACGTTTCAGAATTATCAACAAATTTTGACGAGACTCAAGCAGACTGTAGCGGCACCTGCTTTCCAGTTTTGAAAACATATGGCCCAAGCGATTATGATCTGTGACTGCTAGCGCAGATTCACTAACAACACGAACGAAACGTTCAGAATATTGATAAAAGCAAGTAGTTCGTCAGTATAAAATTGCAAGCAGGGTGTCTCTATGTTTTCACATTGTTCCCATTTTATCATTTTCGTATAAGTATCACTATTGAAATTTACGATTCCTTGTTTTGGTAGATAATTGACAAAATAATATTTTCCGGATGGCAATAATAAGCGTCGACAGCCGTGGTGTAGCGGTTAAGTGTTCGGCCTTCTACACCAAGTCGTGGCGGTTCGATGCCCGGCAAAAGTAACATCTGTAGCGGTAGATGTTAATCGCTCAGCGTTGGCTGCTACCACCGTGGTGTCGAGGACTTCCTCGTCATGTAGGCTGTCCTCCATCTCCGAGTTGATCACCAAGGGACGTGGCGGATAACATGCTTTCCGCATCGAAATCCTCCCCTTCCTCTTCCGGCTCCCCCGGAGCAGCCGAGAAGGCAGCGCGCTGAGCATCACCACGATATACGTGGATAACGATCTGGCCTACGCTGTAGTGTACTAGGCCATTGCACTTTTTAAGGGGCTCGATTGACTCTTTATTCATGGTGAACACCACCTGTCTCCAGTCATGCGTTGGGAGGGACGGATTCATTAGCCGTAGCATCCCGAGAAATCTCTCGGGTTCGTCAGGGATGGCCGGAATCCATGCCCTTGCCCTTGGATGAGCTTGAATGTCCTTCCAGTCGACGACCTCGATCTTTGCGCCCTTGTAGACTTCACCCAGTTTAGCAGCTGCTGCCTTGTACAGTGCTACAGTTTTTGCGTCCTCGCACGCGAATTATTTAATCTGACCCTGGTGCCAACCCACATCCGTTACTTGCGCCGAACTACCCGGAAACTCCGGAGCAACGTTGAGAAGATTGTTGCCGAGTTCATTTCGCACGTAACGCCGCCGTTCCTTGGGGATGGCCAGACGGTCATTGCCTCGGTCAAGGACGCCTATAAGGATCCTGTCCTTGGTTACCTCCGCAAATCTTAGTTTGCCCGCTCCAGGGGTATACTGATGCCGCCTGGGAGGGGGATTTAACTCCAGGCAGATCTCTGGTGCTTGAAAGGGTTAACTTTTGACCTCTTTCGCATGTGAGTATTTTGGAAATCCGGTATCACAGCGACAGCGATTCCTGCGGTACCCATTCATACCTCTTCAGGATCTTTGCATCCAATCTTTTCTCGTGGTATGTGAAGCGGCGGGGAGATGTCTCCCGGGAGTGCGGACCCGCTCCCTTTGCCGAAAACTCAGTTGCAGATTCCTTCTCCTTCGAAATTCCGAGGCCAGGTCGTGAGACCGCTGCCATAGAGGTAAAGAGACTTGTTTTCATATCAGCGGTTGATGGGAGTTTAGCATCCGCCGTTTTCCGCTTAGCTGCGTTGGCAACCGCACTGGTGCAAGCTCCCATCAAGTTAATCTTACGCGATAGAGGTTTGGTTGACCGACTCGTAGAGCGGAGGTTGTCCTCCGGCGTTGTTGTTGCTTTCTCGCTTGCTCCTCCATAGCTCTCCTCTGCTGAGGAGTGAAATTTGGCGTTTGTTTTTTAGGTTTCTCGTTTTTATTTGAGTTCATCTTGTTCGTACGACCCATCGCCGGACAAAGCCAGCTTAGAGGTTATGATAACCTGTTGGTATATCGCCGCCATTATCTTTTTTTAGTAATAATAAGCGTTGTATTCTGAACATCGTCTGGCAAATCTCGCATCCACCAAATATGTTTAAAAACGTGACAGCTTCCATGTATAGATTCGGGCTGGCTCTTTACCAAAAACCAGAATGGTGCGTAGGTTAGGTTCAAGTGGCTGCCGCAGAGGCACACTTAGGCCAGTTGTTGGGATTTTCCACATAGCAGAATCCCGGGACTGACACTCCTATACCGACACCGTTACTCCTCCTCGAACCACTTTGATGACTTTATGAAGGCCATCAAGTCCTTTATGTCCAGTTCCGCGATCTGGCTCAGGCTATCCAGGAAGGGAACTCCCAAAAAGCGCGTTCTCGCGCCGCTTAAAGTCTGACAGTTGCAGATAAGGTGCTCCACTGTTTCCTCCTCCTCATCATCTTTGCAACTCCTGCAGTGACCGGTTAATACCCCTATCAATATGGAGATTTCTCTAGGGCATAAATGCGTCTAGACCTTTTAAGATCCCATTTTGGCCAGGTTTGTTTCGGCACCCTGGGGATTGCAGCCATCTTTCGTTGGCTTGACGGAGTGTGTGCTCCTTCAGCATTAGTTTGCATGTGGCAAACGGCATACCTAAGCGCTCTTTATCCTGAAGAACCTGCTTGGTCGTGCCCTGCCTGCCAAGCTCGTCTGCCTTACAGTTTCCCTCAATGTCCCTATGTCCCGGGACACATATGAGGTTAACCTTCAAAGACCTACAAACAAACAAAATTGAAATAGAAAATATACCCCCAAATATGTATAAGAAAAGCGTACCTTATAATTTTGCCATGTGAGGATTTCTGTTCCTTCTTTGCTCGACTACAATCCCGGACCTTTTTGCGATCCGAAATTTTTTTTTAACAACGCCTTTAAAGACAAAGATTCCATTGCAATGGCCGCTGCAAATATCGTTCCATGCACACAATTACGCCAGTCTTATAGCCTGTGTTAACTGCGGTACCATCACAATTGATAGCGACTAAATGGCTCAACGAAAAATTTTGATCATTTAAAAAACTTACTATAGATTGCTGAATTCCCTCTCCTGTGCTTAAAATGGGTGTGGTATATCCAATAAATTTGGATTTTCGCTCCTTTACTAGCGTTATATGTTCCTCCACTGTTTTACTTAATCGCTTTTTTATTACTTTGAGTATTCTTAAGGCTAACCTTACCATTTTTCCATCAAAGGAAATTTTATTTTTGTCTAGAATAATATTATCAATGTAAGATATAATTTTTTTTGAAATACCCTGGTCAAAATCTTTATTAACTTTAGCGGCTATAGAAATACGCAAATCTTGGATAAGAGTGGTCGCGAGTAGTGCTCCAAAGCGGTCCGAAGTATCAGTGCGATCTAAGGCCATGGCGTAGTTTCGCAAAGATATGTCGCACACATTCAGCGATGGCCCAGGGCGCTCGGCTCAAAATCTTCGTCCTCGGATGAGTTGGGAACGTACCCATCCGAGATTATGACGGGTTAACACATTCAGTAATGGTATAAGATTCCAGTTCGCAAACACTTTTTGCTTCTCCTTCTAGAGAATCAATTTTTTTTCAGTCTTGCACTGCACTGATCTACTAAAAACTGCTTTGCTGTGTGTGAGGTTTGACGACCAGCAGAACAATTGCAACTCCCAATATCCCCAATACTACACCTGCACTTTGAAATTCGAAAGAGATTGTTCCATTCGTCCTTTTTAAAAGGTATTGGATGTCTGGTAACATCACGATATTTTTTATAATATTTAAAATTTTTCGTTTCGTAGGGGATGCAGTGATAACAGCAATTCCTGTTCGATGCCACAATTTTAATATTTCGGCTGCCACAATTCCCGCATAACTTGAAAGCTTAAGGTTTTTTTTTTTTTTTTTTTTGATACCATAGTTCTTTAAAAAGAGTAAATACTCAACTATATCGCACTCGGTTGGTAACACTGATTTATTTAAATGACGATTTTTAAAAAACATGCTTTAATTTTATCTATGTCACAAAATTTAATAAAGCACCAACTTTCTTTTTGTTTTACACAGAAATAACAAACAAAAAAACACAAACTTTAACTGTAAATCGACTGTAACTTTTTTGTTGATTATAATTTTTTGTTACTTCAAAGGCGAGAATTGCATAGCTGACTGAGTGGTTTATTATTATGAAGAGAAAAGTTTTATATAGGGGGGTGGGTTTGGGGTCTGTTTTGAGTAAAAGGACATTCGGGAGATATGTAGTACTAAAAAATACCTATTCAACGATATATCAAATTTTGCAATCGGATTATAAACAAAAAAAGTTGTGAATAAAAATCGATTTTGGCTGTTTTTAGGACTCTCGCAGGATGAAAATTTTTATTCACCGCAGGGTCATCTTTCATTCTAGAGGGGTAATTGCAAACTTTTTTTTCGACCCGGTCTACTGTCCACCTTTCAACTAATCTAAGGTTTCTCTGCATAATGTCACATCTCGTTTGTGGGTATTTACCACTCACTACCACCGCAAGGTCGTCCGCATACGCTATGACTTTACAACTCCCACCCCTCCATCTCCAAGGTTTCCCGAAGCCCGTTATCAGTGGCTACCCACAGAAGAGGGGAGAGGATCCCACCTTGCGGCGTGCCTCTATTGACGACCTTGTCCACCGACACCCCGGCTAGGTCCGCGTGCACCCTGCTGCTCGTCAGGAGTTGGTTTACAAAAGACACCAGCCAAGGCAATCAGAGCCGCGGTGATAGCTTCCGGTGTGACGTTATTGAAAGCACCTCAATACCCAAGAAGGCTATTAATGTAAATTCTTTATTTCCTAATGATTTTTCGATATGTCATGTAACTCTGTCTCTGACGATAAGATAAGATGTTTTACCTGCCTTTGGTATAAAAGTTACCCCGGCATTTTTCCAGGGGTTAGGAATGTAACAAAAAGTAAGCACTCCCCTATATATAGCCTGCAGCCAAGGGACGCTCCGTTCTATGGATTGCTAAAGTTGTATGGGTGCTATACCATCTAGCCCCGGTGCTTTGAACGGCTTAAAGGACCCAATTGCCCATTCTACACGTTTGTTAGTGAGGTACTGCCCTGGGTCATGTTCTTCCTAACCCTCTTCAGGCTACTACCTATAGTCATTTTCCGCGTCTGGAAAATGGGTATTTAGGAGAAGATTCAACGTCTCTTCCCCCCTGTTTGCCCAAGACCCATCCGACCTTTTCAGACACCCCGGCCCGATACGAGGTGATTTCGGTAGAATCTTCTTAGCCTAGAACCCTCTGATGCCGATTCTATTCCGCTACAGAAGTCTCTCCGGAGGTTCTTTTTGATTTTCTAAGTGCACTTTTGCACTCTCTAAGGTGTTCCTTATAATTTTCCCATTTCGAAACCTCCTTTGACAGCCGTGGTGTAGCGGTTAAGTGTTCGGCCTTCTACACCAAGTCGTGGCGGTTCGATGCCCGGCAAAAGTAACATCTGTAGCGGTAGATGTTAATCGCTCAGCGTTGGCTGCTACCACCGTGGTGTCGAGGACTTCCTCGTCATGTAGGCTGTCCTCCATCTCCCAGTTGATCACCAAGGGACGTGGCGGATAACATGCTTTCCGCATCGAAATCCTCCCCTTCCTCTTCCGGCTCCCCCGGAGCAGCCGAGAAGGCAGCGCGCTGAGCATCACCACGATATACGTGGATAACGATCTGGCCTACGCTGTAGTGTACTAGGCCATTGCACTTTTTAAGGGGCTCGATTGACTCTTTATTCATGGTGAACACCACCTGTCTCCAGTCATGCGTTGGGAGGGACGGATTCATTAGCCGTAGCATCCCGAGAAATCTCTCGGGTTCGTCAGGGATGGCCGGAATCCATGCCCTTGCCCTTGGATGAGCCTGAATGTCCTTCCAGTCGACGACCTCGATCTTTGCGCCCTTGTAGACTTCACCCAGTTTAGCAGCTGCTGCCTTGTACAGTGCTACAGTTTTTGCGTCCTCGCACGCGAATTATTTAATCTGACCCTGGTGCCAACCCACATCCGTTACTTGCGCCGAACTACCCGGAAACTCCGGAGCAACGTTGAGAAGATTGTTGCCGAGTTCATTTCGCACGTAACGCCGCCGTTCCTTGGGGATGGCCAGACGGTCATTGCCTCGGTCAAGGACGCCTATAAGGATCCTGTCCTTGGTTACCTCCGCAAAGCTTAGTTTGCCCGCTCCAGGGGTATACTGATGCCGCCTGGGAGGGGGATTTAACTCCAGGCAGATCTCTGGTGCTTGAAAGGGTTAACTTTTGACCTCTTTCGCATGTGAGTATTTTGGAAATCCGGTATCACAGTGACAGCGATTCCTGCGGTACCCATTCATACCTCTTCAGGATCTTTGCATCCAATCTTTTCTCGTGGTATGTGAAGCGGCGGGGAGATGTCTCCCGGGAGTGCGGGCCCGCTCCCTTTGCCGAAAACTCAGTTGCAGATTCCTTCTCCTTCGAAATTCCGAGGCCAGGTCGTGAGACCGCTGCCATAGAGGTAAAGAGACTTGTTTTCATATCAGCGGTTGATGGGAGTTTAGCATCCGCCGTTTTCCGCTTAGCTGCGTTGGCAACCGCACTGGTGCAAGCGCGATAGAGGTTTGGTTGACCGACTCGTAGAGCGGAGGTTGTCCTCCGGCGTTGTTGTTGCTTTCTCGCTTGCTCCTCCATAGCTCTCCTCTGCTGAGGAGTGAAATTTGGCGTTTGTTTTTTAGGTTTCTCGTTTTTATTTGAGTTCATCTTGTTCGTACGACCCATCGCCGGACAAAGCCAGCTTAGAGGTTATGATAACCTGTTGGTATATCGCCGCCATTATCTTTTTTTTAGTAATAATAAGCGTTGTATTCTGAACATCGTCTGGCAAATCTCGCATCCACCAAATATGTTTAAAAACGTGACAGCTTCCATGTATAGATTCGGGCTGGCTCTTTACCAAAAACCAGAATGGTGCGTAGGTTAGGTTCAATTGGCTGCCGCAGAGGCACACTTAGGCCAGTTGTTGGGATTTTCCACATAGCAGAATCCCGGGACTGACACTCCTATACCGACACCGTTACTCCTCCTCGAACCACTTAGATGACTTTATGAAGGCCATCAAGTCCTTTATGTCCAGTTCCGCGATCTGGCTCAGGCTATCCAGGAAGGGAACTCCCAAAAAGCGCGTTCTCGCGCCGCTTAAAGTCTGACAGTTGCAGATGAGGTGCTCCACTGTTTCCTCCTCCTCATCATCTTTGCAACTCCTGCAGTGACCGGTTAATACCCCTATCAATATGGAGATTTCTCTAGGGCATAAATGCGTCTAGACCTTTTAAGATCCCATTTTGGCCAGGTTTGTTTCGGCACCCTGGGGATTGCAGCCATCTTTCGTTGGCTTGACGGAGTGTGTGCTCCTTCAGCATTAGTTTGCATGTGGCAAACGGCATACCTAAGCGCTCTTTATCCTGAAGAACCTGCTTGGTCGTGCCCTGCCTGCCAAGCTCGTCTGCCTTACAGTTTCCCTCAATGTCCCTATGTCCCGGGACACATATGAGGTTAACCTTCAAAGACCTACAAACAAACAAAATTGAAATAGAAAATATACCCCCAAATATGTATAAGAAAAGCGTACCTTATAATTTTGCCATGTGAGGATTTCTGTTCCTTCTTTGCTCGACTACAATCCCGGACCTTTTTGCGATCCGAAATTTTTTTTTAACAACGCCTTTAAAGACAAAGATTCCATTGCAATGGCCGCTGCAAATATCGTTCCATGCACACAATTACGCCAGTCTTATAGCCTGTGTTAACTGCGGTACCATCACAATTGATAGCGACTAAATGGCTCAACGAAAAATTTTGATCATTTAAAAAACTTACTATAGATTGCTGAATTCCCTCTCCTGTGCTTAAAATGGGTGTGGTATATCCAATTAATTTGGATTTTCGCTCCTTTACTAGCGTTATATGTTCCTCCACTGTTTTACTTAATCGCTTTTTTATTACTTTGAGTATTCTTAAGGCTAACCTTACCATTTTTCCATCAAAGGAAATTTTATTTTTGTCTAGAATAATATTATCAATGTAAGATATAATTTTTTTTGAAATACCCTGGTCAAAATCTTTATTAACTTTAGCGGCTATAGAAATACGCAAATCTTGGATAAGAGTGGTCGCGAGTAGTGCTCCAAAGCGGTCCGAAGTATCAGTGCGATCTAAGGCCATGGCGTAGTTTCGCAAAGATATGTCGCACACATTCAGCGATGGCCCAGGGCGCTCGGCTCAAAATCTTCGTCCTCGGATGAGTTGGGAACGTACCCATCCGAGATTATGACGGGTTAACACATTCAGTAATGGTATAAGATTCCAGTTCGCAAACACTTTTTGCTTCTCCTTCTAGAGAATCAATTTTTTTTCAGTCTTGCACTGCACTGATCTACTAAAAACTGCTTTGCTGTGTGTGAGGTTTGACGACCAGCAGAACAATTGCAACTCCCAATATCCCCAATACTACACCTGCACTTTGAAATTCGAAAGAGATTGTTCCATTCGTCCTTTTTAAAAGGTATTGGATGTCTGGTAACATCACGATATTTTTTATAATATTTAAAATTTTTCGTTTCGTAGGGGATGCAGTGATAACAGCAATTCCTGTTCGATGCCACAATTTTAATATTTCGGCTGCCACAATTCCCGCATAACTTGAAAGCTTAAGGTTTTTTTTTTTTTTTTTTTTTTGATACCATAGTTCTTTAAAAAGAGTAAATACTCAACTATATCGCACTCGGTTGGTAACACTGATTTATTTAAATGACGATTTTTAAAAAACATGCTTTAATTTTATCTATGTCACAAAATTTAATAAAGCACCAACTTTCTTTTTGTTTTACACAGAAATAACAAACAAAAAAACACAAACTTTAACTGTAAATCGACTGTAACTTTTTTGTTTATTATAATTTTTTGTTACTTCAAAGGCGAGAATTGCATAGCTGACTGAGTGGTTTATTATTATGAAGAGAAAAGTTTTATATAGGGGGGTGGGTTTGGGGTCTGTTTTGAGTAAAAGGACATTCGGGAGATATGTAGTACTAAAAAATACCTATTCAACGATATATCAAATTTTGCAATCGGATTATAAACAAAAAAAGTTGTGAATAAAAATCGATTTTGGCTGTTTTTAGGACTCTCGCAGGATGAAAATTTTTATTCACCGCAGGGTCATCTTTCATTCTAGAGGGGTAATTGCAAACTTTTTTTTCGACCCGGTCTACTGTCCACCTTTCAACTAATCTAAGGTTTCTCTGCATAATGTCACATCTCGTTTGTGGGTATTTACCACTCACTACCACCGCAAGGTCGTCCGCATACGCTATGACTTTACAACTCCCACCCCTCCATCTCCAAGGTTTCCCGAAGCCCGTTATCAGTGGCTACCCACAGAAGAGGGGAGAGGATCCCACCTTGCGGCGTGCCTCTATTGACGACCTTGTCCACCGACACCCCGGCTAGGTCCGCGTGCACCCTGCTGCTCGTCAGGAGTTGGTTTACAAAAGACACCAGCCAAGGCAATCAGAGCCGCGGTGATAGCTTCCGGTGTGACGTTATTGAAAGCACCTCAATACCCAAGAAGGCTATTAATGTAAATTCTTTATTTCCTAATGATTTTTCGATATGTCATGTAACTCTGTCTCTGACGATAAGATAAGATGTTTTACCTGCCTTTGGTATAAAAGTTACCCCGGCATTTTTCCAGGGGTTAGGAATGTAACAAAAAGTAAGCACTCCCCTATATATAGCCTGCAGCCAAGGGACGCTCCGTTCTATGGATTGCTAAAGTTGTATGGGTGCTATACCATCTAGCCCCGGTGCTTTGAACGGCTTAAAGGACCCAATTGCCCATTCTACACGTTTGTTAGTGAGGTACTGCCCTGGGTCATGTTCTTCCTAACCCTCTTCAGGCTACTACCTATAGTCATTTTCCGCGTCTGGAAAATGGGTATTTAGGAGAAGATTCAACGTCTCTTCCCCCCTGTTTGCCCAAGACCCATCCGACCTTTTCAGACACCCCGGCCCGATACGAGGTGATTTCGGTAGAATCTTCTTAGCCTAGAACCCTCTGATGCCGATTCTATTCCGCTACAGAAGTCTCTCCGGAGGTTCTTTTTGATTTTCTAAGTGCCCTTTTGCACTCTCTAAGGTGTTCCTTATAATTTTCCCATTTCGAAACCTCCTTTGTGGCCTTTGCAATATTGAAAGCTTGTCTGCAACTCTTCCTATAACCGTCTAGCTCCACCTGGGTGGTTTTTGCTTACCCCTATCCTTTTTGATAGGACAAGCTTTATCTAAAGCTCCCTGACAAGCGTTGGTGAAACTTATCACCATATCCTCTAAATCTTTCGTGTTCCTAGGTACCCTAGGGCTATGGTCTGAAAAGCACTTGTCCAGTTCCTTCCTATTAGTATCCGACCGAAACCTGAATTTTAGGCCAAGGCCGTAACCGAATATTCGGCATAATCAAATATTCGGCCGAAAACCGAAGCCGAAGCCGAATACCATTTTTGTTTCTAGAATAAACAAAACACCTTACAAAAATACAAAAGGGGTATTCTGTCTAAATTTTTTCCATGAAAAACATAACTATTTAACACACTATTTTCAAAATTGCAAAATGCAAGAACAAAAAACACACGCATTTTAATGTTTCATGAAAAAAATTTTGAAAGAAAAATTCCAATTTTGACAATAGTGTGTAAATTTCCTATGTTTTTTTTTATGAAAAAAATTTAGAGAGAAGACCCCTATCTGTACATAGTTGTAATGCGTATATGACACTAAGTTTTTTCTTTCTATTTTTCCAGTTTTTAATTCTTTGAAATACTAACGAAAGCCAAATTACAAAAACAATTGAATGAAATTGAAAACAAGTGAATATAGCATATATTTAAAGACATTTTGAATTAATAAATTTAATTCAAGGTCCAAGGCCCCGGTGCAGTTGGGAAATCCCCACCTCTTGACAAAATCGTTGGAAATATTCCTCCATTTCTCTTCAGTAATGGGGAATTTCATGTACTCTTCTAAAGGTACGAGGTTGCAACAAGATCCTCAAGTCACTTGCTGGCAGTACTTGGGGGGAAAGACAAAGAAACGTTGCTGACTACATATAAGGCCATTGGCAGACCAGTCTTTGACTATGCTGCACCCATATGGTCGCCTAACGTGCGTAACACCAACTGGACGGAGTTACAAGTCTGCCAAAATACCGCTGTCAGAACTGCTACGGGATGTCTCCTCATGTCTCGGGAGTCTCACCTTCATCAAGAGGCAAAACTGCTCAATATAAGAGAGCACGTAGAAATGCTTAGCAGGCAATTCCTTCTGAACTGCCACATGCCTTGCATGTGGTAGGACCCCCCATGATACCCTACATCCCTTCAATTGTTCAATTGAACCTACTCTTCTAACCCCTCTGTCCCTCTGGTCCCACTCTGTTGAAACTGCTTGTTTCCTTGGACTCCCGTTAGAAGGGCTTGATGAAGATCTTCGGAATGAACATACACTCTAGGCAGAGCAATGCATTGTTAACAACAACAACAGGTACTCTTCATTCAATGTCGTATATAAAGGCGGAATAGACTATTTTGGATATTGTTGACTGCTGTATCCGGAATTGCAATCGCAAAGACATTTGGCTTTCACCTGCATTGAAATGGGCAATATTACAATATATTAGTTGTTCAGGGGTAGGAAAAGGTATAAGGATAAGCGCAGCAGCGGTGATAAGGCAGTTCGCGGAAATATTTACAATTTCCATTTTTTTGTAAATATTTTTTTAAATTTATTTTGACACTATATAGACAGTTGCCAGAAAATATAACGAAAAAAGACAACTTTCAAACAAAATTTCGAAATATAAACTGGCTGGACAGTTTTTAATAGTCTATTTATTTTTTAGTTTTGTTTCGTTAGTTTTCTTAATATAGCTTGTCCGCTTGCACTAATATGACAAATGTATAAGACCGTTTCTTCCGCACAAAAGAAAAAATAAAAACTGGAAAAATAGAAAGAAAAAACTTAGTGTCATATACGTATAAGCAAAAATAAAATAAAAAACCGCGTGTAGCCAGTACACGTGAAAGAAGTTAAGCAGCGAAACGATCCATTCGAAAATATCTTATATATGGTGCGTTTTCCTTAAAAGTTTTAACATGGGTAGAATGAGGCATAAATTAACAGGGGCCAATACAAATGGGATATAGAGGGAGAGGGGCGTGGTAGAAGGAAAGAGGGCAATGAAGAGTAAAAGGGAGGGAGATAGGAAAGAGAGTTGTACGAAGAAAGATAGGAAGACTAGAAGGCAGGCCTGCTTGAAATTTAAATATTTGGAACCCGGTCGCAAATACCTTTCACTTGATACCCATATAGGCATATCTTGCTCAAAATTAAAAAAAAAAACCTTTGAACTGCCCCAAGTGACAACCGCCATGTATATAGCGTTAGAATGAATCATACTACTAATAATGCAAAATTTAATACAAAACGGCAAAGAACCCCGAGATATAAGGAAAAATAAATAAATACGGTTTGGGGGCAACCCGAGCTGGCAACCCTGCTAGAAATTGTCATATTTGAAATGAGACCGCAAATACCTTTAATTTGATACCCATATTGGCATATATTGCTCAATATTAAAAAAAAAAAAAAAATTTAGATAGGTCGCTGCCCTAGAGTTACTCTGTTCTATGTGCAGCTAAATCAATTTTGAGAAAATCGATAATGAAAAATATGGTTGTTGTTATGCCCTAACAAAGAAACAGACATTGTTGTGGATTTGGGATAATATTTTGTATTGTAAAAGTATTTGATATTTGACCAAAGTTCTCATCAAATTATTATTTTTCAATTAGATTTAGAATATCAAAAAAACATCAAACTATGTGTCAGCAACGAAAAAATTTTATTGCTAGTAAAGTAACATAAAACTTTGTATTTCTTCTAAATTAGTAACTAACTCAAAGTAAATTTTTAATTAAACTTTTTTGGTTTTGCTAGTTTTTTGTAGTTCAACGATTATTCATAATAACAAAAACTATTTGGGCAATATAGAGTTATAATAGGCTTCTTTTACTGCTGGCATGTATTTAAACATTCTCGTTATCACTAATATTTTATTCTGAGGAATTGTTTTTTATACAGATATTTTAGTTGGGGGCCGCATAAAATTATCTCCACCTCGTTACCCTAATATCGTCGGCTGAATGGAAGATCGCCCTATTTCAAAAAAGTTTTGAAGAACGCCCTATTTCAGAATTTGTTTCAAAAACGCCCTATTTCAGATTTTTTTTCAACAACGCCCCATCTCAGTATTTGATTCAAAAACGCCCTATTTCAATTTTTTTTCCAAAAACGCCCTATTTAAGAATTTGTTTGAAGAATGCCCTATTTCAGAATTTGTTTCAAAAACGCCCTATCTCAGAATTCGTTCAAAGAACGCCCTATTTCAAATGTGCTTTTAGAAAACCTTTAACTCGAATAAAGTTTTTATAATTTAAAAGTCTATGAAGGATTGTAAATATGCATTTTAGAAATTACTTTTTACTTGCATAGAAGTATAATGTACTTCGGTTTTTAGATTTATCGACCTAAATCTGCTACAAAGTGGAGATCATGTGAACTTTTTAATCTTTTAACAACGTTCTCGGATGGAGACAATGAGGCTGTTCAGGATCTTTTTACAAATGGTATAGCAACGTAGCATTCGTAGCAAATTTAGACAATAAACTTCAAAAATATAAGTACTTTGACACTAATTTTTCCTGAACAGCCTTAATAAGTTGGGTTTTGTGTCTAGAAAACTTTAATTTTAATATCATTTATATCAGATTGTCAGATGTCTTGTGGTATGATATTTGAAAAACTAGAATAAAATGGAAGGTAAAACATATTTTAATAAATATAAATGGGAAAAATAAAGTAACTATAATTTTCTTATTCCAGAATTTTTTTTAAAAGATTTAGATTATGCACCTAATATCCAGGCTGCGAATAAGGAAGAAAACGGACCTAGCTATGATGACGGTAAAAAATAACTAAAAATTAAATTACTGCAAAAATTAATTTATATCTAAAATCATATTTAGATTACTTATTGCTAGATATATCACATTCTAGCGAACGCAGGGCATTAAGTGAAGAAGATAGTTCACAATTCATAGAGTTTCCAAAAAAGAGGACTAAGCTTTCTGGCAAGACATTAAGCCGAAAGAGACAGCGGAATCCAACTGAATGGAAGCACGAAAAAGCAAAAAAGGCCAATTCCCTTGGCGCACCAGGGGTGAGCAAAACAGAAGCTCCAATTTTCGAACGAAAAATGCGTTTAGGCTGTGGCGTATGCAGATTTTCGTGCTTCCAAAAAATTACCGAAGAACAGCGAATTGCAATTTTTAACGAGTTTTGGGCCATTGGCGATCACAGTCGCCAATGGGACTACATTGCTCGTTACATCGAGCCCAAAACTAAAAATTCCTCTAATAGAAAGATGGTGCCCAACAAGTACTCGCTGGCCGTAGGTGGAAAAACAATCAACGTTTGCAAAAAATGTTTTTAAATACGTTCGGTAAGTGATATATATAAAATAAAATAAATTAAAATAAAATAAAATAAAATAAATTAAAATAAAATAAAATAAAATAAATTAAAATAAAATATAATATAAGCATAATCATAGTCGAAACAAAATGTGAATTTGATTTAGTTAAAGCATTTTGACATGATTTTATGTGTGCTAACTGTCAACTAACTTAAATTAAATTTTATTTCGACTGTGATTATGCTTCAATATCTTTCATATTTTACTTAAAAAGCTAAAGCAACCATTTTATTCATTATAATGTAGGAATTAGCAACTCCTGGATCAAAACTATAGCGAAAAAAATTCAGACCTCAAATGAAGGTGCCATTGAATGTGACCAGCGAGGAAAACACCCTAATAGACCTGGGCGTGTACCATCCCCAATAAGGCGCAGTGTCAGAGAGCACATAGAGTCTTTTCCAACAATAGATTCACACTATTGCCGTCAGAGTAGCAAAAAACGCTACTTAAGTGAAAATCTATCTTTACAAAAAATGTACGAAATATATAAAGCATTGATGATACAAGAAGAAAAAGAGGCGGCTTCTGAACATATGTACAGGCTAATTTTTAATACTGAGTACAATATCGGTTTTCACAAACCGAAAAAAGATCTCTGCGACGCGTGCGCAGCGCATGACCATATGTCAGAAATAGATAAAGTCGCCTGTGCTAAAAATCACGAAATACACTTATTAAACAAAGCAAAGGCCAAAGAGCTGATGGCAAGCGACAAAGAGAAAGCAAAACAAGACTTAAGCATTCGCACAGCTTGCTTTGATATGCAGGAAACTTTGACAACGCCAAGATCTAATGTTTCAATTAGCTATTATAAGCGGAAACTGAATGTATATAATTTTACTATATATGAGATGAACAAACATCAAGGTTGGTGTTATGTATGGAACGAAACGGTTGGTGGAAAAGGAGCTAACGAAATTTGCAGCTGTTTGCTCCTTTTTATTAAAAAAATGTCAGAGTCGGGAGTCAGAGAATTTAGATTCTACAGTGACAACTGTGGCGCGCAAAACCGAAACAAGATGCTTTTCTCCATGTACAATCAAATTTCCGACAAACTTAAAGTAAAAATTACGCACAGGTAAAATTAGATGAGTAACCTTTTTGTGGTTGCGAATTGTGATAAAAGCATTAATGACGAATTGAAATGGCCAATGTAGTTACCAATTCGTGAGTATTAAGATTTGGCCTTTCTGAAATGTGAGTCCATTGTTTTTTTTTTTTTTTTTTAAACTGAGGCTCGGTTCGATAGCAAGAACCATTAGATCGTTTTTTATCGATAATCGCAACTAAAAAAGAATCCACACTTCATTTAAGCATAACTTCCCTGCAGTCTTGTGTTCCATTTTCTGCATAATGGAGTATTTTGGAAGTTTCTATTCTCTCGTAGGTATTCCATGGAATACTCAGAAACACAGCGAGAGCAGGAGTAGATGGCCCTCTAAAAGGACATAGCCACGCGAAAGAGTAGATACTCCCAAAACACTCCCAACTGGATAGTCCATAGTACTCAAAAAAGGGAGAGTTGGAGTTGGTGGTTCTTAAAATACTCCAAAACGTCAAAAGCGGAAGACATGATCCAACAATTTTTGCAGGGTTATTGCATTTGAACATTTTGCTTGTATTGTAGATACCTGGAAAAGGGCCACACCTATAATGAAGGGGATTCTATACATGCATGCATAGAAAATTCAATCCAAAATCAGAATATATTTACGCAGCAGCAATGGGTTGAGGTCATGCAAAACGCCAAAAAAAATGAACCAAAGTATATTGTCCACGAAGTTCAACAAAATGAAATTTTTGATTTTCGCCCTTTGGCAAACGAAGAAAACTGGAAATCAATAAAAATCATGAATTTGAGGGAAATCGCAGTGCTTCCCGCAGAAAATAAAGCCTTTATAAAATACGAGTATGGTGAAGAAGCAATACCTATATTAATTCCCACAAAAAATCAGTATTAAAACAATATCCTCTCACTCAACTATATAATAGTCGGCTGGAGTTGGATGCCGATAAAAAGAAGGATTTGCAGGAAATATGTACAAAACTAGTAATTCCTGAAGCTTATCATGAATTTTATAATTCAATGATTTAATAAATTAATAAACTCATCCAAAGACATTTAAAATAGTAAATACTTTTGAGTTATAGCTTTTCTAAATGGGCTTCTGAAATAGGGCGTTTTTGAACCAAATTCTGAAATAGGGCGTTCTTCAAACAAATTCTAAAATAGGGCGTTTTTGAAAAAAAGTTTGAAATAGGGCGTTCTTCAAACAAATTCTGAAATAGGGCGTTGTTGAAAAAAATTATGAAATAGGGCGTTTTTCAAAACTTTTTTGAAATAGGGCGATCTTCCATTCAGCCGGCGATATAGTAAGGCCCTAACTCATATTTTCTTAACAAGAAAAATTACCAAAAAAACTGAATGTAAAGTAAACCATAGCAACGATGACTTGTTCGAAAACACAAATATCAATGCTTGTAATATTTAACTACGATATAGTATAGTACTAAGATTTTAGTGAAGCTTCGTTTAAAAGTTATTAATAAAAATCCAAACTTGATTGAAAATAAAAAATTAGTTAGGGCCTCTCTATATTACTGTAACGACCTGTAGAGATGGAGAGAACTTAAAAGTAGTGACTTGACTGAAAGGCAGAAATTTGTAATTGTTCAAAGCTGCACATGTTTTGTAGTCTTTAAAGCCATTTTCTTTGAGTTGCATAATTTTATAAGGCTTTTTGGAATTTACTTTCAAAAGTAAACTTAAAAGGGAAACCGGGAAGTAATATTCCGATTTTTTCAAAACCCGTTCTATGCAGCTGTGTGCGGCATCTATTTCCTGATTGCATGAGTCTCCAGGGTTGAAAATTCCATTGTTGGACAGTTGCAGATGAGGTGCTTCACTGTTTCCTCCTCCTCATCATCTTTGCAACTCCTGCAGTGACCGGTTAATACCCCTATCAATATGGAGATTTCTCTAGGGCATAAATGCGTCTAGACCTTTTAAGATCCCATTTTGGCCAGGTTTGTTTCGGCACCCTGGGGATTGCAGCCATCTTTCGTTGGCTTGACGGAATGTGTGCTCCTTCAGCATTAGTTTGCATGTGGAAAACGGCATACCTAAGCGCTCTTTATCCTGAAGAACCTGCTTGGTCGTGCCCTGCCTGCCAAGCTCGTCTGCCTTACAGTTTCCCTCAATGTCCCTATGTGCCGGGACACATATGAGGTTAACCTTCAAAGACCTACAAACAAATAAAATTAAAATAGAAAATATACCCCCAAATATGTATAAGAAAAGCGTACCTTATAATTTTGTCATGTGAGGATTTCTGTTCCTTCTTTGCTCGACCACAATCCCGGACCTTTTTGCGATCCGAAAATTTTTTTTCACAACGCCTTTAAAGACAAAGATTCCATTGCAATGGCCGCTGCAAATATCGTTCCATGGCCCAGGACGCTCGGCTCAAAATCTTCGTCCTCGGATGAGTTGGGAACCTACCCATCCGAGATTATGACGGGTTAACACATTCAGTAATGGTATAAGATTCCAGTTCGCAAACACTTTTTGCTTCTCCTTCTAGAGAATCAATTTTTTTTCAGTCTTGCACTGCACTGATCTACTAAAAACTGCTTTGCTGTGTGTGAGGTTTGACGACCAGCAGAACAATTGCAACTCCCAATATCCCCAATACTACACCTGCACTTTGAAATTCGAAAGAGATTGTTCCATTCGTCCTTTTTAAAAGGTATTGGATGTCTGGCATCACGATATTTTTTATAATATTTAAAATTTTTCGTTTCGTAGGGGATGCAGTGATAACAGCAATTCCTGTTCGATGCCACAATTTTAATATTTCGGCTGCCACAATTCCCGCATAACTTGAAAGCTTAAGGTTTTTTTTTTTTTTTTTTTTGATACCATAGTTCTTTAAAAAGAGTAAATACTCAACTATATCGCACTCGGTTGGTAACACTGATTTATTTAAATGACGATTTTTAAAAAACATGCTTTAATTTTATCTATGTCACAAAATTTAATAAAGCACCAACTTTCTTTTTGTTTTACACAGAAATAACAAACAAAAAAACACAAACTTTAACTGTAAATCGACTGTAACTTTTTTGTTTATTATAATTTTTTGTTACTTCAAAGGCGAGAATTGCATAGCTGACTGAGTGGTTTATTAGTATGAAGAGAAAAGTTTTATATAGGGGGGTGGGTTTGGGGTCTGTTTTGAGTAAAAGGACATTCGGGAGATATGTAGTGCTCAGTTATGCAGTCCAAAATTGCTGAGACTCAAAAAAGTTTACGTGCTTTTAGTAGCTTTCTTAAATCTATAAACAATGCTGTTACAGCTAAAAAGAAAACAAAAAAAACAAAAACTGGTTCTACTAGTGCACGCAATGTTATTGTAACGCGTTCAAAGCATAAGGTAAATGAACCATCGTTATCACAAAGAGACAGTGAAGGTAATTCAGTGCAGTGCCAAATTGATTCTCACACTCTGCAATTGCCGAATGTGAGTATTATCGTTGATCCGAGCCCATGTGAAGGTGTTGATGAAGCTGCGGGGGGTGCTGATAACACAAACCACAGCAGTTATGCTGCCGTCACTGCCGCTTCTTCTGATATTGCTGAGTCAGTTGCTTCGTTTAGCTAAGCAACTTCTAATGCATATCCCAACAAGCAACGTGAAAAATTTTCTGAAGGTGATACGATGAAGTATCAAAAGGCGCGCGCAATAGTTGTTGGTAGCAACTCCAATGCTAATCTGGATGTTAGTGTACGCTTTAAATGGCTTCATTTATCATCGTTTAAACCATCAGTAAATGCTGAGGCAATAATTGGTTATGTATCACAGTCTGCAAATATTTCACCGTCGTTATTGCGTTGCCAGCGTCTGACCAAAAAGGACGTTGACATCAAATCCCTACATAGTGTCAACTTTAAGCTTGGAGTTACCTCTTCTAATTATAGTAAGCTGCTCGATGCATCAATTTGGCCATCGGATGTTAAAATTAGGCCGTTTCGTTTTTTTCCAAAAGTTGTACCTCAAGAGGACAACTCGTAAACGCGCAATCAGAAAACATCGATCATTCACGTATTTCAGTTACGAACGATAAAGCTCGTTTGTCGAAGAGCACATTATCAATATATTTTCAAAATATTTCAGGCATGAGAACTAAAGCCTCTGCTATTTACGCTGCCTCGACAAGTGAGGACTATGACCTAATAGTTCTAGTGGAGACGTGGTTAACTGCTGACTTTTTCGATTATGAATTCTTTGATAATAATTTGTACACTGTTTTTCGCAAAGATCGAGATAGCCTAAGTACTGGTCTATCTCGAGGAGGCGGAGTTCTAATAGCTGTAAGGAAAGACTTACTGACTTCCTTTGTTCCTCTATATATTGATGATAGTTTTATTGATCAATTAATCATTTGTATTAAAGCTAAATCAGAAAGCCTATTTATAAGCGTATCCTATATACCACCTAATAGTTCCGACAAATTATATGAAGATCATGTTGATAATATAATGCATGTTTCGAGGTCTAACTCGGATTCTCACTTTTGCGTATTAGGGGATTTTAATTTAAGTAAAATTATCTGGAGTTATCTTCCAGGTGAGAATACTCTCATACCAACAAATATTAATTACGCTAATGAAATGTACGTAGTTGATAGTTTTTATAGTTTGCAATTAGTTCAGATCAATAATTTTGTAAATTCGTTACATAAAATCTTAGACCTTATTTTTGTAAGCAATGGCCTTAATTTTAATTTGATTCAGTCTTGCTGTCCGTTATCCGCTACTGATAAGCATCATGTACCACTGATATTGGAACTTGAATTTTATGAGTTTGGAAATATTTTATTTGATAATGATGCTAGTTTCAATTACGGTCGTTGTGATTTTGCCTTGATTAATAATTTGATATCGAATATAGATTGGCAATCTCTTTTTAGTGACCGTGATCTCGCTGATTGCTTTGAATTATTTAAAAGTAATGTCTTGGAAATTGCAAACAATAATATTCCTCGTTTCCCGACAAGAGTGTATAAGTTGCCTTGGTATACTAAGAGTCTAAAAAAACTGAAAAACTTGCGTAATAAATATCATAAACTTTTTAAGAACTCGGGATGCCCTCAACTCAAGCAAGAGTACTTGAATTATGCGAAAGAGTTCAATTGTCTCGATAAATTTCTATATAATCGATATATCCTTAATTTTGAAAATACTATTAAATGTAATCCTAAATCGTTTTGGAATTTTATTCGTTCTAAGCAATCGGTTTCCACTATTCCGTACTCTGTGTCTTACCGAGGCAGAAAATCATCATCAACTAATGAGTCTGCTAATTTATTCGCTGAGTTTTTTAAAGAAAATTTTTCCACTGATGATTCTTGGATCGAGGATGGGGCCTCGTTAAACGATATAACGTCTTGTTTTAATTTTTCCTCTTTAGTTCTTGATATTGACGACATTATTCTAAATATTCAATCTATAAAAAACTCGAAGAAATGTGATTATCTACAATTTTCATCATTTTTTCTTAAGCAATGTGTAACCTCTATTGCAAAGCCTCTGTTGCATATATTTAATTTATCACTTAAGTCAGGAATTTTTTTAAATGATTGGAAAACTACTTTTATTCAACCTATCCATAAGAGTGGTAAGAAAATTGATGTTGCAAACTATCGTCCAATATCGAAGATTCCAGTTATTTCAAAACTTTTTGAGAAGATAGTAATGGCTAAATTATCATCTTTGGTTAACCGATTTATTTGCCCAAATCAGCATGGGTTTGTTCCTGGACGGTCCACTGTCTCCAATCTCGTTGTTTTTTCCAATTATTGCATCTCGTCATTCACAGATGGGTGTCAGGTCGACTGCATCTATACTGATATATCGAAAGCGTTCGATAGAGTTTCTCACAGAGTTTTATTAGCAAAGCTACAAAAATTGGGCTTCCATTCAACATTTTTACAATGGATAGAATCATATTTATCTAACAGAGTTAACTTTGTAGTTTTAGATAATATAAGATCTTGTCCGTACGTGGCAACCTCAGGTGTTCCGCAGGGTAGCATCCTTGGCCCGCTTTTTTTCATTTTATTTATAAATGATGTATGTGCATGCTTTAAGCAATGTAGCTATCTTCTGTATGCTGATGACTTAAAAGTATTTTTTAAAGTTAAGAATGAGTCTGATGTTCTCGTACTTCAGTCGGAAGTAAATAATTTTTATGAGTGGTGCCACACAAATAGGCTAACTCTTAATGCCGATAAATGCTATTGTGTTACGTACTCTAAGTTGAATAATAATTTAATTTCAACCTATTATGTCTCTGGCGTGCCTTTGGTTAGGGTGTTTAAAATTCGGGATTTAGGTATTGTATTTCATTCTTCATTTACTTTTACTGAACATCTCAATTTTATAATTCCTAAAGCATACTCGTTATTGGCGTTCATAAAAAGAAATGGTTCTGAATTTAAGGATCCATATACTAAAAAACTATTATACAATACCTTTGTTCGCTCAAGGCTCGAATATGGATCAATAATCTGGAGTCCGTGTTATGAGGTGCATAGTAAGAGACTTGAACGGGTGCAAAGAATTTTTATGAAATTTTGCTTGTCCGAATTTAATTTCGATTTGCCGTTTCCGTCATACATTTCTCGGTGTAAATTAATTCATCTTGATACTTTAGAGAATAGAAGGGTAATCTCGTCAATTTTATTTATTTATGATATTGTGAATGGCAATATTGACTGTCCGGATCTTCTAGCATCCTTGAACTTTCATGTGCCATCGAGGAACTTGCGTCAGCATACTATGTTTGCAATTGAAAACTTTAGGACTAATTACGCGCGCAATGGGCCTATCACACGTGCTCTAGTTGTTATAAATGCAATTAATAATAATCATTGTATTGATTTCTCTATATCCCGGCCTTGCTTCAAAAATTTGTTAGTCTCTATACTAAGCTAAATAGTTTTAAGTTAAATTGCCTAGAAATATTGCTGGTTTATAAACACTTTTGTTTAATGTAGTCTGTAAGATTCTTGTAAATCATAGACTGAATAAAGAAATATGAATATGAATATGAATGAATATGAAAAAATACCTATTCAACGATATATCAAATTTTGCAATCGGGTTATAAACAAAAAAAGTTGTGAATAAAAATCGATTTTGGCTGTTTTTAGGACTCTCGCAGGATGAAAATTTTTATTCACCGCAGGGTCATCTTTCATTCTAGAGGGGTAATTGCAAACTTTTTTTTCGACCCGGTCTACTGTCCACCTTTCAACTAATCTAAGGTTTCTCTGCATAATGTCACATCTCGTTTGTGGGTATTTACCACTCACTACCACCGCAAGGTCGTCCGCATACGCTATGACTTTACAACTCCCACCCCTCCATCTCCAAGGTTTCCCGAAGCCCGTTATCAGTGGCTACCCACAGAAGAGGGGAGAGGATCCCACCTTGCGGCGTGCCTCTATTGACGACCTTGTCCACCGACACCCCGGCTAGGTCCGCGTGCACCCTGCTGCTCGTCAGGAGTTGGTTTACAAAAGACACCAGCCAAGGCAATCAGAGCCGCGGTGATAGCTTCCGGTGTGACGTTATTGAAAGCACCTCAATACCCAAGAAGGCTATTAATGTAAATTCTTTATTTCCTAATGATTTTTCGATATGTCATGTAACTCTGTCTCTGACGATAAGATAAAATGTTTTACCTGCCTTTGGTATAAAAGTTACCCCGGCATTTTTCCAGGGGTTAGGAATGTAACAAAAAGTAAGCACTCCCCTATATATAGCCTGCAGCCAAGGGACGCTCCGTTCTATGGATTGCTAAAGTTGTATGGGTGCTATACCATCTAGCCCCGGTGCTTTGAACGGCTTAAAGGACCCAATTGCCCATTCTACACGTTTGTTAGTGAGGTACTGCCCTGGGTCATGTTCTTCCTAACCCTCTTCAGGCTACTACCTATAGTCATTTTCCGCGTCTGGAAAATGGGTATTTAGGAGAAGATTCAACGTCTCTTCCCCCCTGTTTGCCCAAGACCCATCCGACCTTTTCAGACACCCCGGCCCGATACGAGGTGATTTCGGTAGAATCTTCTTAGCCTAGAACCCTCTGATGCCGATTCTATTCCGCTACAGAAGTCTCTCCGGAGGTTCTTTTTGATTTTCTAAGTGCCCTTTTGCACTCTCTAAGGTGTTCCTTATAATTTTCCCATTTCGAAACCTCCTTTGTGGCCTTTGCAATATTGAAAGCTTGTCTGCAACTCTTCCTATAACCGTCTAGCTCCACCTGGGTGGTTCTTGCTTACCCCTATCCTTTTTGATAGGACAAGCTTTATCTAAAGCTCCCTGACAAGCGTTGGTGAAACTTATCACCATATCCTCTAAATCTTTCGTGTTCCTAGGTACCCTAGGGCTATGGTCTGAAAAGCACTTGTCCAGTTCCTTCCTATTAGTATCCGACCGAAACCTGAATTTTAGGCCAAGGCCGTAACCGAATATTCGGCATAATCAAATATTCGGCCGAAAACCGAAGCCGAAGCCGAATACCATTTTTGTTTCTAGAATAAACAAAACACCTTACAAAAATACAAAAGGGGTATTCTGTCTAAATTTTTTCCATGAAAAACATAAGTATTTAACACACTATTTTCAAAATTGCAAAATGCAAGAACAAAAAACACACGCATTTTGATGTTTCATGAAAAAAATTTTGAAAGAAAAATTCCAATTTTGACAATAGTGTGTAAATTTCCTATGTTTTTTTTATGAAAAAAATTTAGAGAGAAGACCCCTATCTGTACATAGTTGTAATGCGTATATGACACTAAGTTTTTTCTTTCTATTTTTCCAGTTTTTAATTCTTTGAAATACTAACGAAAGTCAAATTACAAAAACAATTGAATGAAATTGAAAACAAGTGAATATAGAATATATTTAAAGACATTTTGAATTAATAAATTTAATTCAAGGTCCAAGGCCCCGGTGCAGTTGGGAAATCCCCACCTCTTGACAAAATCGTTGGAAATATTCCTCCATTTCTCTTCAGTAATGGGGAATTTCATGTACTCTTCTAAAGGTACGAGGTTGCAACAAGATCCTCAAGTCACTTTCTGGCAGTACTTGGGAGGAAAGACAAAGAAACGTTGCTGACTACATATAAGGCCATTGGCAGACCAGTCTTTGACTATGCTGCACCCATATGGTCGCCTAACGTGCGTAACACCAACTGGACGGAGTTACAAGTCTGCCAAAATACCGCTGTCAGAACTGCTACGGGATGTCTCCTCATGTCTCGGGAGTCTCACCTTCATCAAGAGGCAAAACTGCTCAATGTAAGAGAGCACGTAGAAATGCTTAGCAGGCAATTCCCTCTGAACTGCCACATGCCTTGCATGTGGTAGGACCCCCCATGATACCCTACATCCCTTCAATTGTTCAATTGAACCTACTCTTCTAACCCCTCTGTCCCTCTGGTCCAACTCTGTTGAAACTGCTTGTTTCCTTGGACTCCCGTTAGAAGGGCTTGATGAAGATCTTCGGAATGAACATACACTCTAGGCAGAGCAATGCATTGTTAACAACAACAACAGGTACTCTTCATTCAATGTCGTATATAAAGGCGGAATAGACTATTTTGGATATTGTTGACTGCTGTATCCGGAATTGCAATCGCAAAGACATTTGGCTTTCACCTGCATTGAAATGGGCAATATTACAATATATTAGTTGTTCAGGGGTAGGAAAAGGTATAAGGATAAGCGCAGAAGCGGTGATAAGGCAGTTCGTGGAAATATTTACAATTTCCATTTTTTTTTAAATATTTTTTTAAATTTATTTTGACACTATATAGACAGTTGCCAGAAAATATAACGAAAAAAGACAACTTTCAAAAAAAATTTCGAAATATAAACTGGCTGGACAGTTTTTAATAGTCTATTTATTTTTTAGTTTTGTTTCGTTAGTTTTCTTAATATAGCTTGTCCGCTTGCACTAATATGACAATTGTATAAGACCGTTTCTTCCGCACAAAAGAAAAAATAAAAACTGGAAAAATAGAAAGAAAAAACTTAGTGTCATATACGTATAAGCAAAAATAAAATAAAAAACCGCGTGTAGCCAGTACACGTGAAAGAAGTTAACCAGCGAAACGATCCATTCGAAAATAGCTTATATATGGTGCGTTTTCCTTAAAATTTTTAACATGGGTAGAATGCGGCATAAATTAACAGGGGCCAATACAAATGGGATATAGAGGAAGAGGGGCATGGTAGAAGGAAAGAGGGCAATGAAGAGTAAAAGGGAGGGAGATAGGAAAGAGAGTTGTACGAAGAAAGATAGGAAGACTAGAAGGCAGGCCTGCTTGAAATTTAAATATTTGGAACCCGGTCGCAAATACCTTTCACTTGATACCCATATAGGCATATCTTGCTCAAAATTAAAAAAAAAACCCTTTGAACTGCCCCAAGTGACAACCGCCATGTATATAGTGTTAGAATGAATCATACTACTAATAATGCAAAATTTAATACAAAACGGCAAAGAACCCCGAGATATAAGAAAAAATAAATAAAATACGGTTTGGGGGCAACCCGAGCTGGCAACCCTGCTAGAAATTGTCATATTTGAAATGAGACCGCAAATACCTTTAATGTGATACCCATATTGGCATATATTGCTCAATATTAAAAAAATACAAAATTTAGATAGGTCGCTGCCCTAGAGTTACTCTGTTCTATGTGCAGCTAAATCAATTTTGAGAAACTCGATAATGAAAAATATGGTTGTTGTTATGCCCTAACAAAGAAACAGACATTGTTGTGGATTTGGGATAATATTTGGTATTGTAAAAGTATTTGGTATTTGACCAAAGTTCTCATCAAGTTATTATTTTTCAATTAGATTTAGAATATCAAAAAAAACATAAAACTATGTGTCAGCAACGAAAAAATTGTATTGCTAGTAAAGTAACATAAAACTTTTTATTTCTTCTAAAATAGTAACTAACTCAAAGTAAATTTTTAATTAAACTTTTTTGGTTTTGCTAGTTTTTTGTAGTTCAACGATTGAAAAAATTGTATTGCTAGTAAAGTAACATAAAACTTTATATTTCTTCTAAATTAGTAACTAACTCAAAGTAAATTTTTAATTAAACTTTTTTGGGTTTGCTAGTTTTTTGTAGTTCAACGATTATTCATAATAACAAAAACTATTTGGGCAATATAGAGTTATAATAGGCTTCTTTTACTGCTGGCATGTATTTAAACATTCTCGTTATCACTAATGTTTTATTCTGAGGAATTGTTTTTGATACAGATATTTTAGTTGGGGGCCGCATAAAATTATCTCCACCTCGTTACCCTAATATAGTAAGGCCCTAACTCATATTTTCTTACCAAGAAAAATTACCAAATAAAACTGAATGTAAAGTAACCCATATAGTATAGTACTAAGTGTTTACGCGGTTACCTACCGATTTGGTTCTCGCACGTAAATAATAAAAAGAAACGAGTTAGTTAAACGTTATAATATTTATTAAGGAAAATAAATAAATGGCAATGGATGGAATTCAATTTCCGTGGAATTAAAATATAGTGAAATTATGTGGAATGTAAGGTGATGGCTTATTATGGAAATAAGTGGAAAATTTGCTTACCTTCGGTGACTTGGCTGCGGGCTGCTATGTCGGCGTACGGAATATAAGCGAGAAGACAAAAAAAAAGAAAAGTTACTTCGAACCTAACTCCGAATAATAGCGTTCGCTATTATCCGGAGGGGAAAGCACTGTTACCGGTAAATATAAGTGAACTATCCGGAAGCCAAGTCCCGAAGCTAATGCAAAGCTGAATGACTTAAAATTAAAGTTTAAATTCGGGCCGTTGCGCCTAGTAACTTCTTGCTTCATGCGTTACCTGTGAATAAAAGAAGATGTTAGAAATGGACGTGGGCTGATTTTAGTGCACGTACTTAAAGAAGTGGAAAGCGTTTTAGTGTTGGTGGGTTCCCGACACAACCAAGCCGAAGATGGTGGCTTGTGTTAGTAGGCCGCCTACGGTTGACGGTGGAGTGCCGGCAACCATTATGCTGGCGTATACATCAGCGCCCAACGTTAGCCGGACTGGTGAGGACCGGTGGAAGTCTGGATCCGCCAGTTTCATGAATTGCAATGGTGCGGCGACTGACGGATCCAGTGTTTTTGTCGGACTCAGCCGTGAATATTGTGCCACTACGGTGGCCTGGGTGGTCACTTCTCGGTTAACGCCGTACTTCCCCCGTAGAACCAGAGTGCATTTTGTGTGGTACGACGTGCTTAGGCGCTCCAAACCTTGGTCCCGTGCGAGGTTGGCGTCGATTATAGAGTTCGGCGCGCATGGATCAATTAGGGCTCGAACGGTGTGTAGCCTCCCTCCTGCTACTATTTGAACTATCGCCGTTGGGAAGAGCGCTACAAAGGCTCGTGTTATAGTGGTCACGGATGGGGCTGCTAGGAGACGCCCGGTTCTAAAACCAGGCGGTGTGGACTGGTGGCGAGCGAGGGTCGTAACCTTTGCGAGGGCGGTGACTGGGGCGCGTGCTTTATATGGGGCCGCCCTACCCGATGAACGTCGTGACGAGCGGGACGGACGCGGTTCCGCGTCATCACGGCGCCCCCTGATAGGACGGTGCGATGGGCGGAAAGGACGGGTCTCCGCGCCATCCCCGAGTTGCATATTTGCGCACCTCTCGTGTTGTAGGAGTGGTCGAAAACGGCGTGATACCGAAACAACATGTTGACTGGTCGTCGTGAGTGTGTCAGGATCCTCCCTCCTCTCTATTTCCTCTTCGGCGACCTCCTCCGCCCAGGACATTGAGTGCGGCGTCACGTGTATTGATAAAGCTCCGTCGGAGCTAGTTTCATTGTCGTAGTCGTCGTGTTGTCGAGGTGCGTCGTCGGTGTGCGTCGAAGTGTGGTGTGGCTCATTGCATCGGTGGCATCGGGCTGCGCTGGGGCATGTCTGTCGTTGGTGGAAGGGCGACAGGCAGGTGGTGCAGTAGCGTGCGTCGAGGATCACCCTTAGTCGCTCAACGTTTGACATGCCCCGATAAATCGGACAGAGCCGGATGCTGTGTGCCTTTTGACACAGCCGGCACAAAATCGAGAAACCGTTGGAGCGCGACTCTGTCTTGCTTCTTTTGTTGGCAACCCCAGTCATCCTGGAATTTGAATTTAAATTTTATTGTTTTGTGTTTTGGTATGTTGGGTGGCTTATCGACGTGGTTTGGCTATTCGGAGTGGTAGATCGGTATCTAACCTTTGACTTTTCTGACGTGTGCGTAAATTTGACGTAATTTGGACTGTAAGATTGCTCGCTTTTTTCAACCTTCGGATAGTTTTTTGGGGACTTGGTGGGTAGCGCTCTCCAATAAAGTGGGTAGAATATCGGCTAATTGGGAATTACTGGGTAGCGCTTCCCAGAACAACGGATAAAAGCTGCAAGTTAATTTTCGGAAATGCTAAGTGCTGTCGCCCGTGATTTTGTGTATTTGGGCCTTTTTTCCGCTTAATTTGGCATTTGTCTTTGTCCATTTCCTGCCACCCAAGGGAACAGGAGGTAGCTGGATTGACACTTAACTACGTGCCAAAAACTTCGTAAAACAAGCGCCCTTTGAGGTAGAATTTAATGTTTATTTTGGCCATGCATGATACTAAATTGATCATTTTGTGTCTAAATTTGTCAAATATTATTGAATTTTAGTTCAGTGGGAACGCTAATACACACGCACAGCATATTCCCCATAAGCACAGAAACATTTTTTCTCAAACGTTTGGTAAAATAATGAGGGTCAATAATGTACCACGATTTGGTTTAGGGGATGGTATAGGGGGTCGTGCGTATAAAAACTGTGGAGGTAGAAACTGCCGAACATTTATAGTATAATTTTATATTTTAATTATACCTCAAGTTAATACTCATTTAGCAAAAAGGTTTACCTGCTACTGGTAGTTCGAAAATTAATTGATTAATTAATTGATATTAGGTAGGTAGGTAGAAGTGGCTGCCGCAAAGGCACACCTAGGCCAGTAATAAAAGGCCCGTTGTGATACCACCAAACACTAGGAAAGTCAGTCCCGGGGCCCGGCCATATGGAAAATCCCAGTGCTGTCGGGACTCTCCATATAGCCGAAAACCCGGGACTGACACTCCTAACCGACACCGCTACCCCTCCTCGAACCATTTTGATAACTTGATGAAGGCCATCAAGTCCTTTATGTCTAGCTCCGCGACCTGGCTTAAGCTAACCAGGAAGGGAACTCCCAGAGAGCGCTTTCTCGCCCCGCTTAAGGCCGGGCAGTTGCAGATGAGGTGCTCCACCGTTTCCTCTTCCTCATCATCTTTGCAACTCCTGCAGCATCGTCGGTAGGGAACGCCTAGCCTTGCTGCGTGCCTAACAATTAGGCAGTGCCCGGTTAAAACACCTATTAATATGGAGATTTCCTTCCTTTTTAGGGCGTATATGTGTCTAGATCTTTTAAGATCGCATTTTGGCCAGGTTTGCTTGGATATCAGGCACCCTGGGGCTTGTAGCCATCTCTCGTTGGCTTCGCGGAGTGTATGCTCCTTCAGCATTAGCTTGCACGTGGCAAACGGCATACCTATGCGCTCTTTATCTTGAAGAATCTGCTTGGTCGTGCCCTGCCTGGCAAGTTCGTCTGCCCTACAGTTTCCCTCAATGTCCCTGTGTCCCGGGACCCATGTGAGGTTCACGCGGTTCTGATGGGCCATCTCTTGAAGAGATCGACGACAGCTGAGCGTCAGTTCAGAGTTGAACGAGTAAGAGCCAAGGGATTTGATGGCCGCTTGGCTGTCGCTGAAAATACAGATATCCTGTCCGATGGTGCGTTCAATGGTCCAAGTCACGGCGTCCATGATTGCAGAAACTTCAGCCTGGAAGACGCTGCAGTGATCAGGTAGTCTAAAGGAGAGTTCTAGGTCCAAATCCCTTGAGTAAACCCCTCCTCCGACTCTGCCGTCTAACTTCGAGCCGTCGGTGTATATAAAAGTGCCGCCATTAGTAGCGGGACACCGATCTATGTTCTCCCAGTCTTCCCTGCTGGGAATGTT
This sequence comes from Campiglossa producta, assembly GCA_964058755.1. Taxonomy (NCBI): domain Eukaryota; kingdom Metazoa; phylum Arthropoda; class Insecta; order Diptera; family Tephritidae; genus Campiglossa; species Campiglossa producta. Next base: position 47,726,487 of record CAXKVI010000006.1, on the reverse strand, counting down.
TATTCTAAAACAACAATCTCCGACTGTTGTGGTCGCACACCGATCTGTGCTCAGAGGGAAAAAGCTGTAAGATCTTAGAATACAGGAGTGTCCAATAGTGCTTGCGCCCCAGACGGACGTTTCCCTTAGACGCAGAGCCGATGCTGCTGCTGCCCGGTACCCTTCCAGATCGAGTGGCAAAAAGCCAAGAATGGCCTGGAGAGCTTCATTGGGCGTTGTTCTTAACGCCCCGCTTATACAGATCATGCTCGATCTGTGGACTTTTCCTAACAGATTTAGGTTTGTTGCCTTTTCTAGCGCAGGCCACCATACCACGACTCCATACAGCATAATTGGCTGGATTATCGCAGTGTAGATCCATCTGCAAATTTTGGGGCTGAGCCCCCATTTTTTTCCAATGGCTCTTTTACACGTGTAAAGTGCAATGCACGCTTTCCTCTGGCGCTGGATGACATTCTCCTTCCAGTTAAGCTTTCTATCTAGAACTGTGCCTAGGAATTTGGCTTTGTCAGCTAAGTTCAGGCGCACGCCATCTAGTTCTGGTAGGTTCAGCGGTGGTATCTTGTACCGCCTGGTATAAAGGACAAGCTCCACCTTTCCCGGGTTGATGCTTAGTCCGCAGCGAGAGGACCATGAAGAAACTTCTCGCAGTGCTACTTGCATCAAGTCACACAGGGTTTGTGGGAATTTGCCCCTATATGCAATAGCTAAATCGTCTGCATATGCCACTATCTTCCCGCCCCCCCACCTTGTGTCTCGTAGCAGCGAGTTTACGGTGAGGTTCCATAGGAGCGGGGAGAGAACACCACCCTGAGGCGTTCCTCTTGTGACATAGCGTGAAAGATCAACTATTCCCAGTGAAGAAACTATTTTCCTTCCCTTTAGTAGTTGATCAATTAGTCCAATAAGAGACCTATTTATGCCCAGGTTTGTTAAAGCAGTGTTAATAGCCTCCGGCCTTATATTGTTGAAAGCCCCTTCGATGTCCAGAAAGGCCACGAGACCGTACTCCTTTTCGTGCAATGATTTTTCAACAATAGAGACTAGGCTGTGGAGCGCAGTTTCCGTTGATTTACCTTTGGTGTATGCATGTTGATAGCTAGAAATAAGGTTGCTATCAATAGTAGAGGAGAGATAATCGCTAATTATCCTCTCGAAGGTTTTAAGTGCAAAAGACGAGAGACTGATCGGTCTGTAGTCTTTAGGCTCATAGTGTGAGGCCTTCCCAGCCTTTGGAATAAAGACTACCGTGGCGCTTCTCCAGGAGCACGGAATGTAATTAAGAGCCAGGCAGGCTGAATAGAGAACTACCAGCCATTTAGCTGATATTTCCAGCGTGTTTATAAGTTGTGCGGGGAAAATCCCGTCTGGCCCAGCTGCCTTGAACGGCTCAAAGCTTTTGATTGCTACAGGTGCATCATACAAGTTCCCCGGAAAGTGTGTGTTCAGGAGCAGCTCCAGGGTTTCCCCTTCCGTGCTGGTCCAAGATCCGTCAGGCTTCCGTAAATAGCTAATGGCTGTTTGAGTTTTTGATAGCACTCGTCTAAGTCTCGCTGTATCATCGACTTTTTCGACCCCGGTGCAGAAATTTCTCCACGAAGTTCTCTTCGCTTGCCTTAGAGCCTTTTATAGGCCCTCAGTTTAGCTTTATATCCGTACCGATGCTCTTGGCCTTGTTAAATTGCTTCCTGCATGATATACGGAACGAATCCAGGTCGTAAGACCACCAGGTAGGTCTATGTTTGCCGCGTGGTTTTGGTACTGGACACGCCTGCTCTAGGGCATTTGAGAGCGCCGTTGTAAAGGTCGTTACCAGATCATCCAGTTCTCCCTCTGATGAGGGGGCTTGTGGAGGTAATACTGGTAGGTCCCTAGCTAATATGTGGTTATGTAGCTGCCAGTTAGTGTTGCGTGGATTTCGTTTCATAACTGGCTGCTCAACAATAAAGTCTAACACAATTTCTATGTACCGATGGTCAGAAAATGAATGCTCATCAAGAACACGCCATTTTCTGACCCACTCATAAGCGCCTTCGCTACAAACAGTGAGGTCTATAACCTCCCTACGAGCTTTAGTTATAAAAGTAGGCTCGTTACCCACGTTAGAAACCACCAGGTTAGTTGTTAGTAGGTAGTCAAACAGAGACTCGCCCCTAGCGTTAATATCGGAGCTTCCCCACTGGACGTGATGAGCATTAGCGTCAGCTCCAATAATAAGATGGCCCGTACAGAAATTATCCACCAGATCTTTCACCTCCTTTTGTGGAGGAGGTTCTTCGGCGTCATAGGGCATATAGACCGACGCCATCGTTAGGCTGGTGCTGCCGACTGTTAAGCTGGCAGCTGTAACGTCACCATTTGAGTAGTTGGGTAATAGAAAGGTGTTTAGCTCAGACTTTACCAAAATACAGGTTCTGATCTTGCCCTCATCATTGGCTTGGATGAGCTTGTACCCCTTAGTCCCCAATCCACAGATCCTAGAGCTATTGACCCAGGGCTCTTGGATAAGGACCACGTCTACGTCGCCTTTAGAAAGACGACTGCTTAAAACAGCCGAGGCTGCTTTAGATTTGTACAGATTTATCTGAAGCACCACCAACATGAGAGAGCTCAGACATCCCTGCCGCCACGTGTCGTCGAGGTCTGGCCTGTTCCGGGGGCTGTCTCTCAACGAGGAGTTGTTCAGAGCACCTGCACGATTTGGCGTGGCGGGAACCCTGCTGTCTGAAGCAGCATCAACGTTAGTGTGCTCAGGTTTAGCCACGATCGTGACGTCGAGGCCTTCTTCGTCAAGCAGGCTTTCTTCTGTCGCCGAGTTGTTCGCAGCACCATCGCAATTTGACGTGGCGGATAACATACTTTCCGCGTCGGACTCCTCTGCTTCCCCTTCCGATGCCTCGATCTCCGAGTCCTCCGGAGCGTCCGGAATAGCAGCGCGCTGTGCATCGCCACGGTATACGTGGATCACGATCTGACCCAAGCCGTAATGCACTCGTCCGTTGCACCGTTTAAGGGGCTCGAGCGCCTCCTTATTCAGAGTGATAACCACCTGTCGGGAGAGACGGATTCCAGACCTGCAGCATCTCAAGAATATTCTCGGGTTCTGCAGGGACGGCAGGAATCCATGCCCTTGCCCTTGGCCGAGCAGGAATGTCCTTCCAGTCGACGACATCTAGTCTTGCCCCTGGATAGACTTCACCCAGTCTTGCAACTGCTGCCTTATACAGTGCGACAGTTCTTGCATCCTCGCACGCGAATATTTTGATCTGACCTTGGTGCCAGCCCGCGTCAGTACCTCGCGGTGGACTACCCGGAGACTCACGCATTAAATGGAGGAGGGCCCTGCCCATTTCATTCCGGACATACAGCCACTGGTCTTTGGGGATGGACCAACGGTCGGTACCTCGGTCAATGAAACCTATAAGGATTCTGTCCTTGGTTACTTCAGCAAAGCTGAGTTTTCCCACTACGGGGTTGACCTGATGCCGCTTCGGATGGGGGTCTACCTCTCCGTCCGATCTCTGGTGTTTGAAGGGATTACCGTTCACCCTCTTAGGCACATAGGGCCTCTGGAAATTTGGTATCAGAGCTTTCGCTTCCTCCACCATCTTCCTTTCTTCCGGCGACAGCTTCTCCTGTGATGCTGCCTCATATTTTTTAAGGATCCTTGCGGCCTTTCTTTTATCCCAGTACGCAAAGCGTCGGGGAGATGCCTCTTTGGGGGGATTCAGACTCGTAGTTGCCATCGCGGTCTCTCCCTTTGCGGCGTCGTCCTTCTCTTTCGAAACTCTGAAACCAGGTCGTGAGACCATTGCCCCAGATGTGAAGAAATTGGGTTTCGTACCAGCGCTTGATGGAAGTTTAGCTTCCGCCGTTTTCTGCTTGACTGCGTAGGCAGCCGCACTGTTGCTTGCTCCCATCAAGTCACTCTTACTTGATAGCAGTTTGGGGGATGACTGACCCGTAGTTTCCATCGCTGTCGGCCTCCCAGTTAACTTTGAGGCGGAGTTTGTCCTCCGGCGTTGTGTTTTCGCTTGCTCCAGCATAGTTCTTCTCTGCTGCGGAGTAAACGAAGTCGTTAATTGCTTTGTATTTTGTGTGTTCTTCATCAATTGATATTAAGTTTTCAAGGAGAAGAAAAGAAGTTGCCAAACTATAGAGGGATGAACAATGTTGGAAACCTTATTCCTCTGTGAATGGCTCCAACCAGCATTTTATAAAATTTTAATCATATTCGACTCTTCTACGTGATTAAAACGATCACAAATGAGCTCACTTTCTGATCATAATCATAGAAGACTCTTTTGTCTTTTGAAATTTTACTTATTTTCATGTTTGGTGAATGCGATGTTGGACAGTGTGGTGCTAATTTGTTGTAGCACATAGTAATTTTCTGTGGCAGATCGGTCTGTCCGTCTGCAATAGGGTTTTGTTGGCCTCGTTAACTAGTTTAACGAGTGCATTTGCGTTTGTTTACTGACAAAAATAAAGTTCAGAGCAGGTTAGAGCAGAGCAGAGCAGGGCAGCTGACAAAATAGAAATAGAGCAACTCAGAGCAGAAATGCCATGAACCACTAGAATCCCGATAGTTCCTTTTTAATTGGTTTTTTTTTTGTTTTAATCTTCAAAATTAGTTCAAATTCACGTTTACAAAAATATTGATTTTCTTGCAAGCTAATTTTGTCATACCAATTGTAATCATTTTTTTTTTGGATTTGAAAATTTAAAGGTGGAGTGCACGTTTCCCACATGTGGAGTGCACGTTTCCCACATGGAAGTTCGGATATCGACAGACCATTTAAAATCAATTCATTATGATAAGGAGTTGACTTTTTTTTGACAGGGGTTGTGGGATGTCGATACAGCTAGAACCCATAACAATAGGTTTAGTTAGGCCCCGCTGCATGTAGGGGCATCAACGAATGTGAAGGAGTTAACTTTTTTTGAAAGGGGTTATGGGATGTCGATACAGCTCGAACCCATAACAATAGGTTTAGTTAGGCCCCGCTGCATATAGGGGCATCAACGAATGTGAAGGAGTTAACTTTTTTTGAAAGGGGTTATGGGATGTCGATACAGCTCGAACCCATAACAATAGGTTTAGTTAGGCCCCGCTGCATATAGGGGCATCAACGAATGTGAAGGAGTTAACTTTTTTTGAAAGGGGTTATGGGATGTCGATACGGCTCGAACCCATAACAATAGGTTTAGTTAGGCCCCGCTGCATATAGGGGCATCGGGGACCCGAGTAGAATAAGGTGGGAGTCTTAGGGCTTATTGCGCTTCGCTTTCCGCCGTGTTGGACGGAAGCAATACCAATTTCGTAATTTGTCTGGTGGTTTCCCCTTTGGCTGTGTCGAGTTCGACGACTCTCACTCGATTGTCAGGACCGAAATGTAGCTTGGCTACTCTTCCTAATCGCCACTCGTTAGGCGGTAAGTTGTCCTCTTTTATGACAACGAGATCTCCTTGTTTTAGATTGGGTTGTGGATGTTTCCATTTAACGCGTTTCTGCAATTCGCTAAGATACTCGGTTTTCCATCGTTTGCAGAATGTTTGATGTAGGGCTTTTAGTTTTTCCCAGCAGTTGACCAGTGATGCACGATTCTCGCTGACGTCAATCTCTGGTGGCGCGAGTAAGTGCCCTCCAACGAGAAAATGTCCGGGCGTAAGAGGCTCCAGGTTGGACGGCTCCTTGGACGAGGGACTTAACGGTCGTGAATTGAGGCAGGCTTCTATTCGACAGAGTAGGGTGTTAAACTCTTCAAGAGAGAACTTGTGATCCCATGCGATCTTCTTGAAGTGGTTTTTGAAGCTTTTAACTCCTGCCTCCCAGAGTCCGCCCATATGAGGGGCGCCTGCCGGTATGAAATGCCATGTAAGGTTTTGATGGCTGTGTTTAGATAAGGTTTGGTTGCGAGCTTCAGCTAGAAAAGCTTTGAATTCTGAGCGGAGAGCTCTCGAAGCTCCGACAAAATTGGTTCCGTTGTCGGAGTAGATGTTCATTGGACATCCCCTTCGGGCAATAAACCTATCGAAGGCAGCCAGGAACGAGGCAGTGCTGAGGTCAGTAGTCGCTTCCAAGTGAATGGCCTTTGTGGAAAAGCACACAAATAGGCAGACATAGCCTTTTGACATACGACAACCTCTTCCGCTATAGGATTTGATGTCAAAAGGGCTTGCGAAATCCACTCCGGCGTTGGTAAAGGCTCTGGAAAAAGTAGTCCGTTCTGAGGGAAGGTCCCCCATAAGTTGACTGTGGGATCGCTTTCTGTACATAGTGCAGATTTTGCAATTATATATAACGCACCTGATCATATTTTTAACCCTCGGGATCCAGTACTGCGTACGGAGGAGACGCAACATAAGTTGGTTCTCTCCATGCAAGGATATTGTATGGACTAGAAGGCGGGTAAGCCGACAGTTATAAGGAAGGATAATAGGGTGGCGCTCGGAGTAGGACAAATCTTGCGATGCTGCCAGGCGACCACCCGTTCTCAAGAGGCCATCTTTATCGATGAATGGGTTCAGGGGAAGAATTTCGCTTTTTGCACCGATGACTTTCCCTGACTTGATATTGGCTATCTCTTTGGGATAATGTTTGTTTTGAAAAATGTGGATTAGACGTTGAGTCGTAGACTTAATTTCGGCTGGCGAGATGCGGTCGGACCCGACTTTGAAGGATGCCTTCGTTTTTGGGTGGGTTCGTTGATAAAAGCGCACTATATAGGATAGGACCCTCACATCTCTCGACCAATCGGAAAACCGGTCGAGGACACTATCTTGTAATTTGATCTGCGTAGTTGCGTGAACATGGACCCTTTTTTCTTCGATGTTTATGTGGTACTCCTCTTCTTGAATAGGCCATTCTGTCTTGTCTTCTTGCAGCCAAGAAGGGCCCTGCCACCACAAAGAATTGTTGACTAATTCCTTCGCTGGTAGTCCTCTGCTTGCCAAGTCTGCGGGATTGGATGCAGACTCCACATGGTGCCACGATTGGTTTCCCACTTTTTCCACTATTTTCGTCACTCGATGAGCGACAAAGGTTGCCCATGAGCACGGAGGCTTCCTAATCCATGCTAAAACGATAGTGGAGTCCGTCCATAGGTGTGTGTTAACATTACCTAATTTCAGACTCTCGCGGACCGATTCCAAGGTTTCGGCCAATAAGACCGCTCCACATAACTCTAATCGGGGTAAAGAGATGGTTTTCACCGGGGCAACCCTTGTTTTCGCCACTAATAGGTTTGTGTAGACTTCATCTTTTATGTTTGCTCTTAGAAAGACTGTTGCTGCGTACGCTTTTTCTGAAGCGCCGCAGAAACCGTGTATTTCGATGTCGTTGGTTGGTGTAAAATATATCCACCTGGGGATCCGGATGTCATTAATTGCGGGGTAGTCGTGCATGAATTTGTGCCATTTTTCAAGGATCCCTGTAGATACCGGCTCATCCTACTCCGTCCCTTCCAGCCAAATGCCTTGCATCAGGATTTTGGCTACTATGATGACAGGAGCGAACCATCCTAATGGATCAAAGAGTTTGGCGATTGCGGAGAGTATTGCCCCTTTTGTAATTTTATCGTGGTTTTCAATTGGTTTTGCGATGAAGTAGAAATAATCCGCATGCGCGTTCCATCGGATGCCTAGGGTCTTGACTGTACTCGCGTCTTCGAATTCCAAGAAGTCTGCGTTGAGCAGATGAGGTTTTGGGATTCCTTCCAGTATTTTCTGGTTGTTGGATGTCCATTTTCGTAGGGAAAAACCTGCTGACTGTAACGCTTGTGTGATTTCGTCCCGTGCTTTGATCGCTGATTCGATGCTATGACACCCTGCCAGCACGGCATCTACGTACATACTTGTCCGCAGGATATTTGCGGCTATTGGAAGTGATGACTCCACGTCGTCGGCTAGTTGGTACAGGGTCCTTATTGCCAGATAAGGGGCACAGTTAACTCCAAAGGTGACAGTCTTTAGTTCATAGACTTTGATAGGATCGCTGGGGTTGGCACGATAAACTATTCTCTGGTATTGGGTTTGATTGGGCTTTACCCATATTTGGCGATACATCTTTTCGATGTCGCTGTTAAAGACATACCTAAAGAATCGCCAGCGAAGTAGTAGGATGGTTAAATCGGCCTGAAGCACTGGGCCTGTATGTAGTACGTCATTTAGGCTTATGCCATTGGTGGTGGGACATGACGCGTTGAATACCACGCGAACTTTGGTGGTTGTGCTTTCCTCTTTAATCACCGCGTGATGTGGTAGGAAATAGCAGTCGGAGGAGTTGGGCGATATGATTGTAGGTGTCCTTTTCATATGTCCAAGTGTCTCATACTCCTCCAATACCCTATTGTATTCTGTCTGTAGGATTGGTGTTTTGGATAAGCGCGTCTCATTCCGATAAAATTGAGAACAAACGTTTTTCAGGGAAGGCCCTAAGTAGATATTATCGGGGAAATCTTGTTTAAAAGGTAGAGCGACGGTATATTTTCCATCAGAGTTCTTTTCTGTGGTTGTTTTGTACAGTGCCTCGCAGTAAGCATTGTCTTCGTTAAGTGCCCTTTTCTTCGGTACATCTTCTAACTCCCAGAACGCAGTTAATTGCTTATCGAGACTTATTTCGCTGTAAAATGATACCCGAGTATTGGTTGGCTCTGATGTGTCGGTTCGGCCGTTTAAAATCCAACCAAAGACAGTTTCTTGGGCGAGAAGCGTGTTAAGGACGTTCTTCCGGATACCACCTAGTATGATCTGGGGATAAATGTCGCCTCCGAGGATGAGGTCGACTGGTTCATTTATGATAAACCCTTTGTCCGCTAAGATCAGATCCGGAAACTCTTGTCGAGTCATTGCGTTGACTTGACAAGTTGTTAATTAAGGCAGGACTAGGGCTACTGTGTCAATGCTGACTAAAGGATCGATAAGGGACCCTAATTGAATGAGACACGATTCTTTTACCTGGGCCGACAGGGTATTGCTGATCCCGGAAACTTGGACATGCAGACGCTTAGATGGTAGATTTAGTCTTCTCTTCAGTCTTTCAGTGATAAAGGAACATTCAGACCCAGAATCAATTAGTGCTCTGGCCGAGAACTTTACTCCATTAAAGTGAAGATTGACAAGTGCGGTCCCTAACAATATGCCTTTAGTGGTATTAGCGTGATGTGACGAAACGTTATTCGTTCTGTCATTTGTATTTCCAGACTGCTGATGTGCTCGTGCTTGCTGGGAAGTTGAGGGACCATCATTTGGGGCGTTTTGACGCCACGTTTGGTTTGTTGGTGTTGGCTGAGCTTCTGCCAGGTGGAGTAGGGTGTGGTGCTTTGTGCGACATATGGTGCATCTGTATCGGCTAGTGCAGCGTGTTACGGTGTGTCCAGCTGACAGGCAGTTCAGACACCAACCATTGCTCTTGATATACGATACTCTGTTTGCGGGAGTCATATCCCTGAATTTCGAGCATTCTCGTAATCTGTGATCTGCACTATTGTAAACACCAAGTTTGGTTGACGTGTTCGGTTGGTTCTTGGATGCTTTTGTAGTTTTGCTACCTTTTATATCAGATACGGTTTCTAGGGTTTGAAAACGGTTGGACAAGAATTTATCCATATCTGCCCACTTTGGAATCGCTGTTTTATCCTCTATGGTTTGTTCCCACAGAGCCAGAGTGCATTCTGGTAATTTGGTGGAGCAGAGATATGTAATAATTGCATCCCAATTGGATATGTCAATTTAATGACATTGTAGGGCTGAGATGCAATTATTTATGTCTCTCTGGAGTTGTTTGATTGCTGTCCCGCATTCGGTTTCAACAGCTTTTAAATTAAAAAGGGACTTTAGCTGCGTGTTGACCAGAATACGTTTGTTTTCATACCTATCACTTAGATTTTTCCACGCCGTAGTAAAGCCCTCGTTTGTCAAAGGGCACCGACGTACAATTTCCTTCGCCTCCCCTTGCGTTTTCTGGTTGAGATGATACAGCTTCTCAACCGGGGTAAGGCGTGTATTTAGTATATATATAGCCGTGAACATGTCCCTAAAAGTAGGCCAAGACATATAATCACCTTTGAACACATCAGTGTCACAAGGTGGGAGACGAATATTATGTTCACGGCCGGACGATTCAGTTACTTGGGTAGTTTGCTGCTGTGGTATTTGCGCCTTTTCCATTTTTTCGACTTGAGCATTCATTGCAGCCATGCATTTCGCGTAGCATGCAAAACAAGTCTTATTTTTTTGCTTTATGGATTGCAAATTTTCCTTTGAGGTTTCGTTTGAAGACCAGAAGACTGTCATAAGTCGATTTTGTCTTCTTCCACATTGACTTCAGCTCCTCTTGCTGTAATGCAATGGTGTGCTTATCCATATCCTCTATGGCTTGTGAGCTGAATTCTTGTTCAAACTCCACTATGCAGTCGGATTGACGTATGTAAGTCTCCATTTTCTTAATTAATTTAAATATTTTGTATCGTTAAAGGAATGGACAGAGAAGTAATGACTCAGGAGTGTATCGTGCTTTGAAGATAAGCGAAGTTAAATAAAGTGACACAGTAATCTCTCTGGAGATTTAATGTACGAAAGTGAATGTGAAAACAGATAAAAAAAAATGGATGCAGGTTTAATGTATCAATGTGAATTTTAAGCCGCTAGAAATCTGGACGCAGATTTAGTGTATCAAAGTTAAAGGTTAAAAGATATGATCGGAATACAGATCTAGTGAATAGTTGAAAGTCGAAAATAGATAAAAAATCTGGCAATGGATTTAATGTATCCTTAACGCCAATTCGAACGTATGTGTGAAAACTGCCGAATAGCCAACCAAAGTGAAAAATTAAAGCAATTGATTTTGCGATAAAGTGTAAATAATATTTATTAAAACTTGTAAATAAATACAGAATGTGTATATACTCGGAGATTTTGCAACAAGTTAATGGACTGTTGTCGCTATAAATAATGACCACTAGCCACCCAACGCAAGTGCTAATTTTGAAGAAAGGTGTATTCTTGTGGTTGAAGTGAATATTTTAACTATGAGTGAATATTGTGCTATTTATTTGCAAATGCATCAACCAAGTGGAAGTGTATATAAAATGGATAAGTGGATATGAAACCTAGTGAGGTTGCACAGTGCAGTGATTCCTTGTTCAGAAATATTCAATCAGCCTGTCTGCCTTGAGCTGTGTCGGAGAAGTCTTACCACTGGTGAGGGACTCAACCGATAGTCAAAAGGCGCTAAGTGTGTATTAAACACGAAAACTTCCACTTACTTTGACCTGCAAATGGATATCACAAATTCACTCGCGATACGTTACGACGTATTAAAAAAAATGTGTGCACCCAAATCAACCACTTACTTTAATAAATTGTGTAAAGCGATTTGAAAATATGAAAAAAGTGATATGTTAATAGCGGACTGTATATGTGTGTTGATGAACTCGCTGGATGAATTTTTCATTAGTTGATATGTTATTAGCGGACTGTATATGTGTGTTGGTGAACTCGCTGGATGAATTTGTCATTAGTTGAAGTGCCTTCGAAATTTTGCGCCTTTGTGGTTGAATTTATTATAATTGTTTGGTGATTTCCAAATTGATTTGCGCTGGTGTTTAAAAGTATATTGTATTAGAAAATTTCCGATTAGGTGCTGGTTTGATAAAATCCGGATTTTGAATTTTCCTGGCGCGATAGGACCAATGTTTACGCGGTTACCTACCGATTTGGTTCTCGCACGTAAATAATAAAAAGAAACGAGTTAGTTAAACGTTATAATATTTATTAAGGAAAATAAATAAATGGCAATGGATGGAATTCAATTTCCGTGGAATTAAAATATAGTGAAATTATGTGGAATGTAAGGTGATGGCTTATTATGGAAATAAGTGGAAAATTTGCTTACCTTCGGTGACTTGGCTGCGGGCTGCTATGTTGGAGGGGAAAGCACTGTTACCGGTAAATATAAGTGAACTACCCGGCACTAGGGTGTGCCGTAATATTTAGGCCTATGGACTAAACACTAAGATTTTAGTGAAGCTTCGTTTAAAAGTTATTAATAAAAATCCAAACTTGATTGAAAATAAAAAATGAGTTAGGGCCTCTCTATATTACTGTAACGACCTGTAGAGATGGAGAGAACTTAAAAGTAGTGACTTGACTGAAAGGCAGAAATTTGTAATTGTTCAAAGCTGCACATGTTTTGTAGTCTTTAAAGCCATTTTCTTTGAGTTGCATAATTTTATAAGGCTTTTTGGAATTTACTTTCAAAAGTAAACTTAAAAGGGAAACCGGGAAGTAATATTCCGATTTTTTCAAAACCTGTTCTATGCAGCTGTGTGCGGCATCTATTTCCTGATTGCATGAGTCTCCAGGGTTGAAAATTCCATTGTTGGACAGTTGCAGATGAGGTGCTTCACTGTTTCCTCCTCCTCATCATCTTTGCAACTCCTGCAGTGACCGGTTAATACCCCTATCAATATGGAGATTTCTCTAGGGCATAAATGCGTCTAGACCTTTTAAGATCCCATTTTGGCCAGGTTTGTTTCGGCACCCTGGGGATTGCAGCCATCTTTCGTTGGCTTGACGGAATGTGTGCTCCATCAGCATTAGTTTGCATGTGGCAAACGGCATACCTAAGCGCTCTTTATCCTGAAGAACCTGCTTGGTCGTGCCCTGCCTGCCTTACAGTTTCCCTCAATGTCCCTATGTCCCGGGACACATATGAGGTTAACCTTCAAAGACCTACAAACAAACAAAATTGAAATAGAAAATATACCCCCAAATATGTATAAGAAAAGCGTACCTTATAATTTTGTCATGTGAGGATTTCTGTTCCTTCTTTGCTCGACCACAATCCCGGACCTTTTTGCGATCCGAAATTTTTTTTTAACAACGCCTTTAAAGACAAAGATTCCATTGCAATGGCCGCTGCAAATATCGTTTCATGCACACAATTACGCCAGTCTTATAGCCTGTGTTAACTGCGGTAGCTTAGATTGCTGAATTCCCTCTCCTGTGCTTAAAATGGGTGTGGTATATCCAATAAATTTGGATGTTCGCTCCTTTACTAGCGTTATATGTTCCTCCACTGTTTTACTTAATCGCTTTTTTATTACTTTGAGCATTCTTAAGGCTAACCTTACCCTTTTTCCATCAAAGGAAATACCTTGCAGAAAAGAATTTTCTTTCACCGAAGCTTGGGCTTCTTTGCGAAATTTTAAACGCTCTCTAGAAATTTTATTTTTGTCTAGAATAATATTATCAATGTAAGATATAATTTTTTTTGAAATACCCTGGTCAAAATCTTTATTAACTTTAGCGGCTATAGAAATACGCAAATCTTGGATAAGAGTGGTCGCGAGTAGTGCTCCAAATCGGTCCGAAGTATCAGTGCGATCTAAGGCCATGGCGTAGTTTCGCAAAGATATGTCGCACACATTCAGCGATGGCCCAGGACGCTCGGCTCAAAATCTTCGTCCTCGGATGAGTTGGGAACGTACCCATCCGAGATTATGACGGGTTAACACATTCAGTAATGGTATAAGATTCCAGTTCGCAAACACTTTTTGCTTCTCCTTCTAGAGAATCAATTTTTTTTCAGCCTTGCACTGCACTGATCTACTAAAAACTGCTTTGCTGTGTGTGAGGTTTGACGACCAGCAGAACAATTGCAACTCCCAATATCCCCAATACTACACCTGCACTTCGAAATTCGAAAGAGATTGTTCCATTCGTCCTTTTTAAAAGGTATTGGATGTCTGGTAACATCACGATATTTTTTATAATATTTAAAATTTTTCGTTTCGTAGGGGATGCAGTGATAACAGGAATTCCTGTTCGATGCCACAATTTTAATATTTCGGCTGCCACAATTCCCGCATAACTTGAAAGCTTAAGGTTTTTTTTTTTTTTTTTGATACCATAGTTCTTTAAAAAGAGTAAATACTCAACTATATCGCACTCGGTTGGTATGATTTATTTAAATGAATATTCGGCATAATCAAATATTTGGCCGAAAACCGAAGCCGAAGCCGAATACCATTTTTGTTTCTAGAATAAACAAAACACCTTACAAAAATACAAAAGGGGTATTCTGTCTAAATTTTTTCCATGAAAAACATAAGTATTTAACACACTATTTTCAAAATTGTAAAATGCAAGAACAAAAAACACACGCATTTTGATGTTTCATGAAAAAAATTTTGAAAGAAAAATTCCAATTTTGACAATAGTGTGTAAATTTCCTGTGTTTTTTTTTATGAAAAAAATTTAGAGAGAAGACCCCTATCTGTACATAGTTGTAATGCGTATATGACACTAAGTTTTTTCTTTCTATTTTTCCAGTTTTTAATTCTTTGAAATACTAACGAAAGTCAAATTACAAAAACAATTGAATGAAATTGAAAACAAGTGAATCATCATCATTTATTGGCGCTTAACCGCCTAAGCGATTTTGGCCGTTTCGTATCAAAGCACGCCAGTCATTCCTTTTTAGCGATAACGGACGCCAATTGGAAACCCCAAGGGAGTTCAAGTCATCCTCCACCTGTTGTTTCCATCTCAGTCGAGGCCTCCCCCTTCCTCTGCTGCCGAATTCAGGCGACGATAGGAAAACCTTCTGTGCTGGAGCTTCTTTGTCCATTCGCATAACATGGCCCAGCCAGCGCAGTCTTTGGGCTTTAATTCGCTGGACTATACTCAGATCTGCGTAGAGCTCGTACAGCTCATCGTTAAATTTCCTTCTATACTCGCCGTTGGCATCACGGGAAGGACCATAAATCTTCCGGAGAACTTTTCTCTCAAATACTCCAAGGGCCATCTCATCTTCTCTTGACATTGTCCATGAATCTGAGCCATACATCAGGACAGGTATGATGAGGGACTTATAGAGCGTGATCTTTGTTCTTCGAGAGAGGACTTTACTTCTCAATTGCCTACTCAGTCCAGTAGCACTTGTTGGCAAGAGTGATTCTCCGCTGGATTTCTAGACTGATATTATTTTCGGTGTTGATACTGGTTCCCAAATAGACGAAGTCCCTCACAGTTTCAAATTTGTAACTATCAACAGTGACATGGCTGCCAAGGCGCAGGTGCGCCGATTCTTTCGTTGATGACAGTAGGTACTTCGTCTTGTCCTCGTTCCCCGCAAGACCCACTTTTTTCGCTTCCTTATCCAGTCCAGAGAAGGCAGCGCTTACGGCGCGGTTGTTAAGGCCAATGATATCAATATCATCGGCATACGCCAGGAATTGCACGCTCTTGTAAAAGATTGTACCATTGCGGTTTAGCTCTGCTGCTCGAGTTTTCTTTTCCAGCATCAGATTGAAGAAATCGCACGAAAGGGAGTCGCCCTGTCTGAAGCCTCGTTTGGTTTCAAATGGCTCAGAGACGGAGCTGTTGGTATTGCTCAACGTCATTTGACAAAGCCGTATAAGCTTTGCAGGGAAGTCAAATTCAGACATGGCGGCATACAGGCAACTCCTTTTTACGCTGTCAAAAGCGGCTTTAAAATCGACAAAGAGATGGTGAGTGTCGATTCTCTTATCATGGGTCTTCTCCAGGATTTGGCGTATCGTGAAAATCTGGTCGATGGTAGACTTACCAGGTCTAAAGCCACACTGATAAGGTCCAATCAGTTTGTCTACGATGGGCTTCAGCCTTTCACACAACACGCTAGAAAGAACCTTATATGCAATATTAAGAAGACTAATTCCGCGGTAGTTGGTGCGGTTAGGGGATCGCCTTTCTTGTGGATTGGGCAAAGCACACTTAAATTCCAATCCGAAGGCATGCATTCGTCTGACCATATTCTGCATAAGAGCTGATGCATGCTTTTTACCAGCTCTTCGCCTCCGCGTTTGAACAGCGCGGCGGGTAGTCCGTCTTTTCCAGGCGCGTTGTTGTTTTTGAGCCGGGATATAGCTATCCTCACTTCATCATAGTCAGGTGGTGGGACGACTTTTCCATCGTCAGGGATTGGGGTATCGGGTTCGACGTCTCCCTCGCAATTTAGCAGTGAGGAGAAGTGCTCCCTCCATAATTTAAGTACACTTTGTACGTCGGTTACCAGGTCGCCATTATTGTCCTTACAGGAGCTTGCCCCGATCTTAAAACCTTCCGTCATCCGCCGGATCTTTTCATAGAATTTTCGGGCATCATTCCTGCCAGCCAGCATCTCAAGCTCCTCACACTCACGCCTTTCGGCCTCACTTTTCTTTTTTCTGAAAAGGCGTCTCTCTTCCTTCTTTGCCTCACGATATTGTTGCCATACACTGCGGGTTGCACCCGTTCGCAACGTCTCCTTGTAGGCAGCGTCCTTTTTTTTCGAGGCAGTTTTGCATTCCTCATCGTACCAGTTGTTCTTGCGGGCTCGCTGGAACCCTATAGTGGCCTCAGCGGCGGTACGCAATGAGTGAGAGATATGCTTCCATTGCTCGGTTACATCGTTAGGTCGAGGATTGCCCTCTGCTAGCAGGTGTGAGAGTCGAGTTGTGAAAATATCAGCTGTCTGTGTCATGCGCAGCTTCTCGACGTCAAACTTTCCTTCCGTTACTGTGCGCACTTTCTTCGTTGCACAGAGGCGTGTGCGTATCTTGGCTGCGACAAGATAATGGTCAGAGTCAATATTGGGACCACGCAGTGTACGCACGTCCAGAACGGTGGAGCTATGCCTGCCGTCAATCAAGATATGATCAATCTGGTTTCTAGTTCTTTGATCAGGGGACAGCCATGTGGCTTGGTGTATTCGCTTATGCTGGAACCTGGTACTACTGATGACCATATTGCGAGCAGCGGCGAAGTCAATCAACCTAGTGCCGTTGGGGGATGTTATATCGTGGAGACTGAATTTTCCAACTGTGGGACCAAAGACTCCTTCCTTGCCCACCTTGGCATTAAAGTCGCCGAGCACGATTTTGATATCATGCTGTGGGCAGCGATCATAAGTCTGTTCAAGTTTATCGTAGAAGGAGTTCTTCTCTGCGTCGTCCGTCTCCTCAGTCGGCGCATAGGCGCAGATAAATGTTATGTTGAAAAACCTCGCCTTGATGCGGATCGCAGCGAGACGCTCGTTCATAGGAGTAAACGCTAATACTTGGCGGCGAAGTCTCTTTCCCACCACGCGCTTTGCCGCGTGTCTGGCCACTGTCGTATACGTCACAAGGACCGATGGTCGTCTTTCCTTGCCCCGTCCATCGCATTTCCTGCAGGGCGGTGATGTCGGCCTTTGCGCCTACGAGGACATCAACCAGTCGGGCAGCGGTACCGTCCCTTGAAAGGGTCCGGACATTCCCGGTACATGCCCTAATATCCAAATCGTTATGCCTTATTCGTTTTGCTGGGTCGTCAACATTAAAGGGGGTTCTCATCCGAGGCTTTGTATATTTTTTCATTGGAATTAAATTTTTTACGCGGCGGGTCCCAAACCCAGCGCACAACCCGTTTCGGGGTTTTGGAAAATATTTACACATTTATATAGCGAGCCGCTTGCTTCAAGACAGACGCCCGCTTGCAACCGCACCTCATGGTGAACAGACGCTACGCAAAAACCTCGGTGAGCCCTTAAACCAAGTATGTCAGAGTGGCCCCACCGGGGCTCCCTCTCTTTCTGCCGCGAGCCTAGGTAGCTCCCGTTGCCCAGAGTGCACGAACGAGGACGCAAGAGTCGGGATTGAGCAAGGTCACTTAGCAACCACACTCCATTACACTCCCAGCAAAACAAGTGAATATAGCATATATTTAAAGACATTTTGAATTAATAAATTTAATTCAAGGTCCAAGGCCCCGGTGCAGTTGGGAAATCCCCACCTCTTGACAAAATCGTTGGAAATATTCCTCCATTTCTCTTCAGTAATGGGGAATTTCATGTACTCTTCTAAAGGTACGAGGTTGCAACAAGATCCTCAAGTCACTTTCTGGCAGTACTTGGGGGGAAAGACAAAGAAACGTTGCTGACTACATATAAGGCCATTGGCAGACCAGTCTTTGACTATGCTGCACCCATATGGTCGCCTAACGTGCGTAACACCAACTGGACGGAGTTACAAGTCTGCCAAAATACCGCTGTCAGAACTGCTACGGGATGTCTCCTCATGTCTCGGGAGTCTCACCTTCATCAAGAGGCAAAACTGCTCAATGTAAGAGAGCACGTAGAAATGCTTAGCAGGCAATTCCTTCTGAAGTGCCACATGCCTTGCATGTGGTAGGACCCCCCATGATACCCTACATCCCTTCAATTGTTCAATTGAACCTACTCTTCTAACCCCTCTGTCCCTCTGGTCCAACTCTGTTGAAACTGCTTGTTTCCTTGGACTCCCGTTAGAAGGGCTTGATGAAGATCTTCGGAATGAACATACACTCTAGGCGGAGCAATGCATTGTTAACAACAACAACAGGTACTCTTCATTCAATGTCGTATATAAAGGCGGAATAGACTCCTTCAATATTTTGGATATTGTTGACTGCTGTATCCGGAATTGCAATCGCAAAGACATTTGGCTTTCACCTGCATTGAAATGGGCAATATTACAATATATTAGTTGTTCAGGGTTAGGAAAAGGTATAAGGATAAGCGCAGAAGCAGTGATAAGGCAGTTCGTGGAAATATTTACAATTTCCATTTTTTTGTAAATATTTTTTTTTATTTATTTTGACACTATATAGACAGTTGCCAGAAAATATAACGAAAAAAGACCACTTTCAAAAAAAATTCGAAATATAAACTGGCTGGACAGTTTTTAATAGTATATTTATTTTTTAGTTTTGTTTCGTTAGTTTTCTTAATATAGCTTGTCCGCTTGCACTAATATGACAATTGTATAAGACCGTTTCTTCCGCACAAAAGAAAAAATAAAAACTGGAAAAATAGAAAGAAAAAACTTAGTGTCATATACGTATAAGCAAAAATAAAATAAAAACCGCGTGTAGCCAGTACACGTGAAATAAGTTAAACAGCGAAACGATCCATTCGAAAATATCTTATATATGGTGCGTTTTCCTTAAAATTTTTAACATGGGTAGAATGAGGCATAAATTAACAGGGGCCAATACAAACGGGATATAGAGGAAGAGGGGCGTCGTAGAAGGAAAGAGGGCAATGAAGAGTAAAAGGGAGGGAGATATGAAAGAGAGGTGTACGAAGAAAGATAGGAAGACTGCTTGAAATTTAAATATTTGGAACCCGGTTGTAGAATGAGGCATAAATTAACAGGGGCCAATACAAATGGGATATAGAGGAAGAGGGGCGTCGTAGAAGGAAAGAGGGCAATGAAGAGTAAAAGGGAGGGAGATAGGAAAGAGAGTTGTACGAAGAAAGATAGGAAGACTGCTTGAAATTTAAATATTTGGAACCCGGTCGCAAATACCTTTCACTTGATACCCATATAGGCATATCTTGCTCAAAATTAAAAAAAAAAACCCTTTGAACTGCCCCAAGTGACAACCGCCATGTATATAGTGTTAGAATTAATCATACTACTAATAATGCAAAATTTAATACAAAACGGCAAAGAACCCCGAGATATAAGGAAAAATAAATAAAATACGGTTTGGGGGCAACCCTAGCAGGCAACCCTGCTAGAAATTGTCATATTTGAAATGAGACCGCAAATACCTTTAATTTGATACCCACATTGGCATATATTGCTCAATATTTAAAAAAAAAAAAAAAATTAGATAGGTCGCTGCCCTAGAGTTACTCTGTTCTATGTGCAGCTAAATCAATTTTGAGAAAATCGATAATGAAAAATATGGTTGTTGTTATGCCCTAACAAAGAAACAGACATTGTTGTGGATTTGGGATAATATTTTGTATTGTAAAAGTATTTGATATTTGACCAAAGTTCTCATCAAATTATTATTTTTCAATTACATTTAGAATATCAAAAAAAAACATAAAACTATGTGTCAGCAACGAAAAAATTTTATTGCTAGTAAAGTAACATAAAACTTGGTATTTCTTCTAAATTAGTAACTAACTCAAAGTAAATTTTTAATTAAACTTTTTTGGTTTTGTTAGTTTTTTGTAGTTCAACGATTATTCATAATAACAAAAACTATTTGGGCAATATAGAGTTATAATAGGCTTCTTTTACTGCTGGCATGTATTTAAACATTCTCGTTATCACTAATGTTTTATTCTGAGGAATTGTTTTTGATACAGATATTTTAGTTGGGGGCCGCATAAAATTATCTCCACCTCGTTACCCTAATATAGTAAGGCCCTAACTCATATTTTCTTACCAAGAAAAATTACCAAAAAAACTGAATGTAAAGTAAACCATAGCAACGATGGCTTGTTCGAAAACACAAATATCAATGCTTGTAATATTTAACTACGATATAGTATAGTACTAAGATTTTAGTGAAGCTTCGTTTAGAAGTTATTAATAAAAATCCATCAGCAACTTGATTGAAAATAAAAAATGAGTTAGGGCCTCTCTATATTACTGTAACGACCTGTAGAGATCGAGAGAACTTAAAAGTAGTGACTTGACTGAAAGGCAGAAATTTGTAATTGTTCAAAGCTGCACATGTTTTGTAGTCTTTAAAGCCATTTTCTTTGAGTTGCATAATTTTATAAGGCTTTTTGGAATTCACTTTCAAAAGTAAACTTAAAAGGGTAACCGGGAAGTAATATTCCGATTTTTTCAAAACCCGTTCTATGCAGCTGTGTGCGGCATCTACTTCCTGATTGCATGAGTCTCCAGGGTTGAAAATTCCATTGTAATTAATTCAATGTGTGAATGGACCTGCATAAAAGTATAAATAGCAAGTGCATTAGTGAATTTTTATTTTGGGGCACGCAGCTATCGCTCCACAAACTTACGATTTCAACTGCGGATTATCTGAAAACACTGCTCCCAAAATCTTGATAAGAGCGCTAGCGATATCATTGCCACCTCTCCCCATTATGGCTTCATTTTACAATGAGCAATATACTTGCTTTGTGCTCGAAAGGATTGCAATCAAGTTGTAGACGTTGAGTTTACTTTTATAGTAAAGTTACTCACTTCAGCAAGAGGAGATAATACGTTCTGCATATCAAAGACTAAAAATATATTTCCATTGTCTCTATCTTTCTGTTTTTCTACTCGAGCTGCATTTTCTCTTAAATGTGCTTCTCGTC
This sequence comes from Campiglossa producta, assembly GCA_964058755.1. Lineage (NCBI taxonomy): Eukaryota > Metazoa > Arthropoda > Insecta > Diptera > Tephritidae > Campiglossa > Campiglossa producta. The sequence continues at coordinate 47,705,369 of CAXKVI010000006.1, read as the reverse complement.
GTCCGTCCTTCTCTGGTCTGTGAGTGTTTCTTCATTGATCTTCATTTTAACTTCCTCGCAAAAATCACATCTACCTTTCCTTGGTATATGAAAAGTGTAGTGTTGACAAAACACATCTATGTACATATCTAGTTATATATAAATGCGCCACATGAAAAACTTTAGGAACCTCCTGTGACCGATTTGAATGAAATATGCAGCGATGGAAGGGAAATTGAAAAAACTGGGGTACAGGCGGTATATTTTCAGGGGCGACCCCGAAATTTAAGGATGTAGGAGGGGTAGGGGGCCAGCGACTCCAACACCCCCTAAAGATTTTATTGGTCGAATTTGCGATCACAAGAGATACTAGTATAAAATTACTCCTTCACCGTTTGTTTGTTTGAAGAGGTACATACATCTCTATATAGTTCGTACATTTTCTTTATATTCAAAAATGGATATGAGAATTGTTGAGTTTCAGCTCTGCAGGAGCGCGATTCGACTCGGGGAAAAGAGTCAATATGCGTTTTAACGCCATTAAGATCTTCCTCAGATAGAGCAGAACAAGAAGGATTCTGTTTGGCCTATAACAAAAACACACGCCAAACGCTCGGGGCAACAAAACTGTATGTCAACTAAGAATATTCGTTTCTTTCTATCACAAAGTTGTATGTGACACATACAACTAAGTAACTGAAATGTGATGATTTAATCGTCATACAACTAGGTAACTTTTGTTTCCTACGTCATAATATTGGATTTAGGACTTTGAAAAGCTGTGAGAACTTAGCCTGTCGATATGCCATCTATGTAGCAGTGAAAAGTCAGATTTAAAAAAAATGTGACTTACAACAGTGTAACTCTAGGGCAGCGCGGTGGCAACCCTGTGAACAGCTTCAAATCGAAACACCCACGCATATAAGTTAGAATGAATCATACCATCTATAATACGAAACTTTATCAAAATCGGTCGAGCGGTTCCCGAGATATAGAGAAAAATAAATAAAATGCGGTTAGGTGGCAACCCTAGGTGGTAACCCTTCTTGAGATTTACATATTTGGAATAAGGTCGGAAATACCTTTTATTTGATACCCATATTGGCATATTCTGCACAATATTTAAAAAAATTTACATAGGTGGCAACCGTGTGAACCGCCGCCAACGCGTATAATCTTAGAATGAATCATACTATTTATAATGTCAAACTTTATCCCAATCGGTCGAGCGGTTCCCGAGTAATCAATAAAAATAAATAAAATGCGGTTAGGTGGCAACCCTAATTTACATATTTGGAATACGGTCGAAAATACCTTTTATTTGATACCCATATTGGCATATCTTGCTCAATATCTAAACAAAATTGAGATAGGTGGCTACCCTGTGAACCGCCCCGAGTGGCAACACCCACGCATGTAATCATAGTATGAATCATACTATCTATAATGCCAAACTTTATCCACATCGGTCAAGCGGTTCCCGAGATATAAATAAAAATAAATAAAATACGGTTAGGTGGCAACCCTAGGTGGCAACTCTGCTTGATATTTACATATTTGGAATACGGTCGAAAATACCTTTCATTTGATACCCATATCTTGCTCAATATCTAAAAAAAATAGAGACAGGTGGCAACCCTGTGAACCGCACAGAGTGGCAACACCCACGCATATAATCATAAAATGAATCATACCATCTATTTATCAATAAAAATAAATAAAATGCGGTTAGGTGGTGAGGTTTACGTATTTGGAATCCGGTCGAAAATACCAATATTGGCATACTTGCTCAATATTTAAAAAAAAAAATGAGATAAGTGGCAACCCTGTGAACTGCCCCAAGTGGCAAGACCCACGCATATAATCTTGGAATGAATCATACTATCTATAATGCCAAATTTTATCCAAATCGGTTGAGCTGTTCCCGAGATATAAGAAAAACGCCTACGCCTGAAAGGCAGTCCGCAGACGAATCTCATCGTCATAGACGCGTACTCGTCATTCCACTGAGCACGAATTTCCCTGCGTCTCAAGATCTGCACACGACGCTGCAGAAAAAAGCACACAACGAACTGTCAAAATTGCAATTTCAACTAATTAATACATTTTCCGCACATTTTTAACATATATTTCTTCCGATTGTACAAATTTTTTATTTTTTATTTCAAGAGAAACAATTAAGTTTATTTGAAAAAAGAAACCAAAGCCATGGCACACAAAAATCAAAAATGTTAACAAATGCTTCTTCTTCCGATTTTCTAAGCGTACGACGTCTGGTGGCCAGCATTGTCATACGCTGAGCAGCATGTAGCTTTCATGCTTTGCCACTTTCGTGCAGCTGCCGATTCGTGTGCAGCTCTTCATGCAAATATATGTGTTCAGCAACAAACCGTACACAAATCGAATGTAGCGTCTAATACGCGTCTATGACGATTCGCTCCGTATGCGGACACGCAAAGTCTGCAACATACGACTGAAAGTCTGCTACAATTTCAATTTCCGTGCCATAACTTCCGTTTCATCGTCATCCCTTTTCTCAAATTTTAATCTCAATCAAAACCACATATCGCCGCCTAAGAAGTTAACTTCAAAAATCCGTCATATATGTCAATAGCATTTTAACAATGTAAATAAAGTTCAATGTTGTATCCCAGAAATAGAAGTTTATCTGCACTTTGCCCCAGGAAATTTGACCGTCTATCTGTGTAGAGTTGACCAGCTATACTAAATAATTGCTCGGTTGCCACACTCGTTGGAGGAGGATTTTTACAACTTCGCATAAAAAAAAAAAAAATTTCAAAATCAAAATTTTTGCAAAAATCGTAAAAATTCGACAAAATGTCGGCTTTGTTCAGCGATGGTTTGATCCACCCCTACATATTATAAGTCGTTGGAGCGTATTTTAATTCCCGTGCGAGGTATCGCTTTCGTCCATCGCTTTTGCAACATTGTCGAAACACAAAATACAAATACAAAAGTTTTTAAAAATATGTTCCAAGCTCGTCATGTCAATGCCAATTCACCCATATGCAAAAATTTCTTGGTGTTTTTTGGCTGTATTCTAGTGTAATTGGTCATTGATAGCCTTTTTTAATAATTTTTTTCAGTTTTTTGAGTTATCGAAAGTGTTATCGATTAAGATGCTGGCACCATATCGGTCGAAATTTGGAAAAGCTTGTATGCCAAATAATTGGTCATAATTGGTGAGCAGATCTCACTAATTGATTAGCCATAGGAAATTTTGTATGACGTTTTTAAATTTTCCAAGGCAAAAGTGTTTTAACAAAACAAATATGGCAAACAATTGGTCGTAACTTATCAACAGGTTTCAATAACTGGTCATTGGTAGGCATTTTTTAATTATTTTCTTAAGTTTTTTGAGTTATCGAAAATGTTATCGACTTATATGTTCGCACCCCATTGGTGGAAATTTGGAAAAGCTTGTATGGAGTGTGGTTGCTAAGTGACCTTGCTCAATCCCGACTCTTGCGTCCTCGTTCGTGCACTCTGGGGAACGGGAGCTACCTAGGTTCGCGGAAGAAAGAGAGGGAGCCCCGGTGGGGCCACTCTGACATACTTGGTTTAAGGGCTCACCGAGGTTTTTGCGTAGCGTCTGTTCACCATGAGGTGCGGCTGCAAGCGGGCGTCTGTCTTGAAGCAAGCGGCTCGCTATATAAATGTGTAAATATTTTCCGAAAACCCCGAAACGGGTTGTGCGCTGGGTTTGGGACCCGCCACGTAAAAAACTTAGTCCAATGAAAAATGTATTAAAGCCTCGGATGAGAACCCCCTTTAATGTTGACGACCCGGCAAAACGAATAAGGCATAATGATTTGGATATTAGGGCATGTACTGGGAATGTCCGGACCCTTTCAAGGGACGGTACCGCTGCCCGACTGGTTGATGTCCTCGTAGGTGCAAAGGCCGACATCACCGCCCTGCAGGAAATGCGATGGACGGGGCAAGGAAAGACGACCATCGGTCCTTGTGACGTATACTACAGTGGCCAGACACGCGGCAAAGCGCGTGGTGTAGGATTCGTGGTGGGAAAGAGACTTCGCCGCCAAGTATTAGCGTTCACTCCTGTGAACGAGCGTCTCGCTGCGATCCGCATCAAGGCGAGGTTTTTCAACATAACATTTATCTGCGCCTATGCGCCGACTGAGGAGACGGACGACGCAGAGAAGGACTCCTTCTACGATAAACTTGAACAGACTTATGATCGCTGCCCCCAGCATGATATCAAAATCGTGCTCGGCGACTTTAATGCCAAGGTGGGCAAGGAAGGAGTCTTTCGTCCCACAGTTGGAAAATTCAGTCTCCACGATATAACATCCCCCAACGGCACTAGGTTGATTGACTTCGCCGCTGCTCGCAATATGGTCATCAGTAGTACTAGGTTCCAGCATAAGCGAATACACCAAGCAACATGGCTGTCCCCTGATCAAAGAACTAGAAACCAGATTGATCATGTCTTGATTGACGGCAGATATAGCTCCACCGTTCTGGACGTGCGTACACTGCGTGGTCCCAATATTGACTCTGACCATTATCTTGTCGCAGCCAAGATACGCACACGCCTCTGTGCAACGAAGAAAGTGCGCACAGTAACGGAAGGAAAGTTTGACGTCGAGAAGCTGCGCATGACACAGACAGCTGATAATTTCACAACTCGACTCTCACACCTGCTAGCAGAGGGCAATCCTCGACCTAACGATGTAACGGAGCAATGGAAGCATATCTCTCACTCATTGCGTACCGCCGCTGAGGCCACTATAGGGTTCCAGCGAGCCCGCAAGAACAACTGGTACGATGAGGAATGCAAGACTGCCGCGAAAAAAAAAGGACGCTGCCTACAAGGAGACGTTGCGAACGGGCGCAACCCGCAGTGTATGGCAACAATATCGTGAGGCAAAGAAAGAAGAGAGACGCCTTTTCAGAAAAAAGAAAAGTGAGGCCGAAAGGCGTGAGTGTGAGGAGATTGAGATGCTGGCTGACAGGAATGATGCCCGAAAATTCTATGAAAATATCCGGCGGATGACGGAAGGTTTTAAGACCGGGGCAAGCTCCTGTAAAGACAATAATGGCGACCTGGTAGCCGACGTACAAAGTGTACTTAAATTATGGAGGCAGCACTTCTCCTCACTGCTAAATGGCGAGGGAGACGTCGAACCCGATACCCCAATCCCTGACGATGGGAAAGTCGTCCCACCACCTGACTATGATGAAGTGAGGATAGCTATATCCCGGCTCAAAAACAACAAAGCGCCTGGAAAAGACGGGCTACCCGCCGAGCTGTTCAAACACGGAGGCGAAGAGCTGGTAAAAAGCATGTGTCAACTCTTATGCAGAATATGGTCAGACGAAAGCATGCCTCCGGATTGGAATTTAAGTGTGCTTTGCCCAATCCACAAAAAAGGCGATCCCGCTAACCGCACCAACTACCGCGGAATTAGTCTTCTTAATATCGCATATAAGGTTCTTTCTAGCGTGTTGTGTGAAAGGCTGAAGCCCATCGTAGACAAACTGATTGGACCTTATCAGTGTGGCTTTAGACCTGGTAAGTCTACCATCGACCAGATTTTCACGATACGCCAAATCCTGGAGAAGACCCATGATTTTAAAGCCGCTTTTGACAGCGTAAAAAGGAGTTGCCTGTATGCCGCCATGTCTGAATTTGACTTCCCTGCAAAGCTTATACGGCTTTGCCAAATGACGTTGAGCAATACCAACAGCTCCGTCAGAATCGGGAAGGACCTCTCTGAGCCATTTGAAACCAAACGAGGCTTCAGACAGGGCGACTCCCTTTCATGCGATTTCTTCAATCTGATGCTGGAGAAGATAATTCGAGCAGCAGAGCTAAACCGCAATGGTACAATCTTTTACAAGAGCGTGCAATTGCTGGCGTATGCCGATGATATTGATATCATTGGCCTTAACAACCGCGCCGTAAGCGCTGCCTTCTCTGGACTGGATAAGGAAGCGAAAAAAGTGGGTCTTGCCGTGAACGAGGACAAGACGAAGTATTTGCTGTCATCAAAGAAAGAATCGGCGCACCTGCGCCTTGGCAGCCATATCACTGTTGATAGTTACAATTTTGAAACTGTGAGGGACTTCGTCTATTTGGAAACCAGTATCAACACCGAAAATAATATCAGTCTAGAAATCCAGCGGAGAATCACTTTTGCCAACAAGTGCTACTTTGGACTGAGTAGGCAATTGAGAAGTAAAGTCCTCTCTCGAAGAACAAAGATCACGCTCTATAAGTCTCTCATCATACCTGCCCTGATGTATGGCTCAGACTCATGGACAATGTCAAGAGAAGATGAGATGGCCCTTGGAGTATTTGAGAGAAAAGTTCTGCGGAAGATTTATGGTCCTTCCCGTGATGCCAACGGCGAGTATCGAAGGAAATTTAACGACGAGCTGTACGAGCTCTACGCAGATCTGACCATAGTCCAGCGAATTAAAGCCCAAAGACTCCGCTGGCTGGGCCATGTTATGCGAATGGACAAAGAAGCTCCAGCACAGAAGGTTTTCCTATCGTCGCCTGAATTCGGCAACAGAGGAAGAGGGAGGCCTCGACTGAGATGGAAACAACAGGTGGAGGATGACTTGAACTCCCTTGGGGTTTCCAATTGGCGTCAGTTATCGCTAAAAAGGAATGACTGGCGTGCTTTGATACGAAACGGCCAAAATCGCTTAGGCGGTTAAGCGCCAATAAATGATGATGATTGTATGCCAAATAATTGGTCATAATTGGTCAGCAGTTCTCAATAATTGGTCAGTCATAGGAAATTTTTTATGAAGTTTTTCAATTTCAAAAGTAATCTACCTTGGATCATTCATCAATTATTGACGTTGACATGTTATCGATTCTTTCCCAAGAAGATGTGCGGTTTCAATAATTACGTGAACTCCTGTGCACACAGATACAATCACTTTAACATAACTCATTAGGCATCAACTTGATCATGCGACTGTAACCCAGGCGTTAGACATTCCGATTATCAAGGCTTAAGTTCGATGCTGGTTGGGGTAAGTGTGTGTTTTTTTTTTTTCATTTATAAACATAGTACCTGGGTGAACGAGCCTGCTCGGCGCTATTGATTTAGCGCTAACTTTACTTAGCCAAAATGACCCTAAAATAATCCCAAAATAATCCTAAGATGATCCCAAAATTACCCCAAAAAGACACTTAAATGTTCCCAAAATGATCCGAAATTGAACCCCAAACGACCCAAAAATGATCCCACAATGATATCAAAATGACCCTAAAATGATCCAAATTGATTTTAAAATTACCCAAAAAAACTTTAAATGTACCCAAAATAATCCGAAAACTACCCTAAAATAATCCCAAAATAGCCCCAAAACGACCACAAAATACCCTCAAATGTTCTGAAAATGATCCAAAATTGAACCAAAAATTATCCAAAAATGATCTCAAAATGACTGCAATTTTATACGAAAACGACCCCAAAATTGTCACAAATTAATCCAAAATCCCACGTGAAGGGTGGATACCTTGCCGCGGTACGAGGGCTTAAGTCGATAGCCACAGGGCTACGCTGCGCTTGTGATCATAGCTCCGTACGGCACTTCATTACGAGAGCAGCCTAGCTTCTCTGGCGCGACGACAAAGATCTTCCCCCTCCCAATCCAGGGTGTTATGCGAAACCGTGCCCGACGTTTGCAGCCGGGAGGGAAATCGTGGCTGTATTTGAACGGAGCCTCTCTGATACCGGGTCGCCTCAGAGAGTAAGCATGGCCTTACCGCGGTACGGGGCTCTGCCGCGACGGACGACACATTTTCCCCTACTCTTCCCTTGACCCTAAGCTGGCCTTGTCCGGCGATGGGTCGTACGAACAAGATGAACTCAAATAACCTAAATAAAAACGAAAAACCTAAAAAACAAACAACGCCAAATTTCACTCCTCAGCAAAGGAGAGCTATGGAGGAGCAGGCGAGAAAGCAACAACAACGCCGAAGGACAACCTCCGTTCCACAATCAAGGTGGGATCGACAGCGATGGCAACTACGAGTCGGTCAACCAACACTCTATAGAGTAAGATTGACTTGATGGGAGCCAGCACCAGTGCGGTTGCCAACGCAGCTAAGCGGACAACGGCGGATGCTAAACTCCCATCAACCGCTGATATGAAAACTAGTATCTTTACGTCTGTGGCAGCGGTCTCACGACCTGGGCTCGGAGTTTCGAAGGAGAAGGAAGCTGCAACTGAGATTTCGGCAAGGAGAGCGACCGCGGGGTGTAAAAGTAGGTCGCCTCCCAGTTGGTGCACCCTGGGTAACGCTAAATGACGTACATAGCCTACACGGCTAGTTTCTTGTATTGCCGGTTCTACGAGAACGGTACCAGTACCTGTGCTGTACCCATCGTGCCGAAACGACCCGGGCCGTTTTCTTATATCGACCCGGCCAAGAGCATTACACTCGGGGTGACCCTGTCTGACATTTAGGCAGGGCTACACCTCGGTAGAAAAACAACAACAACCGCGATGGCAAGTACGGGTCCGCACTCCCGGGAGACATCTCCCCGACGCTTCACATACCACGAGAAAAGATTGGCTGCAAAGATCCTGATCAAGGGGTACCGCAGGAATCGCTGTCGCCGAATTCCAGTAAATCGGTAGAGCTAGCGAAAGCTGTGATACCGGATTTCCAAAATTCATACATGCCTAAGAGGTTAAAGGTTAACCCGTTCAAGCGCCAGAGATCGGACCTGGAGTTAAATCCCCCTCCCAAGCGGCATCAGAATACCCCTTTTAGGCGTCCTTGACCGAGGCAATGACCGTTTGGCCATCCCCAAGGACCGGTGGCGTTACGTGCGAAATGAACTCGGCAACATTCTTCTCAACGTTGCTCCGGAGTTTCCGGGTAGTTCGGCGCGAGTAACGGATGCGGGTTGGCACCAGGGTCAGATTAAATTACTCGCATGCGAGAATGCAAAAACCGTCGCACTGTACAAGGCAGCAGCTGCTACACTGGGTGAAGTCTACAAAGGCGCAAAGATAGAGGTCGTCGACTGGAAGGACATTCCAGCTCGTCCAAGTGCAAGGGCGTGGATTCCGGCCATCCCTAACGAACCCGAGAGAATTCTCGGGATGCTACGGCTAATGAATCCGTCCCTCCCAGCGCATGACTGGAGTGTCAATCTGGTCGGGGATGCGGTAGGGCCCGACAGACAGGTGGTGTTCACCATGAATAAAGAGTCAATCGAGCCCCTCAAAAGGTGCAATGGCCTAGTACACTACAGCGTAGGCCAGATCGTTATCCACGTATATCGTGGGGATGCTCAGCGCGCTGCCTTCTCGGCTGCTCCTGGGGAACCAGAAAACGAATTACCAGAAGAGGAAGCGGAGGATTCCGATGCGGAAAGCATGTTATCCGCCACGTCCCTTCGGGATAGTGCTGTGAACAACTCGGAGATGGAGGACAGCCTACAGGACGAGGAAGTCCTCGACGTCACGGTGGTAGCAGCCAACGCTGAGCGATGAACATCTAACGCTACAGACAGCAGGACTCCTGCAACGCCATATCGGGCAGTTAATCGGAACAACTCGTCGTTGATAGGCAACCTCCGGGATGGGGCAAACCTCGACGATATGGGGACGGCAGGGAAGTCTATGCGCTCTCATGTTGGTGGTGCTTCAGATTAATCTGCACAAATCTAAAGTGGCTTCGGCTGCTTATGTAGAACCCTGGGTCAATAGCTCGAGAATCTGCGGATTGGGGACTAAGGGCTTCAAGCTCATTCGAGCCAGCGAGGAGAGCAAAGTCAGAACGTGTATTTTGGTCAAGTCTGAGTTGAACTCCTTTCTCCTACCTAACTACACCAATGGTGATATTACCGCTATCAGTCTAACGGTCGACAGCACCCGCATGACGGTGGAGTCGGTCTATATGCCCTACGCCGCCGAAGAACCCCCACCACAAACGCAGGTGAAAGACCTGGTGTCAAATTTCTGCACGGGTAATCTTATTATTGGAGCGGACGCTAATGCTCACCATGTCCAATTCTGCGACCACCGTTACATAGAAATGGTTCTAGACTTTATTGTAGTACAACCAATCATGAAGCGCAACCCACGTAACACTAATTGGCAGTTACACAATGAAATATTAGACAGAGACCTGCCAGTACTGCCCTCACAAGCCCCCTCATCAGTAGAGGAGCTGGAGAATCTTGTTACTACATTTACATCGGCGCTCTCAAATGCTCTAGGACAGGCTTGTCCAGCGCCAAAACCACGCGGTAAACACAGGCCACATTGGTGGTCCTACGATTTGGACTCGCTCCGCAAATCATGCCGGAAACAATTTAACAAGGCCAAGAGCCTAGGCTCTGAGCCTCATTGGCACGAATATAAAGCTAAACTAAGGGTCTACAAAAAAGCTCTGAGACAGGCGAAGAGAACCTCGTGGAGAAATTTGTGCACTTGCGTCGAAAAGGTCGACGACACAGCGAGACTTAGACGAGTCCTCTCGAAAAGTCAAACAGCCATCAGCTATTTGCGAAAACCTGACGGATCCTGGACCAGCACGGAAGAGGAAACCCTTGAGCTGCTCTTGAATTCACATTTTCCGGGGAATCTGCATGACGCACCACTAGCACCTGCAACAAACCTGGCAGTAAATATACCCATCACTGAGGAAAGGGTAAGGTGGGCAGTTAAGAGCTTTGAACTGTATAAGGCTGCCGGGCAACTTATAAACACGTTGGAGACATCAGCTAAATGACAGCCTGCCTGGCTCTCAACCACATTCCGGGCTCCTGGAGAAGCGCCACGGTCGTGTTTATCACTAAGGAAAACTACAGACCGATCAGTATCTCGTCCTTTGTACTCAAAACCTTTGAGAGGATACTAAGCGACTACCTCTCAACGACTATTGATAGCAACCTTATCTCTAGCTATCAGCAGGCATACACCAAGAGTAAATCAACAGAAACTGCTCTGCACAGCCTAGTATCTGTCATTGAGGAATCGCTGTATGAAAAGGACTACTGTCTCGTGGCCTTCTTAGACATTGAGGGGGCTTTCAACAATATAAGCCCGGAGGCGATCAACTCCGCTCTAACTAATCTGGGCGTAGATAGACCTCTAACTGGTTTAATTGACCAACTTCTAAGGGGAAGGAAAATAGCTTCTTCACTTGGTACGGCTGAGTTATCACGCTATGTCACAAGGGGAACGCACCAGGGTGGTGTTCTTTCATGGGGGGGCGGGAAGATAGTGGCATACGCAGACGATTTAGCTATTGCATTCAGAGGCAAATTCCCACAAACTCTGTGTGACCTGATGCAAGTAGCACTGGGAGAGGTTTCGAGGTGGTCCTCTCCCTGCGGAAAAGTGAGAGCTTGTCCTCTTCACCAACCGGTACAAAATACCACCACTAAGCCTACCAGAAGCAGATGGCACGCGCCTGGGCTTATCGGATAAAGCCAAGTTTCAAGGCATAGTTCTGGACAGGAAATTGAATTGGAAGGAGAATGTTCTTCAGCGCCAGAAGAAAGCTTGCATCGCTCTTTACGCATGCAAAAGAGCCATTGGAAAAAAATGGGGGTTCAACCCTAGAGTATGCAGTTAGATCTACACGGCGATCATTCGCCCAATCATGCTGTATGGAGTCGTCGTTTGGTGGCCTGCGCTGAGCAAGGCAATATACCGGAATCTGTTGCGGAAAGTTAATAGATCCAATATGATCTGTAAAAGAGTTGCGCTAAGGACAACGCCCAAATAAGCCCTGCAGGCCATTCTGGGCATTTTGCCACTTGATCTGGAAGGGTTTCGGTCAGCGGCGATATAAGCTCTGCGCCTAAGGGAAACCTACATCTGGGGTGCGGCTACTATTGGACACTCCAGTATTCTGGAATCTTACAGCTTTCTCCCTCTAAGCACAGATCGTTGTGCGACCACTACAGTCGGGGGTAGCTGTTTCAAAATAAACATTTCCAGCAGAGAAGACTAGGCGAGGACGGATTGGTGTCCCGAAACAAATGGCGGCACTTCCATATACACCGACGGCTCGAAGTTGGACGGCAGAGTTGGAGGAGGGGTTTATTCAAGGGAATTTGGACCTTGAGCTCTCCTTCAGACTACCAGATCATTGTAGTGTCTTCCAGGCGGAAGTCTCGGTAATCCTGGACGCCGCGGCCTGGATAAGCAAACGTTTTATCGGGGAAGATATCGTTATTTTCAGCGATAGACAAGCGGCCATAAAATCCCATGGCTCATACACGTTTAACTCTCTTCAGGAGATGGCCCAAAATAGGATCTTAAAAGGTCTAGACGAATTTATGCCCTAACTAGGAGGGAAATCTCCATATTGATAGGGGTATTAACCGGTCACTGCCTCATTGGGCTAGGTGTGCCCTACCGACTATGCTGCAGGAGTTGCGAAGATGATGAGGAGGAGGAAACAGTGGAGCACCTCATCTGTAACTATCCGGTTTTAAGCGGCGCGAGAACGCGCTTTTTGGGTGTTTCCTTCCTGTATAGCCTAAACCAGATCGCGGAACTGGACATAAAGGACTTGATGGCCTTCATAAAGTCATCTAAGTGGTTTGAGGAGGAGGTTTAGGCGTGTCAGTCCCGGGATTCTGCTATGTGGAAAATCCCAACAACTCAGGGATTTCCCATATGGCTGGGTCCCGGGACTGACTTTCCTTGTGCTGGCGGTTTCACAACGGGCATTTCAAAACTGGCCTAAGTGTGCCTCTGCGGCAGCCAGAAATGGGAAATCTCCATATTGATAGGGGTATTAACCGGTCACTGCCTTATTGGTAGGCATGCAGAAAGGCTAGGTGTGCCCTACCGGCGATGCTGCAGCAGTTGCAAAGATTATGAGGAGAAGGAAACAGTGGAGCACCTCATCTGCAACTGTCCGGCTTTAAGCGGCGCGAGAACGCGCTTTTTGGGTGTTTCCTTCCTGGATAGCCTAAGCCAGATCGCGGAACTGGACATAAAGGACTTGCTGGCCGTCAAAAGTCATCTAAGTGGTTCGAGGAGGAGGTTTAGCCGTGTCAGTCTGCTATGTGGAATATCCCAACAACTCAGGGATTTTACATATGACTGGGTCCTGGGACTGACTTTCCTTGAGTTGGTGGTATCACAACGGGCCTTTGAAAGCTGGCCTAAGTGTGCCTCTGCGGCAGCCACTTGAACTTAACCTAACCTATAACAGATATTTCAAAATTTATGTATTTGAAATTGAAGCAAACAATTAAAACGCTAAGTCCTATTCCATTGCTTTGAATGAAAGCACTGACATCACCGATACTTGTCTACTTTTGGAGTACGACTTAGCGTTTAGAATTTTTGTTTCTCGTTTTAATACATACATCTTCAAATATCTGTTATACATCGCGAAATTGTGTGACGTGATAACGGCATATACCACCTTTTCTCCAAAACACTTCAGAACGGTTACAGTTAAGTACTTACAAAAGTACCATCATCGAGTGACTTACCTTTCTGAGCCAACGCGGAGTTAATCACGGAATAAGTCTTCAACTCAACCTAAAAAATCTTAATATTCATATGTACGTACTGTTCGATAATCCTATGTACTAAAAGTGAGTGCTTCGCCGTGCGACACACCCTCACCGTGCGAGTGTTGAAATCCAATAAAATGTGGTTGTCGTCCATTTTGACGAAGAATTCGCTGTGCGCTCGCTTTTCGTATACGAATATGGTTGCTTAGCAGCTGCTAAGCTGATGCCCACCCTTGCACATTGCATATGAGTACGAGTTACTTCAGCGTTGAGATGAATCAGTACGCTGACACCACAGTTAAGGGACTACTCACCCAATACAAACTCATTACCCGCGAGTTTAGTGAATTATGTGTAGCACTCATGATGATTTACCGTGCATTCATGCATGAATGGAGTCATGCAGCGCTCTAGTCGGTCGGTTGGCGGCGGCTGCAAACGAAGGTAGGGCTGGGAAATGAAAATTTAGAAATTGTATTGAGGCCACAAAAAAATTTTACTTTTTAGGTTACAAATGTACTTAATTAGTCTCATTTTTTAATTTTCTTTACTGTAATAATCATAAGGTATGAAATTTTTTGTTTATCAACAAAGTTATCGAGATGTGTGGGCAAAAAAGACGTACGAGCCATGATTTTCGTTTAAAGTGTTTCTTATTTACTATGACATGTTTAATTGCTACGAAACATTATGAAACAGTTATTAAGCTAGAACAAAATCAGTTCTGTCGTAAGTACATTGTCTTTGTTTGCTATTAATTTTCGAAAATGCGAAGTGGCTGTTGCATCTATTTTTTCTTTTGTCTAATACGTCTTTCCTGCGCACACGGCTCGTTATTTTTTAATCCAATAACAGTTTATGAAGTCAATAAATCAGGTTGTTTTTTTTGGTTATTAGTTACAAGTGAATACTGCTTTTTTCAATTTCCTCTCTATGGATTCTAAAGTGGTATGGGTGCTATACCATCTAGCCCAGGTGCTTTGAACGGCTTAAAGGACCCAATTGCCCATTCTACACGTTTGTTAGTGAGGTACTGCCCTGGGTCATGTTCTTCCTAACCCTCTTCAGGCTAGTACCTATAGTCATTTTCCGCGTCTGGAAAATGGGTATTTAGGAGAAGATTCAACGTCTCCTCCCCCCTGTTTGTCCAAGACCCATCCGACCTTTTCAGACACCCCGGCCCGATACGAGGTGATTTCGATAGAATCTTCTTAGCCTAGAACCCTCTGATGCCGATTCTATTCCGCTACAGAAGTCTCTCCGGAGGTTCTTTTTGATTTTCTAAGTGCCCTTTTGCACTCTCTAAGGTTATCCTTATAATTTTCCCATTTCGAAACCTCCTTTGTGGCCTTTGCAATATTGAAAGCTTGTCTACAACTCTTCCTATAACCGTCTAGCTCCACCTGGGTGGTTTTTGCTTACCCCAATCCTTTTTGATAGGACAAGCTTTATCTAAAGCTCCCTGACAAGCGTTGGTGAACCTTATCACCATATCCTCTAAATCTTTCGTGTTCTTAGGTACCCTAGGGCTATAGTCTGAAAAGCACTTGTCCAGTTCCTTCCTATTAGTGTCCGACCGAAACCTGAATTTTAGGCCAAGGCCGTAACCGAATATTCGGCAGAATCAAATATTCGGCCGAAAACCGAAGCCGAATACCATTTTTGTTTCTAGAATAAACAAAACACCTTACAAAAATACAAAAGGGGTATTCTGTCTAAATTTTTTCCATGAAAAACATAAGTATTTAACACACTATTTTCAAAATTGCAAAATGCAGGAACAAAAAACACACGCATTTTGATGTTTCATGAAAAAAATTTTGAAAGAAAAATTCCAATTTTGACAATAGTGTGTAAATTTCCTCTTTTTTTTATGAAAAAAATTTAGAGAGAAGACCCCTATCTGTACATAGTTGTAATGCGTATATGACCCTAAGTTTTTTCTTTCTATTTTTCCAGTTTTTAATTCTTTGAAATACTAACGAAAGTCAAATTACAAAAACAATTGATTGAAATTTAAAACAAGTGAATATAGCATATATTTAAAGACATTTTGAATTAATAAATTTAATTCAAGGTTCAAGGCCCCGGTGCAGTTGGGAAATCCCCACCTCTTGACAAAATCGTTGGAAATATTCCTCCATTTCTCTTCAGTAATGGGGAATTTCATGTACTCTTCTAAAGGTACGAGGTTGCAACAAGATCCTCAAGTCACTTGCTGGCAGTACTTGGGGGGAAAGACAAAGAAACGTTGCTGACTACATATAAGGCCATTGGCAGACCAGTCTTTGACTATGCTGCACCCATATGGTCGCCTAACGTGCGTAACACCAACTGGACGGAGTTACAAGTCTGCCAAAATACCGCTGTCAGAACTGCTACGGGATGTCTCCTCATGTCTCGGGAGTCTCACCTTCATCAAGAGGTAAAACTGCTCAATGTAAGAGAGCACGTAGAAATGCTTAGCAGGCAATTCCTTCTGAACTGCCACATGCCTTGCATGTGGTAGGACCCCCCATGATACCCTACATCCCTTCAATTGTTCAATTGAACCTACTCTTCTAACCCCTCTGTCCCTCTGGTCCAACTCTGTTGAAACTGCTTGTTTCCTTGGACTCCCGTTAGAAGGGCTTGATGAAGATCTTCGGAATGAACATACACTCTAGGCAGAGCAATGCATTGTTAACAACAACAACAGGTACTCTTCATTCAATGTCGTATATAAAGGCGGAATAGACTCCTTCAATATTTTGGATATTGTTGACTGCTATATCCGGAATTGCAATCGCAAAGACATTTGGCTTTCACCTGCATTGAAATGGGCAATATTGCAATATATTAGTTGTTCAGGGGTAAGAAAAGGTATAAGAATAAGCGCAGAAGCGGTGATAAGGCAGTTCGTGGAAATATTTACAATTTCCATTTTTTTGTAAATATTTTTTTAAATTTTTGAAACTTTGGTGGACTTTTGACCGTTTTGGGAATAATTTTTCTTAAATTATTCTATGTTTTTATTATTAGTGAACAAGATGGAAAAGTAACAACAATTACAAGCTACCATGATTACGTAATTTCGGCCTTGCTCAAGGGCACTTATCAAATGGCTTTTGTGTTTAGAAATTTTTCATCACCTTTAACATGGGTAGAATGAGGCATAAATTAACAGGGGCCAATACAAATGGGATATAGAGGAAGAGGGGCGTGGTAGAAGGAAAGAGGGCAATGAAGAGTAAAAGGGAGGGAGATAGGAAAGAGAGTTGTACGAAGAAAGATAGGAAGACTAGAAGGCAGGCCTGCTTGAAATTTAAATATTTGGAACCCGGTCGCAAATACCTTTCACTTGATACCCACATAGGCATATCTTGCTCAAAATTAAAAAAAAAAACCCTTTGAACTGCCCCAAGTGAAAACCGCCATGTATATAGTGTTAGAATGAATCATACTACTAATAATGCAAAATTTAATACAAAACGGCAAAGAACCCCGAGATATAAGAAAAAATAAATAAAATACGGTTTGGGGGCAACCCGAGCTGGCAACCCTGCTAGAAATTGTCATATTTGAAATGAGACCGCAAATACCTTTAATTTGATACCCATATTGGCATATATTGCTCAATATTAAAAAAAATACAAAATTTAGATAGGTCGCTGCCCTAGAGTTACTCTGTTCTATGTGCAGCTAAATCAATTTTGAGAAAATCGATAATGAAAAATATGGTTGTTGTTATGCCCTAACAAAGAAACAGACATTGTTGTGGATTTGGGATAATATTTTGTATTGTAAAAGTATTTGGTATTTGACCAAAGTTCTCATCAAATTATTATTTTTCAATTAGATTTAGAATATCAAAAAAAACATAAAACTATGTGTCAGCAACGAAAAAATTGTATTGCTAGTAAAGTAACATAAAACTTTCTATTTCTTCTAAATTAGTAACTAACTCAAAGTAAATTTTTAATTAAACTTTTTTGGTTTTGCTACTTTTTTGTAGTTCAACGATTATTCATAATAACAAAAACTATTTGGGCAATATAGAGTTATAATAGGCTTCTTTTACTGCTGGCATGTATTTAAACATTCTCGTTATCACTAATGTTTTATTCTGAGGAATTGTTTTAGATACAGATATTTTAGTTGGGGGCCGCATAAAATTATCTCCACCTCGTTACCCTAATATAGTAAGGCATATTTTCTTACCAAGAAAAATTACCAAAAAAACTGAATGTAAAGTAAACCATAGCAACGATCGCTTGTTCGAAAACAAAGTAATTAAGTACTACAGACTCATATTTGATCAAATTTTACCTATAGCTACTTAGGGCCGCTTGCATAAAAGCCCATAAAGATTAACGTATTTTGTATGGTTAGCTGTCAAGTTGTTTCTTGGCATGAAGCCAATACTGTCAGAAACTTCAGTGGTAGTCGCAGTGTCTGTATCTTTTCATCACATAGGTTTTCTTTGCAGTATTCACTTGTAACTAATAACCAAAAAAAAAAAAACAACCTGATTATTGACTTCATAAACAGCAATAAAAAATAACGAGCCTTGTGCGCAGGAAAGACGTATGAGACAAAAAAAAAATGCAACAGCCACTTCGCATTTTCGAAAATTAATAACAAACAAAGACTATGTACTTACGACAGAATTGTTTTCATAATGTTTCGTAGCAATTAAACATGTCATAGTAAATAAGAAACACTTTAAACGAAAATCATGGCTCGTACGTATTTTTTGCTCACACATCTCGATATCTTTGTTGATAAACAAAAAAAGTTCATACCTTATGATTATTACAGTAAAGAAAATTAAAAAAGGAGACTTGCAGAAACTCGAAAAACTTAATTGCTTTCATCAGCGCTCAGAGTATTTACTTCTCTGTGTAGTAAAGCGAAATGCCGACTTTAGCTGCCATTACCGATACTTAGCATAAGCCTTGACTTGAGAACTGTCACTTAGCACTTAGAAAAATAACAAGAGAGCACACTTGCCAGTTTCAAATAAACGTAAAATGTTCCACTCTCGAATTGCTTTTTAAAAGTAATTATATGATTTTTTACATATATGCGATGTTTTGAGCTTATATCAGTATATACTCAATGCCCAAACAAAACTATAAAGAATTTTGGGAGGAAAAAAAAACATTTTTTTGTGTTGGCCTAATCATCCAAAAATTTGTATCTCTATTTGGAGAATTTGATTCAAAATGTTTAAAAATAAGGTAAGTTCTCTCATGGTGCTCACTAAACTTAGAATTTACGTATTTTATTGTAAATTTTTGGAATCGTATTTGGATTATTTTAGGATCATTTTGGGATTATTTACGGCTCACTTTGGGGCTATTTTGAGATCATTTTGGGTTGAATTTTGAATTAATTTGGGACAATTTCGGGGACATTTTCGTATAAAATTGCAGTACAAGTTGGCGGGACCTACAGTTTTTTGCCGACTCCGAACGGCACATTTTTTGCTGAGAAGCTTCTCATGGCAGAAATACAGAGAGAGAGTTTGCCAAACTACTGCCGAGGGGCGACCCCGTTTAGAAAAATTATTTTTCTAAATAATTTTTGATGTTACTTTCCCCGATTTTATGGAACCTCACAGTCAACTAGTTGCTACGTGACACACGATTCAGCTATTGCATTCAGAGGCAAGTTCCCACAAACTCTGTGTGACCTGATGCAAGTAGCACTGCGAGAATTTTCGACTGCGCTGAGCAAGGCAACATACCTGAAAGTGTTGAGGAAAGTCCATAGATCCAATATGATCTGTATAAGCGGTGCGCTAAGGACAACGCCCAACGAAGCCCTCCAGGTCATTCTGGGCATTTTGCCACTTGATCTGGAAGGGTTTCGGTCAGCGGCGGCATCAGCTATGCACCTAAGGGAAACCTCCAGTTGGGGTGCAGGTAATATTGGACACTCCAGTATTCTGGTATCTTACAGCTTTCTCCCTCTAAGCACAGATCGTTGTGCGACCACTACAGTCGGGGATAGCTGTTTCAAAATAAACATTCCCAGCAGAGCAGACTGGGAGAGGACGGATTGGTGTCCAAATGTCCGACGGCTCGAATTTGGACGGCAGAGTTGGAGATGGGGTTTATTCAAGGGATTTAGACATTGAGCTCTCCTTCAGACTACCTGAACATTGTAGAGTCTTCCAGGCGGAAGTCTCGGCAATCCCTTCCATATACACCGACGGCTCGAAGTTGGACGGCAGAGTTGGAGGAGGGGTTTATTCAAGGGATTTAGACCTTGAGCTCTCCTTCAGACTACCTCAACATTGTAGCGTCCTCCAGGCGGAAGTCTCGGCAATCCTGGACGCCGCGGCCTGGATAAGCAAACGTGTTATCGAAGAAGATATCGTTATTTTCAGCGATAGCCAAGCGGCCATCAAATCCCATGGCTCATACACGTTCAACTCTGAACTGACGCTCAGCTGTCGTCGATCTCTTCAGGCCCAACAGAACCGCGTAAACCTCATATGGGTCCCGGGACATAGGGACATTGAGGGAAACTGTGAGGCAGACGAGCTTGCCAGGCAGGGCACGACCAAGCAGGTTCTTCAGGATAAAGAGCGCTTAGGTATGCCGTTTGCCACATGCAAACTAATGCTGAAGGAGCACACAATCCGTCAACCCAACGAAAGATGGCTGCAATCCCCAGTGTGCCAGATATCGAAACAAATGGGATCTTAAAAGGTCTAGACGCATTTATGCCCTAACTAGGGGTATTAACCGGTCACTGCCTCATTGGTAGGTATGCAGAAAGGCTAGGTGTGCCCTACCGACGATGCTGCAGGAGTTGCAAAGATGATGAGGAGGAGGAAACAGTAGAGCACCTCATCTGCAACTGTCCGGCTTTAAGCGGCGCGAGAACGCGCTTTCTGGGTGTTCCCTTGATCGCGGAACTGGACATAAAGGACTTGATGGCCTTCATAAAGTCATCTAAGTGGTTCGAGGAGGAGGTTTAGGCGTGTCAGTCCCGGGATTCTGCTATGTGGAAAATCTCAACAACTCAGGGTGTTGGTGGTGTCACTGCCTCTGGGGCAGCCACTTGAACCTAACCTATAACAGATATTTCAAAGTTTATGCATTTGAAATTGAAGCAAACAATTATAAACGCTAAGTCCTATTCCATTGCTTTGGAGGAAAGCACTGACATCGCCGATAATTGTCAACTTTTGGAGTACGACTTAGCGTTTAAAATTTTTGTTTCTCGTTTCAATACATACATCTTCAAATATCTGTTATACATCGCGAAATTGTGTGACGTGATAACGGCATATAGTCTCCTTTTCTCCAAAACACTTCAGAACGGTTACAGTTAAGTATTTACAAAAGTACCATCATCGAGTGACTTACCTTTCTGAGCCAACGCGGAGTTAATCACGAAATAAGTCTTCAACTCAACCTAAAAAACTTAACAGTCATATGTACGTACTGTTCGATAATCCTCTGTACTAAAAGTGAGAGCTTCGCCGTGCGACCGCTTTCGATCCAATCGGACATTTTTAATACAATATGACTAAACAAAGTAATTAAGTACTACAGACTCATATTTGATCAAATTTTACCTATAGCTACTTAGGGCCGCTTGCATAAAAGCCGATAAAGATTAACGTATTTTGTATGGTTAGCTGTCAAGTTGTTTCTTGGCTGAAGCCAATACTGTCAGAAACTTCAATGGTAATCGCAGTGTCTGTCTCTTTTCATCACATAGGTTTTCTTTGCAGTATTCACTTGTAATTAATAACCAAAAAAAAAAAAAAACAACCTGATTATTGTCTTCATAAACAGTTATTGGATTAAAAAAAAACGAGCCTTGTGCGCAGGAAAGACGTATGAGACAAAAAAAAAAAAAATGCAACAGCCACTTCGCATTTTCGAAAATTAATAACAAACAAAGACTATGTACTTACGACAGAATTGTTTTCATAATGTTTCGTAGCAAAAAAAATGCAACAGCCACTTCGCATTTTCGAAAATTAATAACAAACAAAGACTATGTACTTACGACAGAATTGTTTTCATAATGTTTCGTAGCAATTAAACATGTCATAGTAAATAAGAAACACTTTAAACGAAAATCATGGCTCGTACGTCTTTTTTGCTCACACATCTCGATAACTTTGTTGATAAACAAAAAAATTTCATACCTTATGATTATTACAGTAAAGAAAATTAAAAAAGGAGACTACTAAATTATAGTACATTTGTAACCTAAAAAGTAAAATTTTTTTGTGGCCTCAATACAATTTCTAAATTCTCATTTCCCAACCCAGCATCCTCCGCGAACCGACCTAACAATATATTGAATTCTGAAAGGAGATGTCCACTAGAGCCCTGCATGACTCCATTCATGCATGAATGCACAGTGAATCATCATGAGTGCTACACATGATTCACTTAACTCGCGGGTAATAAGTTCGTATTGGGTGAGTAGTCCCTGTCAGCGTGCTGATTCATCTCAACGCTGAAGTAACTCGTACTCATATGCAATGAGCAAGAGTGGGCATCAGCTTAGCACCTGCTAAGCGACCATATTCGTATACGAAAAGCGAGCGCACAGCCAATTCTTCGTCAAAATGAACGACAACCACATTTTATTTGATTTCAACACTCGTACGGTGAGGGTGTGTCGCACTGACTTTTCGTACAGAGGATTATCGAACAGTACGTACATATAAATGTTAAGTTTTTTATGTTGAGTTGAAGGCTTATTTCGTGATTAAATCCGCTTTGGCTAAAGAAGGTAAGTCACTCGATGATGGTACTTTTTTAAGGACTTAACTGTAACCGTTCTGAAGTGTTTTGAAGAAAAGGTGGCTATATGCCGTTATCACGTCACACAAAGACGCGATGTATAACAGATATTTGAAGATGTATGTATTAAAACGAGAAAAAAAATTCTAAACGCTAAGTCGTACTCCAAAAGTTGACAAGTATCGGTGATGTCAGTGCTTTCATCCAAAGCAATGGAATAGGACGTAGCGTTTATAATTGTTTGCTTCAATTTCAAATACATAAATTTTGAAATATCTGTTATACGTCGCGTTATGGTGGGACGTGATAAGGGTATATCACCAACATGTTTGGCCAGCTCAGCCCCTTTTCCTCCAAAACGTTTTAAAACGTTTACAAAAGGGTCTTTAATAAAAGCACCATCTTCGAGTGGCTTTTCTTTTTTTTAACTAAAGCCAAACTAACTTTTAAAGAAACTAGCAATTTATCATTTTTTAAATTATCTTCCACTTCATTTATATAAGAGCTTTGCATAAACTAGAAAAACTTAATTGCTTTTATCAGCGCTCAGACTATTTACTTCTCTGTGTGGTAAAGCGAAATGCCGACTTTAGCTGCCATTACCGATACTTAGCATAGACTTGACTTGAGAACTGTCACTTAGCACTTAATAACAAGAGAGCACACTTGCCAGTTTCAAATAAGCGTAAAATGTTCCACTCTCGAATTGCTTTTTAAAAGTAATTATATGATTTTTGACATATATGCGATGTTTTAAAGTATATCAGTATATACTCAATGCCCAAACAAAACTATAAAGAATTTTGGGAGGAAAAAAAACATTTTTTTGTGTTGGCCTAATTTGAATTTAATTTATTTGACAGTTAGTTTTGCGGCTGCCATATAAATAAGATACATCCAAAAATTCTTATCTCTATTTGGAGAATTTGATTCAAAATGTGTAATAGGCAGCCGCAAAACTAACTGGCAAATAAAACGACAAATTAACAAATTTTAATTACCAGGGGTTATTTTTAAAAAACAAAGAGCGACAAAATTTTTTTTTGCACTACAAATTTACGACAAATTAACGACAATTAATCCACTAGGTATTTTAATTCTTACCCGTTTTAGCGGGGTGGTAATGCTAACTTGACTGTGAAGTTAGCATTACCAGTGGTTATTTTTAAAAAACAAACAGCGACATTTTTTTTCGACGACATGTTTACGACAAATTAACGACTATTAATCCACTAGGTGTGATCTTTGAATTTTCGTTTTTATCGTTTTTACCCGTTTATTCTTAAAAAACAAAGAGCGAAAAAATTTTGTTTCAAGACAAATTTACGACATATTAACGACAATTAATCCACTAATTGTGATCTTGGAATTTTCGTTTTTACGCGTTATTTTTAAAAAACAAAGAGCGACAAAATTTCTTTTTCCCAGACAAATTTACGACAAATTAAAGACAATTAATCCACTAGGTGTGATCTTGGAATTTTAGTTTTTACCCGTTTTAGCGGGGTGGTAATGCTAACTTGACTGTTTAAAAAACAAAGAGCGACAAAATTTATTTTTCCACGACAAATTTACGACAAATTAACGACAATTAATCCACTAGGTGTGATCTTGGCATTTTCGTTTTTACTCTTTAAAAATCAAAGAGCGACAAAATTTCTTTTGGGTAATTTTAAAAACAATTGATTATTTTAGGGTCATTTTGGGTAAGTAAAGTTAGCGCTACGTCAATAGCACCGAGCAAGCTCGGTCACCTAGGTATTGTATTCATAAAAGAAAAAAAAACACACATTTCCCAACCCAGCCTATGTTTGCATCCTCCGCGAACCGACCTAACAATATATTGAATTCTCAAAGGAGATGCCCACTAGAGCCCTGCATGACTCCATTCATGCATGAATGCACAGTGAATCATCATGAGTGCTACACATGATTCACTTAACTCGCGGGTAATAAGTTCGTATTGGGTGAGTAGCAGAGCTGTTAAAGAATTAAATCTTTTGCTCTTTGAAATCATAGTTTTTCTTCATTCAGTACTTGAAATTCTTTTCATCGTTGAAGAATTTAACTTCAATTTACGCATTCAGCAATTCTTTACAGAAATCATGATTTATAAATCCACCAAGTGTCAATTCAACAAGAATTCAAAATAGAATTACGAAGAAAAGCTCTTCTTCTTTTGGAGAGTTAATTCCGCTAATTCAGTACGAATCAGTTTTTGGAAAAATGCTAATTTACTCCCTTAAATAGTACTAAAAGTTTTCAAGTTCCTTTCACGCTAGAAGAATTTGAAAAAAAAATTACATTGCATATTATAATAATCTATAACATAAAATTAGTGGAAAAAGCTTATTCGCGTGTAAGAAATATGTGAATTTAAAAAAATTCAAGTTAAAACATAAAAAAGTATGATTTTGAAAGGTATAACATGCCTGGTCTTCACATAAACTGCCTTATTAGTGTTGCTGATGTGTTAGTTATGAAGCTTTTCGGGCATATTTTATTAACCCTCTGAGCACATTATTGAATTTAATTAAATAAGCTTTTGTCACATAAATAAAAAATAAATATGAATGTGTAATTATTTTATTATCATAACCTCTAACGAGATTTTTAGCCGTGCTTCTCTTTCCAACTTGTGGTGTGTTGCTTTTGAGTTTTCCTACAAGTTGGCAGGACCTACAGTTTTTTGCCGACTCCGAACGGCACTTGCAAAGCAAATGAATTTTTTGCTGGCATATTTAGTTTTGGAAAATTTGGCAGTGTCAAGTTTAAATTTAACAACTTCGAAAGTGCTTCAGTATTTTTAAAGATCATCAACGCACAGCGAATATTGCCGAATTCGCCCTGCTATTACCATATATGAATTTGCGTTGCTCTCATATCTACAAGTTGTACAGGCAATACACAATATTACGTTCAGCTGAAACTCATGCCTTTTATGAATATAAAAAAATTCGGAGCTCTTTCATGGTTTTATTAGTCATATACATACGTCAGTTTTGAAAAATGAAAAAAAAAAATGAAATCTTTTTTTTTTTGATTTACACTTTGAAATATGGAAATTCTTTCCAAATATGAGTATTTTATTTCGATTTTTTAGTCAACAATAACTAGTAGTGGAATTAGTTTCCATTTAATTGTATAACAGAAACCATTTGAAATGTCTTTTAAAATTTTCACAAAGCTCAGGAGAGTAAAACGGTCATCTAAACTTTCAACTTCTTCGGCAGATTTTGTATGAAATTTTTGAGGACTCAGTTTGGTAGACCAAGCAGTATAATTATATGCAAGTTAGAACTAGCTGAAATATTTTCCTGATTTTCAAGAACGATTTTCGTCGATGGTGTTGAGTAATTTTTTATGCGAAATTAAATTTTGTTCATGCGTTGCATGAAAGATATTACTTAACACCCTCATCGAAAAAAATTCTTAAAAATCAGGAAAATATTTAAATTAGTTCTAACTTTCACATCATACCACTGAAATTTATTGTCCTACAAAACTAAGAAAAATCTGCCAAAAACGTTGAAAATTTGGATGGCCATTTTGCTAAGCTCCCCTGAACTTTGTCCAAATTCTTAAAGACATCTTTAATTTTGTGTCTAACTGTACATATTACTGAAGTGCCTGAAAAAAGCTCATAAAAGCAATAAATCCGCGATTTTACAATCGACGTGGCTGTTTGGTAGTATCCCGCCTTTTTACAAGTCTTCAATGGGTGACCGGAGTTCTGGTCGGTGATAGTGTCGAATTCAGGACATTTTTTATCACGGATAAGAAACGGGTTAATAAAAATTACAGCACCTTAAAGGCATAGTAGGGATGGCAGCTATTTTAGTTTTGTGAGCCCAAAAGTTTCGAGATCCCGAATATGTATTATTTAGATATTTTATACATTTTAACAAACTGAAGACAGTACATCAATATTATTTTCATTACCAACAAGATGCTTAAATATATATAAAAAATATGTAAGTAGAGTTTAAATATATCCTATAACTTTACATATTTTTATATTAGTACAAGACCGGGAATAACCAAACATCTTCTTACGGTTTCTCCTAGCTGCTTTGGAAGTTAATGCAAATCAACAAGCGAAAAAGTTAGGGATTTTATAAAATTTCTCTCCATTCATAAGTGGGCTGTAATATTAGGTGTTAATTTTTATACCCTGCTTTTATGATTATATATAAAACCAAAAGCTCAAAAAATGCCTTAATCCAACTTAATGTCATATTATTCGTAAAAAACTAGCTATTTTAAACATTCGGGATTTTTTAACTGCTTTTCGAGATTTCGGGACTAATAAAAAACAATCCCGGGATTGACTTCAAATGTCAAAGAAAAAATATATAATGACAATATTTCATGATACAATAAGCGCACCAGTAGGAAATTGTAACAGTGAGGTACGTTTCTGACATCTTACATCACAATATATCTACGTTGCGGTGTTGCATCTACAGCTTAAGTGTTTATTATTAAGGAAATTCACAAGGTCTTTTATGGTTTTATGTACAATTTCAACAACACAACACTTGAGAGCACTACATGAGTTGAATGTTGTGTCTGAATACATTAAATTAAATTTTCATACAAATTTTCCAGAAAATATTGAATTTTTGTGTTCGTGGCTCTTTTACTTTTGAAACTAGAGAAAACGAAAAAACAAGGAAAAGCAAAATAGCACACCTGCGCATTGGGTTGCTTAATTTTATTGTGCTATTCAAATTTTATATAAGAAATGACAACAAAGAAAATATGACAGTCTTAAATTTTGAATTGCCTAATTTTGATTTTTTCTAATTTTAATTAGTACATACACAGAAAAGTTTTAATGGCTTTTGACATGTGATTAGTGTTATAAACCAAATGCTGGAAAAGAACTAAACAATCATACAGTGCTTGTCAGCTGAAGCATCATCGCGAATAACGTTCTAAGTGTAATATTTTTCAAAACCAGTTTCATTGCATAAAACATTTTGTATTGCTCTCCAGATAACGAATTTTCTAAAATTTTACACCAAAACTGTAAAAATGCATTTAAAAATAGTAGGGTAATTTAAAGTGACATACATTATTTTGCATTGAAGCGTCGAAAGTGATTCGTAACGGCACTGGAAGATCATGAAAAAGGTGTAAAACTCATAATATGAAAGATATAAAAGAAAAAGTTAAGGGAGACAGATGAGAAAAATAGATTTAAAATATATGACTTTAGCGTTTTTTTGCTCTCCTGACAAATTCTGATTTTGTAACTTAGAATGTTATTCGCTTCGATGCTTCAAAACCCTCTTCCTATCCTGCTCTGTCACCTAAATGTTTAGCAACATCGGAATATGTTCCAATTTTTCCAAACGATGGACTTTTCCTTGATATGCCATTTTTGCTTTTACGAACGTGTTTTTCGCTTTGTTTATATTTTTGTATGATAATTACTATGTATATACATGAAATATTCATGATTTAGGATGAGCTTTTAGGTAAAGAATAATACATTTTTATTTTTTTTTTTAAGATCAGAGGCAAAGATGCAACGACATGTTAATTATAATATATTTCCCGCTAGGCATGGTTCTGCATTGAGGTCTTGTCAATTATAAAAAAATTTTACTTTTCATATTTCAAATTTTTGTTTTGTTTATAAACCGAAAAAAACATTTCCGCTCTTCACAGTGTAGCAATTTCGACAAATCCAAATTTTTTATTTTCTCATTTATCTCAGAATCGGTGGGATTTTTTGAAAGATTTAGCAGCTAAGTAAAATGTATGACATACATATATGGTCCTCGCTTTCGAATTTGCCTTACCGACATTTCGAGTTTTAATTGTCCTGAAAAAAAAAGAAGTTACCTCACGCCCATAGTTTGACTTGAAACATCTATGTGTTGAATTTTGCACATTTACTTCAGTCAGATGGGATTACTGACATATCTGTGGTTTCGTTATATTATAATATTTGCGGACTGATAAAACCTCCCCAAATATGTAATTTAATCACATCAAAAACTAATGTACATATTTCAGCTTCGAGTTGAATTGTATGAGTCTATAGTTAGCCTATGTAAATCTTAATAGCTGCTTCTGTAGATGATTCGTAGCACCATCAAATTCCAAACTTCGTGGAATACTCATAATAATAATAATAATAATACAAATACCTTCTAAGAGGATAAGGTCCACCCTGTCTTCAAATTTGTGGTTTAAGTTTTAGTACACATTGGCGAGACCTACAATTTCTTTGGCCCACCTTTACACAGTATCTGGCAAGGCATTTTCATTTTGGCTGAAAATCCCCCGGAGCGTTGCCGAACACTGCCGAAGGTGGCCTCGTTTTGAAAAACTAATTCAAAGAATTTTTGGTGTGACCTGTTTCGGTACTTGCACCAGGTACTTTCAATATGGCAAGTCAGCGCACAGTCATCATACCGCGGCGGTAGACAGTAATTTTAATTTCTATGTCTTAAAATATTCCAGAGGGAAATAATATTAAAAGTGAAAATTAAATTAAATCAAATGTTTCAATAAATTTATTCCTACGTTTATATTATGACAAGATAAAATAAATACATTAAACAGGAACCTCGCAGCCTTAAGCTATATTCTTTACGAGTCCATCAACTCCGGGTCTGTAGATAAAACACGGAATTTTGTTTGCATTTTCATCTAAATTTTAACACTGTGCGCTGCATTTTGACGTCTACCGCTTCGAATTTTCAAACGCGTTTTTCTCCACTTTCCCTGTAATAAAACGATGGAACTGCACTTCATGTTGTTCCTTTTTTATGTGACGATTATTTTCTACTTACCTTCTTGAAAAATTTGCCGTAATCTTCGAGAAATCAGCTAAAAATAGCAAGATTTTATGTATGTATGTAAATATATGAAAACATTGAGTAAGAGTTGCCGTAGCTAAAGAAAACGGAACCAAATTTTCGGGCTTATAGTTTCAAAACAATTTTCCGAAGACAATATCATAGCCGAAATAAGTTTTGAACAAATATATAAATATAACTTTCAGTTTCTGAATGGTTCCAATAAAATTGTGGCCTATTAACGTTAAAATCAACAGACTTGAAACATAATCCATCACATATAAAATTTTAGAGTTAGGGCCAAATTTTACAATGATACATGGCAGTCTCGTGTTTTATTACTATTTTGACAGCTTCAAATCAATTCCAGGCATGTTAAAGACTGAAAGTACGCAAATATCACCTCTGAAAGTTAAATTTCGAGAGTACTGAATTGAAAAATTGAATTGATTCACCAAAGTTGGCATTCAATTGAGAGAGTTATTGAATGAGAGTTATTTCGATGCAATTCAGTTCAAACTGAATTACTTTCTCGCATTCTTTAATTATTTGAATGGAAAATAAGAATTCAACATGTCAAATCGTATCTACATGGAATTTCAAATTAAATTCAACTAAAAACATTTGAAAAAATGAATAAATCCTGAATTGTAACTGTTTTGATTCATTCAATTAACAGCTCTGGTGAGTAGTCCCTGTCAGCGTGCTGATTCATCTCAACGCTGAAGTAACTCGTACTCATATGCAATGAGCAAGAGTGGGCATCAGCTTAGCACCTGCTAAGCGACCATATTCGTATACGAAAAGCGAGCGCACAGCCAATTCTTCGTCAAAATGAACGACAACCACATTTTATTTGATTTCAACACTCGTACGGTGAGGGTGTGTCGCACTGACTTTTCGTACAGAGGATTATCGAACAGTACGTACATATGAATGTTAAGTTTTTTATGTTGAGTTGAAGGCTTATTTCGTGATTAAATCCGCTTTGGCTAAAGAAGGTAAGTCCTTCGATGATGGTACTTTTTTAAGGACTTAACTGTAACCGTTCTGAAGTGTTTTGAAGAAAAGGTGGCTATATGCCGTTATCACGTCACACAAAGACGCGATGTATAACAGATATTTGAAGATGTATGTATTAAAACGAGAAAAAAAATTCTAAGCGCTAAGTCGTACTCCAAAAGTTGACAAGTATCGGTGATGTCAGTGCTTTCATCCAAAGCAATGGAATAGGACGTAGCGTTTATAATTGTTTGCTTCAATTTCAAATACATAAATTTTGAAATATCTGTTATACGTCGCGTTATGGTGGGAAGTGATAAGGGTATAACACCAACATGTTTGGCCAGCTCAGCCCCTTTTCCTCCAAAACGTTTTAAAACGTTTACAAAAGGGTCTTTAATAAAAGCACCATCTTCGAGTGGCTTTTCTTTTTTTAGCTAAAGCCAAACTAACTTTTAAAGAAACTAGCAATTTATCATTTTTTAAATTATCTTCCAATTCATTTATATAAGAGCTTTGCATTAACTCGAAAAACTTAATTGCTTTCATCAGCGCTCAGACTATTTACTTCTCTGTGTGGTAAAGCGAAATGCCGACTTTAGCTGCCATTACCGATACTTTGCATAGACTTGACTTGAGAACTGTCACTTAGCACTTAATAACAAGAGAGCACACTTGCCAGTTTCAAATAAGCGTAAAATGTTCCACTCTCGAATTGCTTTTTAAAAGAAATTATATGATTTTTTACATATATGCGATGTTTTAAAGTATATCAGTATATACTCAATGCCCAAACAAAACTATAAAGAATTTTGGGAGGAAAAAAAAACATTTTTTTGTGTTGGCCTAATTTGAATTTAATTTATTTGACAGTTAGTTTTGCGGCTGCCATATAAATAAGATACATCCAAAAATTCTTATCTCTATTTGGAGAATTTGATTCAAAATGTGTAATAGGCAGCCGCATAACTAACTGTCAAATAAAACGACAAATTAACAAATTTTAATTACCAGGTGTTATTTTTAAAAAACAAAGAGCCCCAAAATTTTTTTTTGCACTACAAATTTACGACAAATTAACGACAATTAATCCACTAGGTATTTTAATTCTTACCCGTTTTAGCGGGGTGGTAATGCTAACTTCACAGTCAAGTTAGCATTACCAGTGGTTATTTTTAAAAAACAAACATCGACAACATTTTTTTTCGACGACATGTTTACGACAAATTAACGACAATTAATCCACTAGGTGTGATCTTTGAATTTTCGTTTTTACTCGTTTTTACCCGTTTATTCTTAAAAAAACAAAGAGCGAAAAAATTTTGTTTCAAGACAAATTTACGACATATTAACGACAATTAATCCACTAGGTGTGATCTTGGAATTTTCGTTTTTACGCGTTATTTTTAAAAAACAAAGAGCGACAAAATTTCTTTTTCCCAGACAAATTTACGACAAATTAAAGACAATTAATCCACTAGGTGTGATCTTGGAATTTTAGTTTTTACCCGTTTTAGCGGGGTGGTAATGCTAACTTGACTGTCAAGTTAGCATTACCAGGGGTTATTTTTAAAAAACAAAGAGCGACAAAATTTATTTTTCCACGACAAATTTACGACAAATTAACGACAATTAATCCACTAGGTGTGATCTTGGCATTTTCGTTTTTACTCTTTAAAAATCAAAGAGCGACAAAATTTCTTTTGGGTAATTTGAAAAACAATTGATTATTTTAGGGTAATTTTGGGTAAGTAAAGTTAGCGCTACGTCAGTAGCACCGAGCAAGCTCGTTCACCCGCCTTGATAATGGGAATGCCTAACGCCTGGGTTACATTCGCATGTTCAAGTTGATGCCTAATGAGTTATGATAAAGTGATTGTATCTGGCGCACAGGAGTTCACGTAATTGTAGAAACCGCACATCTTCTTGGGAAATAATCGATATCATGTCAACGTCAATAACTGGTGACTGACCAATTAGTGAGACCTGCTGACAAATTATGACCAATTATTGGCATAGCAGCTTTTCCAAATTTCGAACAATGGGTGCCAACATATCAGTTGATTACACTTTCGATAACTCCAAAAACTTAAAAAATAAATTAAGCAGTGAACAATTACTGAAACCTGCTGAACATTTATGACCAATTAATGACCAATTATTTGGCATATTTGTTTTTTCAAAATCTTAGTGTACAGGGTGCCTGCAGAACTAAAACACGTTTGCCTTGAAAAATTTAAAAACGTCATAAAAAATTCCTATGGCTGACCAATTAGTACGACCTATTGACCAACTACGGCTGATAGGTGACCAATTATTTGCCGCTGATCAGTTATGTCCAATTTGTGACCAATTGTTTGGCATATTTGTTTTGTTAAAAGACTTTTGCCGTGGAAAATTTAAAAACGTCATACAAAATTTCCTATGGCTGACTAATTAGTGAGACCTGCTAACCAATTATGATCAATTAGTGACCAATTATTTGGCATACAAGCTTTTCCAAATTTTGACCGATGGTGTGCCAGCATCTTAATCGAAACACTTTCGATAACTCAAAAAACTGAAAAACCTGCTAAAACGAAAAAGAAATTTTGTCGCTGTTTTATCCAGGAGTTATTTTAAAAAAACAAAGAGCGTCAAAATTTCTTTTTCCACGACAAATTAATTCACTAGGTGTGATCTTGGAATATACATTTTTACCCGTTTTAGCAGGGCCAAGTAAGCATTACCAGGGGTTATTTTTTTTTTTTTCAAAAGCAAGGAACGACAAAATTTCTTTTTCCACGACAAATTAACGACAATTAATTCACTAGGTGTCATCTTGGAATTTTCATTTTTACCCGTTTTAGCGTGGTGGTAATGCTAACTTGACTGTTAAGTTAGCATTACCAGGGGTTACGTTAAAAAAAAAAGAGCGACAAATTTTCTTTTTCCACGACAAATTAACGACAATCAATCACTAGGAATGACCTTGTAATTTTAAAGTGGCAAGCTAACTTAACGGACATTAAGATTGGTGTAATTCTATAAACAGAACAAAGGTGTAATTAGACGCCTTCAAGTGTAAGTGCGTTAGCACCATGGTAGACATCTGAGTTTACCATTCGAAAAGTAGTGGGTTCGATTCTCGTTGAAGGCAGTATAAGAAATGTGTAAAAAGTGGTTTTTAAGTTTAAGATTACTTAACTTACATTTAAGTGCAAGTCCTAATTAAAAGTAAACTTAAGTATAACTTCAACAGTGCGGCCTTGGTGCAATATTGTTGCCTTCATTTACTTGAATTTGTATGGAGGTTTTCTAACGTTTAGGACATCATTTTTATCAGTGTGTAGATACATATGCACAGTAAAAAGTCAAGTATAACTTGAATACCTATTTGGTGTCTATATATAACAACGCCAAAATGTATTAAGCTAATACCATGTTTGGTTTAATTAAGACAGATAGGAATTCAGTCGAAGATTCTCTCAGAGTTTAATTATATTGCCTTCCGAGAGCCGAAATCACAATATTTGGAACAAAATTGTTCACCATAATTACCAACAATTACAGCTTTGTTCAGAGTTGGGGTTTTCGATCCAATCGGACTTTTTTAATACAATATGACTAAACAAATTCATTAAGTACTGCAGACTTATATTTGATACAATTTTACCTATAGCTACTTAGGGCCGCTTGCATAAAAGCCGATAACGATTAATCGGAGTTTAATTGACGTATTTTGTATGGTTAGCTGTCAAGTTTTTTCTTTCGAACAAAGCACTGTCAGAAATGTCAATGGTAATCACCGTGTCTGTATCTTTTCATCACATAGTTTTTCTTTGCAGTATTCACTTATAACTAAAACAAAAAAAAAAACCTGATTTATTTACTTCATAAACTGTTATTGGATTAAAAAATAACGAGCCGTATGCGCAGGAAGACGTATGAGACAAAAGCAAAAATAGATACAACAGACACTTCACATTTTCGAAAATTAATAACAAACAAAGACAATGTACTTACGATAGCTCGTACGTCTTTTTTGCCCACACAGCTCGATAACTTTGTTGATAAACAAAAAAAATGTCATACCTTATGATTATACAGTAAAGAAAATTAAAAAAGGAGTCTAATTTAGTACACTTGTACCAAAAAAGTACAAATTTTTGTGGCCTCAATACAATTTCTAAATTCTCATTTCCCAACCCTGCCTTTGTTTGCATCCTCCGCGAACCGACCTAACAATATATTGAATGCTGAAAGGAGATGTCCACTAGAGCCCTGGATGACTCCATTCATGCATGAATGCACAGTGAATCATCATGAGTGCTATATCATTCACTTAACTGTGGTGTCAGCGTGCTTATTCATCTTCTTCGTCAAACGGAACGACAACCACATTTTATTTGATTTCAACACTCGGTGGGGGTGTGTCGCACGACGAAGCACTCACTTTTAGTACAGATTATTATCGAATGTTTAGTTTTTTAGGTTGAGTTGAAGACTTATTTCGTGATTAACTCCGCGTTGGCTAAGAAAGCTAAGTCACTCGATGATGGTACTTTTGTAAGGACTTAACTGCAAGGTCTGAAACCGATTAAAATAACGTTCATGTTACGGTTTCGGTTTTGCAACGTGTTTCGGCTTCGGTTCCGGTTTCGTTCTTCAACATTTATTTCGGTTACGGTTTCGTTCCGGTTTCTGTTACCAAATAAAAACACAAACAAAATTAACTCTACTTTTTTCTACTGGTTTCTGAGTCTGAACCGTTCGTTTTCGTGTCTCGTAAATTTTTTTTTCACACGCTTCATTCAACTACAGTCAAATATCCTCTTTCAGAATTTGTATACTAAGGTTAAAACGCGTATTTTGTAACCTTACTCGACAATCCTCCCTGAAAGTTTTCAGAGTACTTATCACTTAAAGAAGTGATACATTAAAAAAATCCAAAACCGGTTGGAACCGGTTCCGGCTTTTGAAACGGTTTCGGTTTCGTTCTTTTCCAGATCAAAATAACGGTTACGGTTTCGGTGCCAGTCCTTGCTTAACTGTAACCGTTCTGAAGTGTTTTGGAGAAAGGGTGGCTATATACCGTTATCACGTCACCCAATGACGCGATGTATAACAGATATTTGAAGATGTATGTATTAAAACGAGAAACAAAAATTCTAAACGCTAAGTCGTACTCCAAAAGTTGACAATTATCGGTGATGTCAGTGTTTTCATCCAAAGCAATGGAATAGGACTTAGCGTTTATAATCCCTCGTGAAGGGTGGATACCTTGCCGCGGTAAGAGGGCTTAAGTCGATAGCCACAGGGCTACGCTGCCCTTGTGATCATAGCTCCGTACGGCACTTCATCACGAGAGCAGCCTAGCCTCTCTGGCGCGACGACAAAGATCTTCCCCCTCCCAATCCAGGGTGTTATGCGAAACCGTGCCCATTTGACGTTTGCAGCCGGGAGGCAAATCGTGGCTGTATTTGAAGGAGCCTCTCTGATACCGGGTCGCCTCAGAGAGTAAGCATGGCCTTACCGCGGTATGGGGCTCTGCCGCGGCGGACGACACATTTTCCCAGAAATGTTTAAAATAGTTGTTTTTAAGTTTAAGTGCAAGTCCTAATTAAAAGTAAATTTAAGTATAACAACTTCAACAGTGCGGCCTTGGTGCAATATTGTTGCCTTCATTTACTTGAATTTGTATGGAGGTTTTCTAACGTTTAGGAAATCATTTTTATCAGTGTGTAGATACTTAAGCACAGTAAAAAGTCAAGTATAACTTGAATACCTATTTGATGTCTATATATAACACCGCCAAAAAGTATTAAGCTAGGGCCGCTTGCATAAAAGCCGATAACGATTAATCGGAGTTTAATTGACGTATTTTGTATGGTTAGCTGTCAAGTTTTTTCTTTCGAACAAAGCACTGTCAGAAACGTCAATGGTAATCACCGTCTCTGTATCTTTTCATCACATAGTTTTTCTTTGCAGTATTCACTTGTAACTACTAACAAAAAAAACCTGATTTATTTACTTCATAAACTGTTATTGGATTAAAAAATAAAGAGCCGTGTGCGCAGGAAAGACGTATGAGACAAAAGCAAAAATAGATACAACAGACACTTCACATTTTCGAAAATTAATAACAAACAAAGACAATGTACTTACGACAGCTCGTACGTCTTTTTTGCCCACACAGCTCGATAACTTTGTTGATAAACAACAAAAATTTCATACCTTATGATTATACAGTAAAGAAAATTAAAAAAGGAGTCTAATTTAGTACACTTGTACCAAAAAAGTGCAAATTTTTGCGGCCTCAATACAATTTCTAAATTCTCATTTCCCAACCCTGCCTTTGTTTGCATCCTCCGCGAACCGACCTAACAATATGAAAGGAGATGTCCACTAGAGCCCTGGATGACTCCATTCATGCATGAATGCACAGTGAATCATCATGAGTGCTACATATCATTCACTTAACTGTGGTGTCAGCGTGCTGATTCATCTTCTTCGTCAAACTGAACGACAACCACATTTTATTTGATTTCAACACTCGGTGGGGGTGTGTCGCACGACGAAGCACTCACTTTTAGTACAGATTATTATCGAATGTTTAGTTTTTTAGGTTGAGTTGAAGACTTATTTCGTGATTAACTCCGCTAAGAAAGCTAAGTCACTCGATGATGGTACTTTTGTAAGGACTTAACTGCTAAGTCCTAAAATTCGCAAATCTTTCATATAAGTTAGCATTGAAATTAAAGAAATGTTCTATATAGAAGTATAAATATATGCATAAATGGACACTGAGAAGGGTTTACCTTCAAGCTGTGTAGTGGCCTAAGGTGCTAGAATTCTAGCATACTAGTCACTACAGTGTTGTGAGTTCGACTCTCACAATGCCGGGAAGAAAAGTCCTTGAAGAGATGTAACTCCAGTATCATCGAAACATATGTCGGCTGGTCTGGTTCGTGCAGCGCGTAGGTAAATTTTTCTCAAAAAACACATTTTCATACAATCCCGAAATAGACTACAAAGTCAAAAAGCAACA
The DNA here is from genome assembly GCA_964058755.1 of Campiglossa producta. NCBI lineage: Eukaryota > Metazoa > Arthropoda > Insecta > Diptera > Tephritidae > Campiglossa > Campiglossa producta. The sequence continues at coordinate 47,668,258 of CAXKVI010000006.1, read as the reverse complement.
AAGAGTTTAAATGTTATAATTGGAAAAATATTCGTGCTTAATTAAGCATAGAAAATTCTTTCATAGGTTTCACACCAAGTCCTAAAATTCGCAAATCTTTCATATAAGTTAGCATTGAAATTAAAGAAATGTTCTATATGGAAGTATGTTATGTTATGTTATGTTAAAGTGGCTGCCTTCGCAGTCCACGCGGAGGTTGACGTGGGCCTTAGTTTGGTCCGTTGTGATACCACGAAAGGAGCCCTAATTTCCCTTTCTGTAGATCGACTTAACCCAGCAGAAAGGTCGCATCCCCCAAAAAGTTTTGTAAGAAACCTTCTGACATACGACCTCTCCGCTGGGACGGGTCGAGGCAGGAGGCCCCAAAAACACATAAAAACCTTGAAGGGTCCGTCCGCCCGTCACCCCCATACAAAGTGCAACGTATACGTTGCAACTCTATATGGTGATGACAGATAGACGGATCCCCCAAGGTTCGATGTGTTTAGGGCCGGAGTTCATACACCCATGCAGAATATCATCTATATTTGCAGATTCTAGCTCCGCGAGGCATCCAAAGGAGTGTTTGCGGAGACATCGGTACCTGGTTTTCGACAGAGCGGGACAGTGGCATAGATAGTGTTCTACACTTTCTATCTCCTCCTCGTCCCTGCAGCTGCGGCAGAGTCATTTGTACAGGGGCCCATGAGAGCGCCATGGGTTCCCATAAGACAGTGTCCTGTAAAAAGGCCCACTAGTGGGCTAATGAATAGGCGATTCAGATGAATTACCGATTGCGACATTTTTTCGTTAAGTTTGGACCAAATTTGCCTGGACGTTCTGCAAGTCGGCTCCATGGCCCATCTTGCGTCGGCTTGTTCTATGAACCGGAACGCAGCCAGTGCTTGCATGTATGTAGAGGGGCTCACCCAGCTGCCGGAGGTGATTGTATGTAGACAGGTGCCCTTCCTTGCTAGCTCATCGGCAGCGCAGTTACCCGATACAAAACTATGGCCTGGGACCCATATTATACTCAGGCTGCACTTATCGGATAGCTTATTTAGAGCTTCCCTGCACTTAATCGCCACTAGTGACGACGTCTTACTACTTTGTAGGGCAGCTTGGCTGTCGGAAAAAATGGAGATAGAGTTAGTCACTGGCAGGTTAGTCAGATTGCGAGCAGCTTCCCAGATAGCTATAAGCTCAGCCTGAAAGACACTGCAGTGGTCTGCAAGGCGTAAGCTCATATTAATGTCGAGCTTACTTGAGAAGATTCCACTGCCGACTTTGTTGTCTAGTTTAGAGCCGTCCGTGAAAACGGAGATTTCTTGACTTCCCGGTTCCACGCAATTTTTCCACTCGCTTCTCTCTGGGATCCACGTTTCGAACTTGTTATCCCAGCAAGGCCGTGGTATTGCGTAGTCCAGCTTTAAGTAAGAGTTGGGGAGTTGCTTCAGGATTTGGGTATGCCCAAACCTGCAGTCCCTCCAGGGTTCTAGTGCGTTGAGCCTAGCTGCGTTGCAACTGGCAGTAAATTTCCCATATAGGTCAGTGGGAAGAAGAAAAAGTATGGTTTCAAGAGCCTTGGTGGGAGTGGAGGGGAGGGCACCGCTAATAAGCATTGCTGCCATCCGTTGCACCTTTGTTGCTTTGGTTTTGTTAGATTCGATCTCGAGAGCCGGCCACCATATGGTGACGGCGTAGAATAGTATAGGTCGCACCACTGCCGTGTAGATCCAGTGGACAATGTAGGGCTGAAGACCCCACTTTTTTCCGATTGCCGACCTACAGGCGTAGAGCGCCATTGTGGCTTTCCTGGAGCGTTCCTCCATATTACGCCTCCAGTCCAGCCTTTTGTCAAGAATTACGCCAAGGTATTTAACCTCGGTAGAGAGTTTGATCACCCTCCCATTCAGCGATGGGGCGGTGAAATCTGGTATATTGCGTCTGCGGGTGAAGAGCACCATCTCAGTTTTTTCACTGCTGATGCTTAGTCCACATTCCTCAGACCAGGTTTTTGTTAGATTCAGCGCATTTTGCAAGAGTTCGCTAAGCACCGAAGGATGCTTGCCAGTAGCCGTCAGGGCTATGTCGTCTGCATAGGCAATGACCTGGCAGCCGGTGTGCTTTAGTCTAGATAAAAGAGTGTTCACCCCTTGCGGGGTTCCTCTGTTGGCATACCTTGTAAGTGAAGAATTGCCCATTTCGGAAAAAATGGTTCTTCTTTGGAGAAGGAGTTCAACGAACTCCACTAGAGGCTCTTCCACTCCCAGCAAACGCAGGGAGCTCGTTACCGCTGTTGGAAGAACGTTGTTAAAAGCCCCATCTATGTCAAGAAAAATACCGAGCGTAAACTCCTTGAAAGCAAGTCCCTTCTCTATCCCAGAGGTGATAGCGTGTAGAGCCGTCTCTACGGACTTGCCCTTGGAGTAGGCATGCTGGCTGTTGGAGATTAGTCCTGGATTTGCCGTTCGCCTAATGTAGGCATCTAGCAATCTTTCTAGAATTTTTAGGAGGAAAGAGGTCAGACTTATAGTTTGAGAACCCTTGGGTTATTGCAGGATGTCCTGCCTCCTTTCGGTATAAAGACTACCTTTGCCTTGGTCCATTCCGTGGGGATATAGGCCAGGTTGAGGCATGCCTTGTAGATTTTAGTTAGCAGCGGACTAATAAGATCGCTGCTTGTAGTTCGGCGGGAAATATACCATCTAGTCCCGGAGATTTGAAGGGTTTGAAGGACCTGATTTCCCAGTTAACTCCTTTTCTGCTGACTATGTGGTCCAAGGGCCACGACGGCCTTGGGTTAGATTGCGAGTTCGAGGGTAGGTATGGTTGAGAGGTGCTGCCCGGAAAGTGGGCCGTGACCAGGGTATCCAGGATTTCGGCACTAGATGAGGCCCATTCTGCATCAGCTGTACGAATACAGCTGAGAGGAGTAGGGTTTTTGGAGAGGACCTTACGTAGGCGATTTGCCTCCGAGACTTCCTCAATATTGCTTGTGAAGTTTTTCCAGGATTCCCTTTTGGCTCTCCTGGTTAACTTCTTAAAAGATTTTAAGGCGTCCCTGTAGGGGGACCAGATCCCTGTCTGTTTTACCTGATTAAAGAGTTTTCTGCTGTTCTTCCTTTGCTCGGAGATTTCAGGGGTCCACCAGTACGGTTTCTTTCTACCCCTTTTTTTAATCTCCGGGCAGGCTGCTATGAAGGCAGCGTTACAAGAATTGGTGACAAGATCTACTGCTTCGTCTATCTTAGATGGTGAGTCTAGCTCACCGAGAGAAGCAAACGATATGTCTGAGAGCCAGCTCGTCTGGGACCCAGGCCCAAGCTCTCGGTCTGTTTGGAATTTCTTCCAAACTGACGGCATCCAGCTTAGCCCCGGGCCACAGCTACCCCACCGAAGCTATGGCGAGTGTGTACAGACGGCAAGAGCGCTCGTCTGCGCAGGAAACTAGTTTAATCCTGCCCTGATACCAGCCGGCATCGCGGATAATGGGAGCAGCACCCGGGTTCTTGTCCATAATGTCCTTGAACTGCCAGAGAAGGCCGTTCAGGACATCCTTCCAATTGTCCGGGGTAATGTTTCCATGCGGATGGCCGCGGTTCAAAACCGCCAGCGTGATGTTGCCCTTGGCAACCTCGTTGAACGGTTTTGTTAGGGCAGGTGGAGAAAGGGGCAGAGGTAATGGGCCTATGCCTTTTAGGAACGCTCGACCGCTGCCTTTTAAGGGCTGGCCCATCTGACCCGGTTGGCGCCGTATTGGCGGGATTGGTTGCGGTGTTGGCGGTGTTACGCGATGATTTTTCCGCAATGATTTTCCTGGCCCAGGCCAGAGAGCTTTTTTGCTCTGCCGTCAGCTTATCGCTGGGAGACTTGCCCAGTCTCTCTACAATTTTGGCGGCATTGCGTACATTCCGCTGATTGCGGACTGAGAGGGGGACTCGTTTGCTTGCCTTAGAACTCTCTAGGGGGTCAGCCGGCTTGCCACGAGTTTGTTTTGCATGGGCGGGGGCATTCACTCTGTCCGTGGAGGACCACATGCTGAGCAGAGGTGCCCGTAATATGGGCCACCTGCGTTTGCTCAGCCGGGAGTTGCTTTCCCTCAGTGGGGCTAGCTTTGCCGGCTGTTACAGGTTCGGACTTGCTCTCAGGGGGTTTGGTCCTACTGCTGCTAGCTTGCGCAGGTGGCCGAAAAGTGGTTTGAGGCCGTGCAGGCCTGATCGGTGCCACCTTAGCGGTTCCCGATTGTGGCAGGGTTTTATAAGTATTGGCCTTTTTAACCCGTGCAGGGCTCCGAGGCTTGGTTTTTATTCATGTGGAAAATTTATATAACGAGTTCGTAGGCTGCCTACTGAGATGAGACCGTTCGGCAGCCTGAAAGTATATGAAAGGGGGATATGAAACGGTCGACTACGACAGAGCCCCATGCCGCAGCAAGTCACCGCTACTCCCGGAGGTGGACCGATATCCGGGAGGCTCCGTAAGAATACAGTCGGATACCCCTGACTGCAAATCATCCAATGGGCACGGAATCGCATAACACCCTGGATTAGGGTGGGCCACCATTTCATCTGGGTGTGGCCCGGTTCCCACCTTGAGGCCACGTTCAAGAATCATATCCATATGCCAGAGCTATTAAAGAGCTAAGGCACCAATGGCACTGATTTCTGAACTTAGCTAGCTCCCCTGCGTAGGGGTTTATGTAGTGTCTATTACCAGCCGGCACCCTCTGGGAGGGTTCAGCCCAAGGATTTCTGCCAGCCTTATGGAAGTATAAATATATGCATAAATGGACACTGAGAAGGGTTTACCTTCAAGCTGGGTAGTGGCCTAAGGTGCTAGACATTCTAGCATACAAGTCAGTTCGACTCTCACAATGCCGGGAAGAAAAGTCCTTGAAGAGATGTAACTCCAGTATCATCGAAACATATGTCGGCTTGTCTGGTTCCTGCAGCGCGTAGGTAAATTTTTCTCAAAAAACACATTTTCAAACAAAATTAACTCTACTTTTTTATTAGAAAAATATTAAATGAAAACATTAATATTAGTGGTGTTTTATGAGTCAAGCCTGAACCTTTCGTTTGTAGTACTGGGCAAAAGCCAACCTTGTATGATAATCTAGGTCCCCTTGATGTTTTTTTTTTATGTTACATTTTTTCTTTCTTTTTGATATAAATTAAGTTTTGTGATTCATTATTAAATTTGTTTAATAAAAACTAATTTTAACTGGGATTACATCTTCAGGTGTGGGGTAAACCTAAACGTGGCCCACACAACCTGACGGAAGCAGCAAACTATTATTTTAAAATTGCGCAAAAATTAGTCGTGTGGCTCCTAACCAAATAATGATTACATTATCAGAAAGAGGCGTACCTTTCGATAATGAAGCAACGTTAGTGCAACTACATGAGAATATGCAAAGAAATATTTTACTTCAGCAAGCAGATTCATCTCTGAATACAGAAGCCTCACAGCAGTCAGTAATACAACAGTCAGAATTACAACAGCCAGCAGCACCGCTACAACAACCAGAACTACAGCAGCCAGTAGCACCACAGCAGTCAGAGGCCAATCAGCAGTTACAATCGTCAGACAATTCACAGCAAATAACTAGATCACATTTGCTTTCAAATGAAGAAATTTTAGAGAACACACCATCAGCAACATCCATTGTTCGTCAGCGTTTACAAGAGGCGGCTGAAGAGGAAGAACTTTTGAACCGCCAACTAAGTATAGCACGCAAACGTCAAGAGTTGGAAATGTTAAAGAAGGATCTTAATTTAGTCAATGAAAAACGTATAGATTTAGCTGTACTTGAGGCTATGGTTGCTAAATTCGACGTCTCGGAATTGCAAGACGTACAAAAATGGATTGATGATTTGGAAAATGTTTTTGCAGCATACAATTACATTGAACGTGATAAGTTCGTGGCCGCGCGACACTTGATGACTGGGCAGGCAAAACGCTTTGTATCCATATTAACAGTACGGACATATGGTGAGCTCAAGTTTGCATTACTGGAAGAGTACAAGAGGTCATTCTCAATGCAGGATGTATTTGCCCAGTTGCGAGCGCGCAGTATCAAATCTCATGAAACGCCACGACAATATATAATCGCTAGCCGAGCCAATATTCCGGAGCTGGAATTGATTGATCTAATAATTGATGGCCTTAATGATAAGTCAGCCCAGTTATCGATGCTATATCATCATCATCATTTATTGGCGCTTAACCGCCTAAGCGATTTTGGCCGTCGCCTATCAAAGCACGCCAGTCATTCCTTTTTAGCGATAACTGACGCCAATTGGAAACCCCAAGGGAGTTCAAGTCATCCTCCACCTGTTGTTTCCATCTCAGTCGAGGCCTCCCCCTTCCTCTGCTGCCGAATTCGGGTGACGATTGGAAAACCTTCTGGGCTGGAGCTTCTTTGTCCATTCGCATGACGTGACCCAGCCAGCGGAGCCTTTGGGCTTTAATTCGCTGGACTATGGTCAGATCTGCGTAGAGCTCGTACAGCTCATCGTTAAATCTCCTTCGATACTCGCCGTCGGCATCACGGGAAGGACCATAAATCTTCCGGAGAACTTTTCTCTCAAATACTCCAAGGGCCATCTCATCTTCTCTTGACATTGTTCATGAATCTGAGCCATACATCAGGACAGGTATGATGAGAGACTTATAGAGCGCGATCTTTGTTCTTCGAGAGAGGACTTTACTTCTCAATTGCCTACTCAGTCCAAAGTAGCACTTGTTCGCAAGAGTGATTCTCCGTTGGATCGATGCTATATAGTGCAACCAATATAGCCCAGCTGAAAATGTTAATGGAGCGCTATGAGAAAAAGAAGCGAATTAAATTCCAGCCGATAAATACAGTGGTTACGTCCAACAAACAGAAGGAAGTAGTGGCTGCTGGTGCTCAAAGCATATGCTTTGCATATGGATATTATCAAAGTGCTTGCGCTGAACCCAAACGCAACCCAAATGCTTGATTTATATGTAACGAGGTGGGTCAAACAAGATTTCAGTGCCCAAGGAAGAAAAGAATCAGCGGTGTAGTAGCGGCAGTGGAAGCAGTCGATGACCTAGAGGAAGGCTTAGAAGAACGTTTGGTGTGCAAAGTGATGGAGCAGTTTACAGCAAAAAATTGGGTGAGTGTTGCCTTTTGTTTGCAAGATAAGTGCACTGTCTCAATTAAACGTTATGTTCTTTTTGATACCGGCAGTCCGGTTCGTGCTTGCCTTTTATTTTTGAAGATAAACAGCAAGCTACAGAATATCCAGAAAGGCCGTGGTATTGCGTAGTCCAGCTTTAAGTAAGAGTTGGGGAGTTGCTTCAGGATTTGGGTATGCCCAAACCTGCAGTCCCTCCAGGGTTCTAGTGCGTTGAGCCTAGCTGCGTTGCAACTGGCATTAAATTTCCCATATAGGTCAGTGGGAAGAAGAAAAAGTATGGTTTCAAGAGCCTTGGTGGGAGTGGAGGGGAGGGCACCGCTAATAAGCATTGCTGCCATCCGTTGCACCTTTGTTGCTTTGGTTTTGTTAGATTCGATCTCGAGAGCCGGCCACCATATGGTGACGGCGTACAATAGTATAGGTCGCACCACTGCCGTGTAGATCCAGTGGACAATGTAGGGCTGAAGACCCCACTTTTTTCCGATTGCCGACCTACAGGCGTAGAGCGCCATTGTGGCTTTCCTGGAGCGTTCCTCCATATTACGCCTCCAGTCCAGCCTTTTGTCAAGAATTACGCCAAGGTATTTAACCTCGGTAGAGAGTTTGATCACCCTCCCATTCAGCGATGGGGCGGTGAAATCTGGTATATTGCGTCTGCGGGTGAAGAGCACCATCTCAGTTTTTTCACTGCTGATGCTTAGTTCACATTCCTCAGACCAGGTTTTTGTTAGATTCAGCGCATTTTGCAAGAGTTCGCTAAGCACCGAAGGATGCTTGCCAGTAGCCGTCAGGGCTATGTCGTCTGCATAGGCAATGACCTGGCAGCCGGTGTGCTTTAGTCTAGATAAAAGAGTGTTCACCCCTTGCGGGGTTCCTCTGTTGGCATACCTTGTAAGTGAAGAATTGACCATTTCGGAAAAAATGGTTCTTCTTTGGAGAAGGAGTTCAACGAACTCCACTAGAGGCTCTTCCACTCCCAGCAAACGCAGGGAGCTCGTTACCGCTGTTGGAAGAACGTTGTTAAAAGCCCCATCTATGTCAAGAAAAATACCGAGCGTAAACTCCTTGAAAGCAAGTCCCTTCTCTATCCCAGAGGTGATAGCGTGTAGAGCCGTCTCTACGGACTTGCCCTTGGAGTAGGCATGCTGGCTGTTGGAGATTAGTCCTGGATTTGCCGTTCGCCTAATGTAGGCATCTAGCAATCTTTCTAGAATTTTTAGGAGGAAAGAGGTCAGACTTATAGGTCTGAGAACCCTTGCAGGATGTCCTGCCTCCTTTCGGTATAAAGACTACCTTTGCCTTGGTCCGTTCCGTGGGGATATAGGCCAGGTTGAGGCATGCCTTGTAGATTTTAGTTAGCAGCGGACTAATAAGATCGCTCGCTGCTTGTAGTTCGGCGGGATATATACCATCTAGTCCCGGAGATTTGAAGGGTTTGAAGGACCTGATTGCCCAGTTAACTCCTTTTCTGCTGACTAGGACGACGGCCTTGGGTTAGATTGCGAGTTCGAGGGTAGGTATGGTTGAGAGGTGCTGCCCGGAAAGTGGGCCGTGACCAGGGTATCCAGGATTTCGGCACTAGATGAGGCCCATTCTCCATCAGCTGTACGAATACAGCTGAGTGGAGTAGGGTTTTTGGAAAGGACCTTACGTAGGCGATTTGCCTCCGAGACTTCCTCAATATTGCTTGTGAAGTTTTTTCAGGATTCCCTTTTGGCTCTCCTGGTTAACTTCTTAAAAGATTTTAAGGCGTCCCTGTAGGGGGACCAGATCCCTGTCTGTTTTGCCTGATTAAAGAGTTTTCTGCTGTTCTTCCTTTGCTCGGAGATTTCAGGGGTCCACCAGTACGGTTTCTTTCTACCCCTTTTTTTAATCTCCGGGCAGGCTGCTATGAAGGCAGCGTTACAAGAATTGGTGACAAGATCTACTGCTTCGTCTATCTTAGATGGTGAGTCTAGCTCACCGAGAGAAGCAAACGATATGTCTGAGAGCCAGCTCGTCTGGGACCCAGGCCCAAGCTCTCGGTCTGTTTGGAATTTCTTCCAAACTGACGGCTTCCAGCTTAGCCCCGGGCCACAGCTCCCCCACCGAAGCTATGGCGAGTCTGTACAGACGGCAAGAGCGCTCGTCTGCGCAGGAAACTAGTTTAATCCTGCCCTGATACCAGCCGGCATCGCGGATAATGGGAGCAGCACCCGGGTTCTTGTCCATAATGTCCTTGAACTGCCAGAGAAGGCCGTTCAGGACATCCTTCCAATTGTCCGGGGTAATGTTTCCATGCGGATGGCCGCGGTTCAAAACCGCCAGCGTGATGTTGCCCTTGGCAACCTCGTTGAACGGTTTTGTTAGGGCAGGTGGAGAAAGGGGCAGAGGTTATGGGCCTATGCCTTTTAGGAACGCTCGACCGCTGCCTTTTAAGGGCTGGCCCATCTGACCCGGTTGGCGCCGTATTGGCGGGATTGGTTGCGGTGTTGGCGGTGTTACGCGATGATTTTTCCGCAATGATTTTCCTGGCCCAGGCCAGAGAGCTTTTTTGCTCTGCCGTCAGCTTATCGCTGGGAGACTTGCCCAGTCTCTCTACAATTTTGGCGGCATTGCGTACATTCCGCTGATTGCGGACTGAGAGGGGGACTCGTTTGCTTGCCTTAGAACTCTCTAGGGGGTCAGCCGGCTTGCCACGAGTTTGTTTTGCATGGGCGGGGGCATTCACTCTGTCCGTGGAGGACCACATGCTGAGCAGAGGTGCCCGTAATATGGGCCACCTGCGTTTGCTCAGCCGGGAGTTGCTTTCCCTCAGTGGGGCTAGCTTTGCCGGCTGTTACAGGTTCGGACTTGCTCTCAGGGGGTTTGGTCCTACTGCTGCTAGCTTGCGCAGGTGGCCGAAAAGTGGTTTGAGGCCGTGCAGGCCTGATCGGTGCCACCTTAGCGGTTCCCGATTGTGGCAGGGTTTTATAAGTATTGGCCTTTTTAACCCGTGCAGGGCTCCGAGGCTTGGTTTTTATTCATGTGGAAAATTTATATAACGAGTTCGTAGGCTGCCTACTGAGATGAGACCGTTCGGCAGCCTGAAAGTATATGAAAGGGGGATATGAAACGGTCGACTACGACAGAGCCCCATGCCGCAGCAAGTCACCGCTACTCCCGGAGGTGGACCGATATCCGGGAGGCTCCGTAAGAATACAGTCGGATACCCCTGACTGCAAATCATCCAATGGGCACGGAATCGCATAACACCCTGGATTAGGGGGGGCCACCATTTCATCTGGGTGTGGCCCGGTTCCCACCTTGAGGCCACGTTCAAGAATCATATCCATATGCCAGAGCTATTAAAGAGCTAAGGCACCAATGGCACTGATTTCTGAACTTAGCTAGCTCCCCTGCGTAGGGGTTTCTGTAGTGTCTATTACCAGCCGGCACCCTCTGGGAGGGTTCAGCCCAAGGATTTCTGCCAGCCTTATGGAAGTATAAATATATGCATAAATGGACACTGAGAAGGGTTTACCTTCAAGCTGGGTAGTGGCCTAAGGTGCTAGACATTCTAGCATACAAGTCACTACAGTGTTGTGAGTTCGACTCTCACAATGCCGGGAAGAAAAGTCCTTGAAGAGATGTAACTCCAGTATCATCGAAACATATGTCGGCTTGTCTGGTTCCTGCAGCGCGTAGGTAAATTTTTCTCAAAAAACACATTTTCAAACAAAATTAACTCTACTTTTTTATTAGAAAAATATTAAATGAAATGTAGAAATCGCCAAAAACATTAATATTAGTGGTGCTTTATGAGTCAAGCCTGAACCTTTCGTTTGTAGTACTGGGCAAAAGCCAACCTTGTATGATAATCTAGGTCTCCTTGATGTTTTTTTTTATGTTACATTTTTTCTTTCTTTTTGATATAAATTAAGTTTTGTGATTCATTATTAAATTTGTTTAATAAAAACTAATTTTAACTGGGATTACATCTTCAGGTGTGGGGTAAACCTAAACGTGGCCCACACAACCTGACGGAAGCAGCAAACTATTATTTTAAAATTGCGCAAAAATTAGTCGTGTGGCTCCTAACCAAATAATAATTACATTATCAGAAAGAGGCGTACCTTTCGATAATGAAGCAACGTTAGTGCAACTACATGAGAATATGCAAAGAAATATTTTACTTCAGCAAGCAGATTCATCTCTGAATACAGAAGCCTCATAGCAGTCAGTAATACAACAGTCAGAATTACAACAGCCAGCAGCACCGCTACAACAACCAGAATTACAGCAGCCAGTAGCACCACAACAGTCAGAGGCCAATCAGCAGTTACAATCGTCAGACAATTCACAGCAAATAACTAGATCACATTTGCTTTCAAATGAAGAAATTTTAGAGAACACACCATCAGCAACATCCATTGTTCGTCAGCGTTTACAAGAGGCGGCTGAAGAGGAAGAACTTTTGAACCGCCAACTAAGTATAGCACGCAAACGTCAAGAGTTGGAAATGTTAAAGAAGGATCTTAATTTAGTCAATGAAAAACGTATAGATTTAGCTGTACTTGAGGCTATGGTTGCTAAATTCGACGTCTCGGAATTGCAAGACGTACAAAAATGGATTGATGATTTGGAAAATGTTTTTGCAGCATACAATTACATTGAACGTGATAAGTTCGTGGCCGCGCGACACTTGATGACTGGGCAGGCAAAACGCTTTGTATCCATATTAACAGTACGGACATATGGTGAGCTCAAGTTTGCATTACTGGAAGAGTACAAGAGGTCATTCTCAATGCAGGATGTATTTGCCCAGTTGCGAGCGCGCAGTATCAAATCTCATGAAACGCCACGACAATATATAATCGCTAGCCGAGCCAATATTCCGGAGCTGGAATTGATTGATCTAATAATTGATGGCCTTAATGATAAGTCAGCCCAGTTATCGATGCTATATAGTGCAACCAATATAGCCCAGCTGAAAATGTTAATGGAGCGCTATGAGAAAAAGAAGCGAATTAAATTCCAGCCGATAAATACAGTGGTTACGTCCTACAAACAGAAGGAAGTAGTGGCTGCTGGTGCTCAAAGCATATGCTTTGCATATGGATATTATCAAAGTGCTTGCGCTGAACCCAAACGCAACCCAAATGCTTGATTTATATGTAACGAGGTGGGTCAAACAAGATTTCAGTGCCCAAGGAAGAAAAGAATCAGCGGTGTAGTAGCGGCAGTGGAAGCAGTCGATGACCTAGAGGAAGGCTTAGAAGAACGTTTGGTGTGCAAAGTGATGGAGCAGTTTACAGCAAAAAATTGGGTGAGTGTTGCCTTTTGTTTGCAAGATAAGTGCACTGTCTCAATTAAACGTTATGTTCTTTTTGATACCGGCAGTCCGGTTCGTGCTTGCCTTTTATTTTTGAAGATAAACAGCAAGCTACAGAATATCGAGCTGTTGGAAACACCCGATTAAGCACTTATGGTTTTTTTAACCGGTAAGACGGCCCCAGGGCAGGCATCACAAAAATCAAGATTTCCGTATGAAAAAATTATTTTTTCTTAAAAAAATGAATGTAACTCTCTCTCCCATATTTCTAGGGAAATTTCTTTCTCAAGTTAAAATAAAATCCGGTGGACCGTTTGTCTTCTATACTCAGTTTTGTGCGAACAGTTCGAGAAAAAGCTCGTTTTTTTATAAAGAAATTTATTATTTTCAATATCAAAACTTTTTATTTTTGAGAAGTCCGCTGAGCTCTATAATTTTTTTTCGTAAAGCTGTGCTCATTAACTTGCTGATTTTATATCAAATGTTTTAAAAAAAGTGGAATTTTCCGCCCGGCAGTGCAAAAACTAATGAGAGCCTCAGGGCAGTGTTGTCGGTCCGCGCGAACTTTTATACACATTGATTTTTTTTAAAAGTGCTTTCTATAGTCGGTTTTACTTTTATTTCATAACTTGTTTTCATTAAGTGAATACAAATATACTATTATTAAACCTCTGTACGATGTCGCGTGTGAAATTGTCGAAGTTATCGGACGAAGAAATCCATGAAATAATGGAATCGGTAGTGACAAGTAGGTCCCGTTGTGGTGCCACATGGATCTAAATGACCCCCTACTCAAACCTTTTTTTGGATTCCCCGAAGCGCAGAATATCCTTTGGCTTAATTCTTGATAACTCGCCGAGATGATAGAAAATACCAGACCCCAGATATTTCAAACTAATGCTGCACAGTGCGGGACCTTCAAATAGAAGATGTCTCACTGTTTCAGGCTCCTTCTCGTCTATGCAGCTTCTGCAGAAGTCGTTAAAGGGAAGACCCAACCTTTCTGCATGTCTGCCTAAGCCTATATGCCCTGTGAGAAGTACCATAAGTAATGAGAGTTCCTCCCTTCTGAGTTTGAGTAGGTCGTCTGCCATCTCGTTTCCCGTTATGCCACAGAGTCCAGGCACCGATACCGGGTGAATTAAGAGTTGCTCAGCCATATCATTGAGAGATTTGCGGCAGCTCTACACAGCCCTGGAGTTGCATGTGAAGACCCCAGCGCCTTGAGGGCTGTTTGGCTATCAGAGAATATGTATACATCACCGCTATTGATGTTCACTGTCTTCAGTAATTCTACAGCTTCCTGTATAGCGGCCACTTCTGCCTGGAAGACACTGCGGTGGTCAGGCAGTCGGAAGCCAAAATTAAGTCCCAACTGAACGGCGTAAGCCCCTCCGCCCACCCAATCATCAAGTTTCGAACGATCTGTGTACAGATGGATTGAACCGTTGTCATGTGGAGGTCCTCTCTCCCGATATTACATTTCAGGTATTATAATATCTAATTTCTCCTCGAAACAGTATTTCGGTATACAATAGTCCGAACTATACACAGGGAGATTTTTAAGGATGGAAGAGTGACCTTCTCCAAGGGCTTTCCATCCTGGTAAATTCCCGAGTCGCAATGCTGAGTATACCGCAGATAGTTTATCGCATAAGTCAACCGGTAGAATGCTCAGGACTATATTCAGTGCCTCTGGGGAATATCATACAAAGAAATAATCTATTTGTTTATATTCATTGTTTGTTTTAACTTTTTTCAATAAAATTGTACGTGTTAATTTTTTTCGCTCTAATCGGTAAGTGTGCCCTGAGGCACTGTTTCTTATTTCTCACCTGGCAGGCAAACGAAACGACATATTGAATGTTAGCCGAGCACCAACATGGCTTCAGGAAGGGTAGGAGCACAACATCTGCTCTAAATGTCATAAACACTCAGATAACTGACGGTCTTAATCAAAATAGGCCTAATGACAGGACGGTTCTAGTTTCACTTGATTTGAGTCAAGCTTTTGACACAGTAAATCATGGGCAACTTGTAGCTGATTTGGAAGACTCGTCACTCCCCCCCTGTCTAAAGCGTTGGACCGCCAATTATCTCAGTGGTCGTCGGTCGTCTGTTGTATTTAGAAACAAAAAATCTAAAGCCAGGAAGATAAAACAAGGGGTACCACAGGGTGGTGTCCTCTCCCCGTTATTGTTTAACTTCTATATTTCGAAGCTTCCTCCTCCACCAGAAGAAGTTACGATTGTTTCTTACGCAGACGATTGCACGATATTGGCAACTGGTACTTCCGTTGATGAGCTGTGCTCCAAAATAAATGGTTATCTCCCCTCTCTAGTCGAGTTCTTTACTGCCCGAACCTTGACATTGTCGCCAACAAAGTCTTCGGCGACCTTATTCACGACGTGGACGGCGCAGGTTGGCATGGAATTAGAAATCTATGTAGGTGATCATAAAATACCTACTGTCGCTCACCCAAAAATTTTAGGAGTGACTTTTGACACCATGCACACTTTCGCTGCCCATTCAGCCGCAATTGTCTCAAAATTACAGAGCCGCAACAAAATCCTCAAGTCACTAGCCGGCAGTACTTGGGGTAAAGACAAAGAAACGTTGTTGGTAACGTACAAGGCAATTGGTCGGCCGATCCTGAACTATGCGTCGCCGATATGGTCGCCGGGGCTTGCAGACGTTCACTGGAATCAGCTTCAGGCCTGTCAAAACACCGCGCTCAGAACCGCTACGGGGTGCGTCCTTATGTCACCTATATCTCATATACATAATGAGGTGGAAATGCTTCCAGTTAGGGAGCATAATGAAATGCTAAACAAGCAGTACCTACTGAACTGCTGTAAACCACAGCATCCCGGTAGACAACTGCTTGAACTCATTCCGCCTCCTAGGACCATAAGGTCGCATCTACGTAAACATTTTGATGAGATCCGTCACTATATAACAACGCCGTTTGATCTACAGGTGCACAAACAGGCTTTGGGGCATATCCATACAACGTCTGTTGGCCATTACTCTGCGCTCTGTCCGCTAAACAATGTCTTACATGCCGCAACACCTGGCATTTCTGAAGAGGAGCGTCATCTTCCTCGAGAGACAAGGGTCACTCTGGCTCAATTACGCTCTGGATATTGTAGTAGGTTAAACTCCTACATATCTAGACTGAACCCTGATGTGCCGAATGTATGTCCGGCATGCGGCTCATCCCCCCACAATACCAATCACTTATTTTCTTGCTCATTTGAGCCCACTCTTCTAACACCCATCTCTCTTTGGTCCAATCCTATTGAAACTGCTAGTTTCCTTGGACTCCCGTTAGAAGATATTGATGACAATTAGGTTAAGGAAAAATACGCGTTGGGCAGGACTACACATCGTTACAACAACAACAACAACAACATATTGAATTTCTGTTGACGGAATTGAGTTTATTATGTCCTAATTAAACTAAAAAAAAATTCCCAACCGTTTCTGATCCTTATTTAAAGTTTGCTGGTTTGAGGGTTAATCGTGGAGAATTTGACCACAACTTTTTAATTTTACCTGATGATCACGCTATAGTGCCATGGTTATTTGGACGAGATCTTTTAAGCCGAATGGGCATATATTTATATAAAACACTCCATTTGAAATATAATAAAAATGAATTGTTTTCTTTGCGAAGTAAAATGAAATCAAATAAACTTACTGTTACTATTATCAGTGCACTTAAATTGTTTCAAATTTTCAAAAACTTGGATACCATTTTGGTAAGGGTTGCACCCAGTGATAGAATTTTTTTGGAAAATGACGAGAAGGAATTGGCGTCGATTGAGTTTTCTGAAACTAAAGATAGGAACGTGAACATGAAATTGTATGACATAAGTATCAGTTGAAAGATATAGACGCTGATGTAATTGAAAAAATAGTTATTAAAGAATATGTTGAAGTCGCTGAAAATAAAGTGTTGAATGGATATTTTATGAAGATTTTATTGAAAAATGACATTCCAGGTACAAGAAACAATAGATAGTCTATGTCACAGGGAGTTATAAAAACCAGCAATTCTCCATATGCTTCGCCAATAGTTTTAGTTAGGAAAAAAAATGGTAGCTGCGTATGTGTGTAGATTATCGAGAATTCCCCTTACCATTAATCGAAGATTGCTTAGGACATGTGTCAGGGAAAAGTTACTTTAGTAGATTAGACTTGCGAAATGGATATCATCAAATTCCGATGCATGTAGACTCAATACCTTTGACTGCTTTTGTGACACCAATGGTTCAAAATGAATATAATTTTGTACCATTTGGACTTACTAATGCTCCCGCTGTTTTTCAAAGACTTGTCTGATTTAGGTATTAAAACCATTAGGGGGAAGTTGTTGTTTATTTAGATGACATTTTAGTTGGCACAGAAACTATTGAGGAGCATGGTGAAGTATTAGGGCGAGCGTTAAAACTACTCGCCGAAGCTGCTTTGCAATTAAATTTTGAAAAATATAAATTCGCATATCAGGAGCTTGAATATCTAGGACTCAGGATAAGTGATAAAGGTATACGTCCCAGTTTAAGACAGGTAGAACCTATCAGAAGTTACAAGGAACCACAGACTCCAAAAGAAGTGCAAAGATGTCTTGGATTATTTTCTTATTTTAGGAGGTTCATACCAAATTTCTCACGAATAGAGCCGTTCAGTCGATTGTTAGGCAAAAATATCAGACTTGAATGGACAACTGAGTGCAAAGAGGCTTTTCAGATTTTGAAAAAGCGTTTAGTAAGTCACCTATTTTAGGTGTATTCGATCCAAATCGTGAAACAGAGTTGCATACAGATGCCAGTGCATATGGATATGGGGCAGTCTTACTTCAGAAGCTGAATGACCAAAAGTTTCAGCCAATAGCATATTTTTCGAAAAGTACGACTGAAGCTGAAACACGCTATATAGTTTTGAGTTGGAAACGTTGGCTATGGTAAGGGCTTTGGAACGTTTTAGAGTGTTTCTCCATGGCATTTCTTTTACTATTGTGACAGACTGCAACTCTCTAGTTTTAGCATTGAGTAAAAAACAAATCAATCCACGTATTGCCCGGTGGTCTCTCGCTTTGGTAGAATTTGATTTTAAGGTTAGACATAGGCCAGGAGAACAAATGGCACATGTGGACGCTTTAAGTAGGGTAACATGTGTCAGTGCAATAGTAGAAAGTGAGGTTGATGTTAATTTACAACTAACTCAAATGAGAGATCCAGCAATAAATGAGCTAAAAAAGAGATTAGAGGAGACTGAGGTGCAGGAGTTTGATATGGAGAATGGATTGGTGTTTCATGTCGAGAATGGTACAAGACAGCTTTACGTGCCTAGAGAGATGGAGAATAATGTGATTCGGCTCGTACATGAAACGTATGGTCACTTAGCGGTAGATAAATGTTTCGACCAAATTAAGAAACATTATTGGTTACCTGGGATCAGAAAGAAGATAAAGACATTTCTTGCAAATTGTTTGAAATGTACATACTATTCAGGCCAGTGTAGGAGCAATGAGAAATGTCTTTATAGTATTCTTAAGAAACCAGAACCCTGGGATACCCTTCATATAGATCATTTTGAGACAGTCAGATCAAAGCACAGGCATGTTTTGGTAGTTGTAGATTCATTTACTAAGTTTGTTAAGTTATACGGCGTAAATACTAGTGTGCAATTGCGTAAATATTTTACGGATTATAGTAGGCATCGGCGAATTATTAGTGATAGAGGGTCTTGCTTTACTTCAGCTGAGTTTAAAGAGTTTTGTGAACAAAATCACATTGAACACATATTAAATGCTGTGGCATCTCCACAATCTAATGGACAAGTAGAACGAGTGAATCGAGTTTTAAAAGGCTTTTTTAAGCTATTGCATAGATTTTATCGCAGGCCTGGCACCAAATCAAAAGTTAGTGACGGATATTTTTCAAAAAAGGTTCGATAAGGTTCGAAAAGGTTCGAAAAGGTTCGAAAAGATTCGAAAATTTTATATCTCTATATAAAGTTAAGGTACGGGTCAAAGTCAAAGTCACATCTGGGTCCGGGTCAGGGTCCGGGTCGAGGTCCGGATCCGGATCCGGATCCGGGTCAAAATTAAAGCCAGATTCGGGTCCGGGTCGAGGTCCGGATCCGGATCCGGATCAAATGTTCATGAGTCAACGTCACATCATCAATATTCATATGAACTCAAATGTTCATGAGTCAACGTCACATCATCAATATTTATATGAACTCAAACGTTCATGAGTCAACGTCAAATCATCAATATTCATATGAACTCAAATGTTCATGAGTCAACGTCACATCATCAATATTCACATGAACTCAAATGTTCATGAGTCAACGTCACATCTTCAATATTCATATGAACTCAAATGTTCATGAGTCAACGTCACATCATCAATATTTATATGAACTCAAACGTTCATGAGTCAACGTCACATCATCAATATTCATATGAACTCAAATGTTCATGAGTCAACGTCACATCATCAATATTCACATGAACTCAAATGTTCATGAGTCAACGTCACATCTTCAATATTCATATGAACTCAAATGTTCATGAGTCAACGTCACATCATCAATATTTATATGAACTCAAACGTTCATGAGTCAACGTCACATCATCAATATTCACATGAACTCAAATGTTCATGAGTCAACGTCACATCTTCAATATTCATATGAACTCAAATGTTCATGAGTCAACGTCACATCATCAATATTTATATGAACTCAAACGTTCATGAAAAATTGTATATCACGACCAAAAACGATAATGCCGCATTTAAGTTTTATCATAATCGAAAGCAAGCTGCATCGACTGCATCTTTGTTGCAAGAATTTAAAAGATTGTCTTTAAATAATGTTCAGACGATAGCTCAAAGCGTCTTAGATTTCATTAGTAATAGAAATGGCATTTCAATAATGACTTTCAATTGCCAAAGTCTAAATAGTCACAAATACGATTTACAAGATTCAGTTACCAGACAAACAAATGTCTTACTTCTTACCGAAACTTGCATGACGCGTGATAATCCGATTGAAATACCTAATTTCAAATGTATTGTTCAATTCAAACGAGATACTGCTCCTAATGGTGGTGTAGCTATTTACCAAAATAACAATAATGTTACTAATATTATGTCTCTGAATATTGAAATAAATAATGGACACGTTAGCGATGTTAATGATATGTACTCATTTGTTGGAGATATTTCTGCGTGCTTATGCAAACTTAGTAATGGTTTACACATTGTCATGGTAGCAATCTACATTTCGCCGAATCCAAAATTGGAAGAGGTAGAGCATTTTATTCATCGCACTTTACTGGAGTACTCGGTAGAAGGGGCAAAAACACTTGGTACAAATGGTGATAAATTTCCACTTATCTTGGCCGGCGATTTCAAGATCAACTTCGCTGATAAAAAATCAGAGCGGCTGACAAGTTTTCTTTTTGAAAAATTCAATTTGAAAATAAATAATGATCCAAAAAATCCACAACAAAATATGGGACCACCATTGACGCGGTATTTTCAAGATACTTAGAGGATATCAAGTCTCAAACGTATGTTTCCTATTTCAGTTACCATAAAGCTATAATTTCAATTATAAATAATTAATTATAAATAATTAACTAATTAAAAGCTCAAATTACTAACATGAAGTAACTTACTTTTATTTAAATGTGGTTTAAAATCAGGTATGTATAAAATGGGTACTCTGCTAGTATTCAATAAAGCTGGGTATTGTCTTCGTGAAAAATGTTGCAAGTGGCCTAGAAAACATTTGAATTCGCAATCTTAATGACTAGAATAAAAAATATTTTACTATCATCGTTTCCCATCTTATTCAGTTCTTTTCACGTCTTGAACTTGATTTATCATGGCGTAATTGCCTTTGCAACTTTTTTTGCCGTGAATTGTTGGTAACGCCTATAATTCCAAATCCTTTGATTTTACGGCTTGAAAAACTACTCTACACGGTAGTAATACTATGTTAGAAACCTTATACTTCATTTATCAAAAAAGTGTTTTAAAATGGTGTTTAAGCTACTTGCAATATTTTTCACGCATGAAGACAATACCAAGCTTAAAAGTAAAAATTTGTTTTATTGTCGGTCACCACGCTTACAAAGTGTAACATCAATTAATATCAAAGACAAAACTTGAACTAATATCAAAGAAAAACAAAATGTTGCATAAATATTTTAATCGCATAAGTTGATAATATGCAATAGCTTTACCGCGGCAGTCCACGAGTGCCACACGTCCTTTTTTTGTTGATCACACAGATTGGAAGAAAAGCCTTGTTGATGTGGAGATTACGATTAATAATACAGTACATAGTAGCGCTAAAGAGACACCTAGTAAGTTGTTGTTCGGGGTAGATCAAAGAGGCACTGCAGTGCATGAATTAAGTGAATATTTGCAGGATAATTATGGCAATGGAAATGTCGATTTGACTGAAATCAGGGATCAGGCAGACAAAGCTATTCAGGCCTCCCAAAGAAGGAATGAACGATATTTCAACCGAACCCATAAACCTGCCCGGCAATTTGAGGTGGGTGAGTTTGTTGTTATTAAGAATGTAGACACTTCTGTAGGAAAAAATATATATATAATATATATAATTATACCAACGTCATTGATTCCAGTAGACTTAGACATTGGGTGCAGTCTGGTTTAAGGAGCCTTAGAATTTCTCACCAGAATCAATTGTTTGTTTAAGGCCGAATTGTAATACTGGGCAAAAGCAAACCTTGTATGATAATCTAGGTCTCATTGATACTTTTCATTTTATGTTACATTTTTTCTTTCTTTTTGATATAAATTAACTTTTGTGATTCAGTTCACAGTTGTCATTATTAAATTTGTTTAATAAAAACTAGTTTTAACTGTGACACGTTTTCGTATCTCGTAAATTTTTATACCCAGCTGTACTTGTACACAGGGTATTATAACTTTGTTAGGATAACGGTTGGTTGTACAGGTATAAAGGAATCGAGATAGATATAGACTTCCATATATCAATATGATCAGGATCGAAAAAAAATTTGATTGAGCCATGTCCGTCCGTCCGTCTGTCCGTTAACACGATAACTTGAGCAAATAATGAGATATCTTCACCAAATTTGGCATGCGTACTTATTTGGGTTCAGAATAGATTGCTATTGAAAATGGGTAAAATCGGACCATAACCACGCCCCTTTTTCGATATCGAAAATTTCGAAAAACGTATAAAATGGGTTAATTCAATATTAGAAGCAGCTACAATGATAAAATTTGCAATATGTATTGATTTAGATGTTCTAAGGCCGATTTTATAAAAATTTTTGAAAAGGGGGCGTGGTACCGCCCACGTATATTTGAAGAAATTTTAAAATTTTGACTCTTAATAACTTCAGAACAGTTTATGCTAGTATAACGAAATTTCGTAGAGGACATACTATTGTTGTGGTAAATTCAGCTATAGAAAATAAACGAAATCGCTTCGCGACCACGCCTACTTTTTCATAGAAGTTATATTGAAAGGAGGTGGAAATATTGAAAAGTCCATATCTAATTAACTGATTTCGCTATAATAATATAATTTGGTACATACATCAACTTTCATATTCTTTACATAATTTTTTCAAAATTTTGGAAAGTGGGCGTGGCACCGCCCACTTATGAGTCAAGCAATTTTTAAATTCGACTGCTAACAACTTCAGAACGGTGTGAGATAGATTTACGAAACTAGGTACCAGGCATGTTATGTTTATGTAGAGTACTACCACAGAAAATAAGAAAAATCGGTGAACGATCACGCCCACTTTATGTGCACAGCTGGGTATGTAATGTTCGGTTTCACCCGAACTTAGACTTGCTTACTTGTTTTCAATCACTTCATTCAACTATAGTTAAATTTCCTCTTTCAGAATTTTTATACTAAGGTTAAAACGCGTATTTTGTAACTTTGCTCGACAATCCTCCCTGAAAGTTTTCAGAGTACCTGTTTGTGCCCACTTAACCTTCATGTGCCCGGCTTACTACATTTGTAGTAATTTGTGAAAGGAGTCAGATAAAACAACAATGCCCGAGTTTTTCAGTAGCTTCCTGATTATCAAATCAAAGTCAATTTTGCACGTAGTTTTTGCTGGATCCCGACATGGTTATAGGCAAAGAAAAAATTTAATAATCCGGGAAGGTTTTGGAGATATCCTGCAAAATCATCATACACTATGGGTATCAAATGAAAGGTGTTGACGAGTGATTTAACATGATGTAGGAATGACCTTGTAATTTTAAAGTGGTAATGCTAACTTGGCGGACATTAAGATTGGTGTAATTCTATAAACAGAACAAAGGTGTAATTAGACGCTTTCAAGCGTAAGTATGCGGTAGCTTCATGCTAACTTGACGGACGTTAAAATTGGTGTAATTCTATAAACAGAACAAAGGTGTAATTGACGCTTTCAAGCGTAAGTATGAGGTAGCTTCATGGTAGATATCTGAGTTTATCATTCGAAAAGTTGTGAGTTCGATTCTCGTTGAAGGCAGTATAAGAAATGTGTAAAATAGTTGTTTTTAAGTTTAAGATTACTTAACTTGCAAGTCCTAATTAAAAGTAAATTTAAGTATAACAACATCTTTCTTTTAAAGCAGTGCGGCCTTGGTGCAATATTGTTGCTTTCATTTACTTGAATTTGTATGGAGGTTTTCTAACGTTTAGGAAATCATTTTTATCAGTGTGTAGATACATATGCACAGTTAAAAGTCAAGAATAACCTATTTGGTGTCTATATATAACAACGCCTAAAAGTATTAAGCTAATACCATGTTCTGTTTAATTAAGACAGATAGGAATTCAGTCGAAGATAATCTCAGAGTTTTATTATATTGCCTTCCGAGAGCCGAACTCACAATATTTGGAACAAAATTGTTCACCATAATTACCAATGATTACACCTTTGTTCAGAGTTGGGTTTTTCGATCCAATCGGACTTTTTTAATACAATATGACTAAACCAAGTAATTAAGTACTACAGACTTATATTTGATATAATTTTACCTATAGCAAACTAGGGCCGCTTGCATAAAAGCCGATAGCGATTAATCGAAGTTTAATTGACGTATTTTGTATGGTTAGCTGTCAAGTTGTTTCTTTCGAACAAAGCACTGTCAGAAACGTCAATGGTAATCCCCGTGTCTGTATCTTTGCATCACATAGTTTTTCTTTGCATTATTCAAAAGACAAAATAGATGCAACAGCCACTTCGCATCACGCAGTGTCTCATGGTGCTCACTGAACTTAGAATTTACGTAGAAAATCAAAACTATTTGTATTGTACATTTTTGGGATCGTATTTGGATTATTTTAGGATCATTTTGGGATTATTTACGGGTTTTTTTTGGATTAATTTGGGACAATTTTGGGGTCATTTTCGTATGAAATTGCAAGCATTTGGAGATCATTTTTGGTTCAATTTTGGATCATTTTGAGAACACTTGAGGATCTTTTTGTGGTCGTTTTGGGATTATTTTAGGGTAATTTTGGGATAATTTTGGATAATTTTGGGGTAATTTTCGGATCATTTTGGATACATTTAAGAGTTTTTTTTTTGGGTAATTTTAAATTCAATTTGGATCATTGTAGGGACATTTTGATATCATTGTGGGATCATTTTTGGGTCGTTTTGTGTTCAATTTCGGATCATTTTGGGAACATTTAAGTGTCTTTTTGGGGTCATTTTAGGATTATTTTGGGTTTATTTTACGGTCATTTTGGGTAAGTAAAGTTAGCGCTACATCAATAGCACCCAGGTATTGTATATATAAATGCAAAAAAAAAAAAAAAACACCAGCATCGAACTTAAGCCATCCGCCTTGATAATCGGAATGCCTAACGCCTGAGTTACAGTCGCATGTTCAAGTTGATACCTAATGAGTTATGTTAAAGTGATTGTATCTGTGTGCACAGGAGTTCACGTAATTGTAGAAACCGTACATCTTCTTGGGAAAGAATCGATATCATGTCAACGTCAATAACTGGTGAATGATCAAGGTAAAATACTTTTGAAATTGAAAAACTTCATAAGAAATTTCCTATGACTGACCAATTAGTGAGCCCTGCTGACCAATTATGACCAATTATTGGCATACAAGCTTTTCCAAATTTCGAACAATGTGGTGCCAACATATCAGTCAATTACACTTTTGATAACTCCAAAAACTGAAAAAATTAATTATTATTTGGCATATTTGTTTTTTGAAAATCTTAGTATACAGGGTGCCTGCAGAACTAAAACACGTTTGCCTTGAAAAATTTAAAAACGTCATAAAAAATTTCCTATGGCTGACCAATTAATAAGACCTGCTGACCAACTATGGCTGATAGGTGACCAATTATTTGCTGCTGATCAATTATGTCCAATTTGTGACCAATATTTGTTTTGTTAAAAGACTTTTGCCGTGGAAAAATTAAAAACGTCATAAAAAATTTCCTATGGCTGACTAATTAGTGAGACCTGCCAACAATTACTGATCAATTAGTGACCAATAACACTGGATCCCAAATTCCAACTTTTTTTCTGCACCAGAGACGCCATAGTGAAATTCCTATGTAAAATCACCTCCTAATTCCGAAAATCAAAGTTATTTTTACTAGAATGGTACCGTTTTTGAGATATTTACGATTTACCGTTATTTCAAAAAACAAAAAAGATGGCTCCACTTAATCGTGTATATCGAAAACGGTTTTACTATAATCAGTGCATACAACACTTTTTGCTAGGTCCTGCAGATTCAAACATAGTGAACAATCATTACGGATTTTTTAAATTTTTTTTGTAAAAATATAAAAAATGTGTACTTTGCGAGGAAGCATCTCGAAAACTTTTTGTTTTTTTTAGCAGATATTTTCCTCCCCCTCTAAGCTCTGTTTTATTACAAAAAAAACAAGCTATCAGTGAACAAAATCGATGAACTAATACAAAAGTTATAAGCATTCAAGTAAATATATCCATTTAATACTTAAGTACCCTACAAATAATAGCATATGTACATATGGTTCTGTCTTAACTCTATGATCTTATTTTATAATTGAAAAAGTTATGTGTCTTGTTTTGACGCTTATTTAGATTAGGATCGGTTTCTCTTATGAGAAACCAACAGTAGTCGCCCATCATAGCGACATCCCAGAATCCTTGATACCAACTTTCATTTGCTGGTGAAACCTTTCGCAATGCTCGTCACTTTCGTCGCCAAGATTTTGCGGGAAAAAATTTAAGTGGGAGTGTAAGAAATGAATTTTTAAAGACATATTTACTCCTGAAAGAAAATAAAAAAGTAAATTAGATAAATACATAAGTGACACATTAGTATATAATTTTCTTAGGCTGGATTATCTCTCAATTCAGAACAAATTTTTTGTTTATATTTTTCCCGTTCTTGTTTGTTCGGAACTGGACGATGAATTCAGATTTATGGCTATATATTCTCATGTAAATTTATGTAATATATAATTTATTATAATATGTTTTTAAGCTATTGCATAGATTTTATCGCAGGCCTGGGACCAAATCAAAAGTTAGTGACGGATATTTTTCAAAAAAGGTTCGAAAAGGTTCGAAAAGGTTCGAAAAGGTTCGATAGAGTATAAAGTTAAGGTACGGGTCAAAGTCAAAGTCACATCTGGGTCCGGGTCAGGGTCCGGATCCAGGTCCGGATCAAATGTTCATGAGTCAACGTCACATCATCAATATTCATATGAACTCAAATGTTCATGAGTCAACGTCACATCATCAGTATTTATATGAACTCAAACGTTCATGAGTCAACGTCACATCATCAATATTCATATGAACTCAAATGTTCATGAGTCAACGTCACATCTTCAATATTCATATGAACTCAAATGTTCATGAGTCAACGTCACATCTTCAATATTCATATGAACTCAAATGTTCATGAGTCAACGTCACATCTTCAATATTCATATGAACTCAAATGTTCATGAGTCAACGTCACATCTTCAATATTCATATGAACTCAAATGTTCATGAGTCAACGTCACATCATCAATATTTATATGAACTCAAACGTTCATGAAAAATTGTATATCACGACCAAAAACGATAATGCCGCATTTAAGTTTTATCATAATCGAAAGCAAGCTGCATCGACTGCATCTTTGTTGCAAGAATTTAAAAGATTGTCTTTAAATAATGTTCAGACGATAGCTCAAAGCGTCTTAGATTTCATTAGTAATAGAAATGGCATTTCAATAATGACTTTCAATTGCCAAAGTCGAAATAGTCACAAATACGATTTACAAGATTCAGTTACCAGACAAACAAATGTCTTACTTCTTACCGAAACTTGCATGACGCGTGATAATCCGATTGAAATACCTAATTTCAAATGTATTGTTCAATTCAAACGAGATACTGCTCCTAATGGTGGTGTAGCTATTTACCAAAATAACAATAATGTTACTAATATTATGTCTCTGAATATTGAAATAAATAATGGACACGTTAGCGATGTTAATGATATGTACTCATTTGTTGGAGATATTTCTGCGTGCTTATGCAAACTTAGTAATAGTTTACACATTGTCATGGTAGCAATCTACATATCGCCGAATCCAAAATTGGAAGAGGTAGAGCATTTTATTCATCGCACTTTACTGGAGTACTCGGTAGAAGGGGCAAAAACACTTGGTACAAATGGTGATAAATTTCCACTTATCTTGGCCGGCGATTTCAAGATCAACTTCGCTGATAAAAAATCAGAGCGGCTGACAAGTTTTCTTTGTGAAAAATTCAATTTGAAAATAAATAATGATCCAAAAAAACCACAACAAAATATGGGACCACCATTGACGCGGTATTTTTAAGATACTTAGAGGATATCAAGTCTCAAACGTATGTTTCCTATTTCAGTTACCATAAAGCTATAATTTCAATTATAAATAATTAATTATAAATAATTAACTAATTAAAAGCTCAAATTACTAACATGAAGTAACTTACTTTTATTTAAATGTGGTTTAAAATCAGGTATGTATAAAATGGGTACTCTGCTAGTATTCAATAAAGCTGGGTATTGTCTTCGTGAAAAATGTTGCAAGTGGCCTAGAAAACATTTGAATTCGCAATCTTAATGACTAGAATAAAAAATATTTTACTATCATCGTTTCCCATCTTATTCAGTCCTTTTCACGTCTTGAACTTGATTTATCATGGCGTAATTGCCTTTGCAACTTTTTTTGCCGTGAATTGTTGGTAACGCCTATAATTCCAAATACTTTGATTTTACGGCTTGAAAAACTACTCTACACGGTAGTAATACTATGTTAGAAACCTTATACTTCATTTATCAAAAAAGTGTTTTAAAATGGTGTTTAAGCTACTTGCAATATTTTTCACCCATGAAGACAATACCAAGCTTAAAAGTAAAAATTTGTTTTCTTGTCGGTCACCACGCTTACAAAGTGTAACATCAATTAATATCAAAGACAAAACTTGAACTAATATCAGAGAAAAACAAAATGTTGCATAAGTATTTTAATCGCATAAGTTGATAATATGCAATAGCTTTACCGCGGCAGTCCACGAGTGCCACACGTCCTTTTTTTATTTACCCATTTCCGCATAGTTTTTGATTAAGTCGTTCACTATCATCTCGTAGTTAGGACTTTTGTGTTTGCCTAAAAAAGAAGTAACGAACTTTTCAAAAGAATCCCACGCTGCTGCCTCCACTGGTGACAATAGTTCTTTGAAATGGTTATTGGTCATCATTTTCCTTATTTGCGGTCCCACAAAAATCCCTTCCTTTATTTTTGCTTCTGAAATCTCTGGGAAGATTGTCTTCAAATGATGAAAAGCTTCGCCTTCTTTGTCCAAAGCCTCCACAAAGTTTTTGATAAGGCCGAGCTTGATGTGGAGCGGAGGTAGAATTATTTTTTCCTTCTTTATAAGTGGAGAGTATTTTATGTTATCTACCCCAACTTGAAACTCGATTCGTTCTGGCCAATCCTTTATGATGTAGTGGTCTTGACGAGCTCGGCTATCCCATTTGCATAGAAAGCAACAGTATTTTGTGTATCCACTTTGTAGACCACATAGCATTCCAACGACTTTAAGATCGGCACATATTTTCCAATCATGTTCTTCGTATTTGATTAAGTAAATGACGGGTTATAAACTGCAATTATAAACTGAACAGTATCCGGCGAGCCTTGCAGATATTATGAAGGAACAAGGCGCAGGTACTCTTATTTATACTTAGATCCAGAAAAAATTCAAGCCTACCTAAACAAAAAGGTTGCCTAGTTCTACAAAGAAAACACTACCTGCCTCAAAAATATGTCTGAAAAGGCCTCTCTCTTCCTTCTTTGCCTCACGATATTGTTGCCATACACTGCGGGTTGCGCCCGTTCGCAACGTCTCCTTGTAGGCAGCGTCCTTTTTTTTCGAGGCAGTTTTGCATTCCTCATCGTACCAGTTGTTCTTGCGGGCTCGCTGGAACCCTATAGTGGCCTCAGCGGCGGTACGCAATGAGTGAGAGATATGCTTCCATTGCTCGGTTACATCGTTAGGTCGAGGATTGCCCTCTGCTAGCAGGTGTGAGAGTCGAGTTGTGAAATTATCAGCTGTCTGTGTCATGCGCAGCTTCTCGACGTCAAACTTTCCTTCCGTTTCTGTGCGCACTTTCTTCGTTGCACAGAGGCGTGTGCGTATCTTAGCTGCGACAAGATAATGGTCAGAGTCAATATTGGGACCACGCAGTGTACGCACGTCCAGAACGGTGGAGCTATGTCTGCCGTCAATCAAGACATGATCAATCTGGTTTCTAGTTCTTTGATCAGGGGACAGCCATGTGGCTTGGTGTATTCGCTTATGCTGGAACCTGGTACTACTGATGACCATATTGCGAGCAGCGGCGAAGTCAATCAACCTAGTGCCGTTGGGGGATGTTATATCGTGGAGACTGAATTTTCCAACTGTGGGACCAAAGACTACTTCCTTGCCCACCTTGGCATTAAAGTCGCCGAGCACGATTTTGATATCATGCTGGGGGCAGCGATCATAAGTCTGTTCAAGTTTATCGTAGAAGGAGTCCTTCTCTGCGTCGTCCGTCTCCTCTGTCGGCGCATAGGCGCAGATAAATGTTATGTTGAAAAACCTCGCCTTGATGCGGATCGCAGCGAGACGCTCGCTTCAAGGAGTGAACGCTAATACTTGGCGGCGAAGTCTCTTTCCCACCACGAATCCTACACCACGCGCTTTGCCGCGTGTCTGGCCACTGTAGTATACGTCACAAGGTCCGATGGTCGTCTTTCCTTGTCCCGTCCATCGCATTTCCTGCAGGGAGGTGATGTCAGCCTTTGCGTTCATGAGGACATCAACCAGTCGGGCAGCGGTACCATCCCTTGAAAGGGTCCGGACATTCCAGGTACATGCCCTAATATCCTTCTCGTAGTCCTTATTTCGTTTTGCCGGGTCGTCAACATTAAAGGGGGTTCTCATCCGAGTAAATTTTATTAGCTTTCAAATTTTTCAAACCGTTTTGGAAGAGCTCAGTTTGTTCTTGAGATATACACGATTAAGTGGAGCCATCTTTTTTGTTTTTTGAAATAACGGTAAATCGTAAATATCTCAAAAACGCTACCATTCAAGTAAAAATAACCTTGATTTTCGGAACTAGGAGGTGATTTTACATAGGAATTTCACTATGGCGTCTCTGGTGCATTTTGGCTGTAAACCAGTGTAATTAGGCATACAAGCTTTTCCACTTTCCGACTTTTGAAAGGCCTGTTGTGATACCATCAACACGGGGAAAGTCAGTCCCGGGACCGGGCCATTTGGAAAATCCCTGAGTTGTTGGGATTTTCCACATATCATGATCCCGGGACTCATACTCCTAAACCGACACCGTTACTTCTCCTCGAACCACTTAGATGAATTTATGAAGGCCGTCAAGTCCTTTATGTTCCGCGATCTGGCTTAGCTATCCAGGTAGGGAACCCCCAAAAAGGGCGTTCTCGCGCCGCTTAAAGCCGGGCAGTTGCAGATGAGGTGCTTCACCGTTTCCTCTTCCTCATCATTTTTGCAGCTCATACAGCATCGTCGGTAGGGCACACCTAGACTTTCTGCGTGCCAGATAGAACACCTATTAATATGGACATTTCTCTCCTTCTTAGGGCGTATGATCCCATTTTGGCCAGGTTTGGGATTTTCCACATACCATGATCCCGGGACTCATAGTCGTAAACCGACACCGAGACTTCTCCTCGAACCACTTAGATGAATTTATGAAGGCCGTCAAGTCCTTTATGTTCCGCGATCTGGCTTAGCTATCCAGGTAGGGAACCCCCAAAAAGGGCGTTCTCGCGCCGCTTAAAGCCGGGCAGTTGCAGATGAGGTGCTTCACCGTTTCCTCTTCCTCATCATTTTTGCAGCTCATACAGCATGGTCGGTAGGGCACACCTAGACTTTCTGCGTGCCAGATAGAACACCTATTAATATGGACATTTCTCTCCTTCTTAGGGCGTATGATCTCATTTTGGCCAGGTTTGTTTGGATGTACGGCACGGTTTTTGAGATCATCTTTGGATAATTAAGGGGCGAGATCATTTTGGGTTAATTTTTGGATTAATTTGGAACAATTTAGCGGTTATTTTCGGATAATTTAGAAGTCATTTTGGGATATTTTTGGGATACATTTTTGATAATCTTTGGGTAATTTTTGGAACTTTTGAGGTTCTTTTTAGGGCCATTTTGGATCATTTAAGCGTCATTTTTAGATTATTTTGAGATAATTTTTGGGTCGTTTTGGGTTAAATTTCGGATCATTTTGGGAACATTTACGGATCTTTTTGGGTTGTTTTGGGATCATTTAGGGTTTATTTTGCGATTATTTTAGGGTCATTTTGGGATAGGTTTGGGTATGTAAAGTTAGTTAAATTGATAGCACCGAGCAAGTCCCCCAGCTACTCTTATCTTATAACTTTAAGGACCGATTTTTCAGTGCAAGTTTAAACTTCACCGCGATTTTAAACTTAGTTTAAGCGGGCAATTTGTATGGGATAAACTCTAGTCAACTTTGTCTGTAGTTTAAACTTGCACTAAAATACCGGGCCTAAATGAGCAAAGCTTGTATCTATATTTGTATACTTGTATATCCGGACTATATCGGGAACCGCCTTACCGATTTTGATAATATTTTGAATATAGATGGTTGGATCGATTCTAAGACTATCCACCTGGGGTTTGCTACCTGGGCGGTTTACAAGGTTGCCACCTATCTAATTTTTTTATTATTTTGTAGCAAGATATGCCAATATGGTATATTCAGCGAAATGTCAACTAAAATATTTTCAAGTAGGGTTGCCAACTAGAGTTGCCACCTTACCGAAGCATATTTGAATATCCGGTACTATATCAGCTTCACCGATTTGAATGAAATTTGCCATATAGATTGTATGATTGATTATAAAACTATGCACTTGGGGTTGCCACTTGGGAGGTGTACAGGGTTGCCACCTATCTATTTTGGTTTTAAATATGGAGTGAGATATGCCAATAAATAAAAGGTATTTTCGACGACATACCAACTAAAATGTTTTCAAGTATATTTGTATATCCGGTACTATCTCGGGAACAGCTTCACCGATTTGCATGAAATTTGGCATATAGATATTATTATTGATTCTAAGACTATCCACTTGGGGGTTGCCACTTTGGAGGTGTACAGGGTTACCACCTATCTATTTTGTTTTTAAATATGGAGTGAGATATGCCAATATGGGTATCAAATGAAAAGTGTTTTCAACGAGATACCAACTAAAACATTTTCAAGTAGTGCTGCCGCCAAGGGTTACCATATTTGTATTGTATATTTTTGGGATCGTATTTGGATTTTTTTAGGATCATTTTGGGATCATTTAGGGGTCACTTTGGGATAATTTTGGGGCTATTTTGAGATCTTTTTGGGTTCAATTTTGGATTAATTTGGGACAATTTTGGGGTAATTTTCGGATCATTTTGGGTACATTGAAGGGCTTTTTTTGGGTAATTTTAAAATCAATTTGGATCATTTTAGAGTCATTTTGTTATAATTGTAGGATCATTTTTGGGTCGTTTTGGGTTCAATTTCGGATCATTGTGGGAACATTTAAGTGTCTTTTTGGGGTCATTTTGGGATCATTTTAGGATTGTTTTGGGATTGTTTTAGGATCATTTGGGGTAAGTAAAGTTAGCGCTAAATCAATTGCACCGAGCAAGCTCCGTCAGCCAAGTACTGTATTTATTAATGAAAAAAAAAAACACAAAAAAAAAGCCTTGATAATAGGAACTAGGATCGCCCGTGGTCGAAATTCGATCATCTTAAATTTTCTTCAACTCTCTCTTTTAATATACATATCTCCTGATCACAACAAAACAAATGCAAATTTGGATTAAGTGATACCATACATTATGGTGGTAGCAAGTAGTACAACAGAATAGCTGACGACAATACATTAGGATATATCTACAACAGATTTATATGCACAAAAACCCGGTATGGCCTTTTAATATTTCGATATATAATGGTTCTTTTTTATCGTAACCTTGTGGAATTTTACTTTTTAATGGACAAAAAACTAAATATAGAGGTGCTCTTCGAAAAACCTTGGATTATGTGAATGATGATGGTGTGAAGATGGCCAGGATGCAATGATATTTATATGATTTGGTACATTTTTTTTTTTTTTGGCACAAAACTTAAGGTAAGTGGCAGCTGCCTGTATCGCTGTATACTTATGTACGTTCATGTGAGTGTGATAAGCCCGAAAAGGGGTGGGAGTGGCTTTCGAAGCGCAGAGTTTTTGCGGCAGGGTGTTTGTCGGAGTTTTGATGACTGTGCAATTTGCAAGGTACCGTTTTTTCTCCTTGCTTCACGCATACATATCTATATATATTATGTTTGGGAATTTAAACATTTGATTTGAGTAATACCATGCAAAGAATCCACACATTAGGGCGGTGCAGTATATTTCAATGTTTTTTCTTTTAAACATTTTTTTAAAGCAATTTTTTTGAAAATTACAATATCGTCCCCTTTTTGCGTTTTTATCGTAACCACCATTTTTTCGAAATTTACTTTTTGATGCAAATTTGTTCATCATCCCTTAGCGCATCATCTGGAAAAAAATTATAGCTGAAATCCTTACAGTTATTTCAAAAAATGGCTATCTTTTTTATCGTATCCACCAATTCATAAATGAAAAAATAAAAAAAAAATTTAAAAAATGCTCTCCTGTAAAATTTGGGTTTTGGCGTTTACGATAAAAACGCAAAAAGGGGACGATATATTCTATATACTAACTTCACTTTTTAGTTTGAAAAATACATTATCTGCTTAGAAAATATACTTTTACAATATCTTTTTCCTCTAAAAATTTCATACGTGAAAAAAAAAATGGAAAAGCTTAGCACATCTAATTATCAAAGTAGAAAAGGTGTTTTCATACAAAAAA
Organism: Campiglossa producta; assembly: GCA_964058755.1. Classification (NCBI taxonomy): domain Eukaryota; kingdom Metazoa; phylum Arthropoda; class Insecta; order Diptera; family Tephritidae; genus Campiglossa; species Campiglossa producta. The sequence continues at coordinate 47,634,286 of CAXKVI010000006.1, read as the reverse complement.
GTGGAGTTACTCGTGTAAAACGGTACTTTAGTAAAAGTTCGTATGGTATTTCCCTCCAAAAAATGCGATTAGTCCAGGATTAATCGCAGAGGAATAGTTGACTACTATTTTTGTAGTCTATTTTAGATGGAATAAATTGGTCGCATTTGTTCAAGCATGTCCTATGAAGAGACTAATTATACCCCCTTTTTACCAGAATGGGTATAAATGTATACTACTTGCAGGACACCTGACTTCGATTCTCGGCGAAGGCAAAAATTAAAGAACTGTTTTTTTTTTTAATTTTTATGTTTTAAAGCAAGGAAAACTAAAAAAATCGGAGTTCTGACAATCGAGGTGTCAGCGTCTAATTACAGCTTTGCTCTAAATGAGACAATTGGGGATATTTTTCTGGCCAATCTTCAACTGTATGAAAAGTATATTTTCTGCTTATAAAACATACTTTTCCAATATTTAACCTAAAAATTTCATAAGTGAATTAAACTTTTAAAAAATCGAGAAAAGCTTAGCACATCAAATAATCTAAAGTAAATTGTAAAAAAAGGTAGAAGCTTCGACAGGGTAGCTGGTTGAAAATCAGCTGACGAAAATTTAATTTGACAGATAAATTTGGTGAAATAAATTGGATTTTGCGAAACCTAGTTATTCATGCACATAGCGTAGCAAACGGGGCAGTGTTTTTTGTTCGTTTTTTCGATAGCAGGCTCATGTAGAACGGGTATACTATACTGGGTCGAAAAAAAAAGTTGCTAATGTCCGCCCCTAAGCTTTGAAGTCGCGTTCGCATGATAAGGGCAGAAACAAAATTTTACCCCCCCTAAAGTATATTTTTTTCCTTACCAAACGAAAGTACTTAAAAATTCAAGAAAATGTTGCCTTCAAACTATATTACTAAAATAATAAACAAAGGAGTTATAGCACTTTTAATATCACAGGTCAACATGAGTTTCAGATGTAAGTATAATAACACAGTACAACAAAAATTGATTTTTTTTATGCAACAGAGTAACCTAAATTTAAGGATTTCGAAATTTTTATTTTATTTTTTTTTTAACCCTTCAAAATACAGCCGAAAAGGTTTTTTCGTTGAAAGTTGGGTATTAGACGGCCGATTTTTAAAATTAACATGTCATCACATTTCCTTTTAAGCTATGAAGTCGTTTACCCATGGTTAGGTCAGCTAACAAAATTCGCCCCCTGAAAATATTGGCTCTTGGGAATTACGCAATGATCAGCGTTATTTATTTGATATGGTTTTGATAGTAAATAATGGTGAATGCGATGAATATCTCGCTAGTAAGAGCCCCGGTCCCGTCAGTACAGCTCGGTGGCTTACAACAGCTTCCAGGTTACTTCGGGTATATAATTCCAAAGAAAGCCCGTCAGCGGAGTTGCGAAACATGGTAGAGTTTGTTGTGAATGTTTATGCACCATTCTGGTTTCTTGTAAAGAGCCAGCCACAAGCTATTCATGGAAGTAGACACGTTTTTAATTATATTTGCTGGATACGCGAACTATCAAATGCTGTTCAAACCATTATACGTTCTGCTATAGAAAATAATGCATATTACTTTCATCCAGAAAATATATTATTAGCCATGATAACCGACGCTTATCCAGAGATACGTAATGATGGGTACGAAAAAATCAAAACAGCACTTCAATATCCACCAGCAGGGCTTCGCGTGTTCAAGGTCCCAAAGCGTGGCGTAATAAACTTTGAAAGTAAGTCGTATGTCAGCATGATCGATTGGAGTCAGTTTAAGATTACGGAACCCCCTTGTGTGCAGTTCTACCCAGATATGAAATGAAGTGATAAATATCCCAGGTAAATATCTTCAAACTAAAAACTTCACGGGTCTTATAGTACTTTTAAATCATTTTTTTAGAGTTCCTCTGTCATTCCCAGAATACCGAACGGCTTGTGCGTGTTGTTAGTGAGTCTGCAAGTGCTGTCACTGAAGAAAAGCGCCTGGGCCACATTTTTTCAAAATTAGAAAGCCGAGTCCAATATAAAAGCCTTGATTCGCGCCAAAATTTGCTTAAGTAGCAATAAATATTGTAAGTTACAACAAAAAAACCATTTCGGCTGTATTTCGGAGGGTTAAAAAAAAAAAAAAATTTTCCAGAACCCTCTCAACATAATCTTTAAATTTAGGGGCGGACATTAGCAACCCATTCTAGGGTATACTTCTATTAAAAGTGTTCTCAAAATTATCCAAAATTGATCCAAAAATGATCCAAAAATGATCTCCAAATGACTACAATTTTATACGAAAATAACCCCAAAGATAGCTGAAACACATAAACCACCGTGGTGGTCGTCCGCTCTAGATAATCTCAGAAGGACATGTAGGGCAGCTTTTAACAAAGCCAAACGGGATGGCTGCGAAGCATCCTGGGCACTTCACAAAACTAAGCTAAGTAACTACAAAAGGGAAATCCGCAAGGCCAAACGGGTCTCTTGGATGAACTTCTGCAGTGATATCGAATCAACATCCGCAGCGTCGCGCCTTAGGAGGGTGCTCTCTAAATCGCCAGCAACGCTGAGCTACGTGCAAAAGCCGGATGGGAATTGGACCGATTCAAGTACGGATACCATGAACCTGCTTCTGGATACGCACTTTCCGACATGCATAGACATGTCTACTACATCGATTTGTGGAGAAACTCTCTCTGATCAGCTAATACAGGAAATTACCGATGAGAAAAAGCTGGACTGGGCCTTATGCAGGCTCAAGCCGTTTAAGTCGCCTGGTCCGGATGGAATATTCCCGGCCCAGCTACAACAAACATCCGAGATTATTAAGCCTTGGCTGATAACTATGTTTGTAAGCTGCCTCAGGCTCAACTACGTACCTGCTTCATGGAGAGAGGCTAAGGTCGTTTTTATACCTAAATCCGGGAAACCCTCCCATTCTAAACCCAATGATTTTAGGCCTATAAGCCTATCTTCTTTTCTTCTTAAGACTCTGGAAAGACTCTTGGAGGACTATGTTAGAAGATCGATAGACGCAACTCATCTTTCGCGGGCCCAACATGCCTATAGCAAGGGCAGATCTACCGATACTGCCCTGCACTCCCTGGTATCCACTATAGAAAAGTCACTTGGTGGCTTTCCTTGATATAGCAGGTGCCTTCAATAACGTTCTACCGGAAGCTATTACCTCGGCGTTGACGGAGCTGCGGGTCGACACCTGCCTCGTTGAATTTATCCGCAAACTGCTTGTTAGCAGAAGGATTACAACAGAGTTAGGTGGAATTTCGATTCGCAGACCTGTTAACAGGGGTACCCCACAAGGAGGTGTGCTCTCTCCGCTACTTTGGTTGGTTACTGTAAATCAACTCCTACGTCTTATGGAAGCCGAAGGCTACCAAGTAATTGCGTACGCTGATGATATCTGCGTTATCATGCGAGGAAAATTCCCTCAAACTCTTTGCAATTTAATGGAGACAGCTCTGTCGACAGTATGCGACTAGGCGAATTCTTCGGGCTTAGAAGTTAATCCCGAGAAAACCTAGAAGGTACAAAATACCGAACCTTTCACCTCCAACAATTGGGAACACGACTTTGACATTTAGTGACAAAGTCAAATGCTTAGGAGTTATTCTGGACAGAAAACTTCTTTGGATCGACAACATAGCGGAACGAGTAAAAAAAGCTACGTGCGCGCTGTTTACCTGTAAGAGACCAATTGGTATATCGTGGGGGTTTTCTCGCAAAGTAATACACTGGATATATACAGCCATTGTTCGCCCAATTCTACTGTACGGAGTGCTGGTTTGGTGGCCGGCACTAACTAAGAACACGTACCTTAAGCAACTACAAAAAGTTCAAAGGAGTTCGGAGCTTTGCATAACCGGGGCCCTCGGGTCCACCCCAACAGAAGCACTAAATGCCATGCTGCATCTTCCACCACTCGATCTGGTGGCAAAGGAGGTAGCTGTGATCACGGCTCTGCGAATAAGGGAAACAGGCGTTTGGATGCACGGAACAAGTGGACACGCCACAATCTTAGGCTCTCACGCTCCTGTTAACATACCATCACACACTGACTATTGCACGCCAAATAACGTGTTTGTCAGGAATTACGAGGTGAAAATACCAACAAGACAAGAATGGGATAACAGACCAGATACTGTCCGGAACGCCATTAACATATTCACTGATGGCTCTAGGCTTGATGGGAAGGTGGGAGGAGGTATCTTTTCACCGGATCTGGGACTAGAGATCTCTTTTCGTCTTCCCGATCACTACAGCGTGTACCAAGCAGAAATGCTGGCTATACACGGTGCAGTTAAAAGTCTGGTGTCTACGCCCCGAAACGGCAAAAGAATATATATTTTCTCAGACAGTCAGGCCGCGCTAAAGGCACTGAACTCATGTGTCGACAACACAAAGTCTCTAAAGGGTTGGTTTCCTCGAAAGCGGTGACGCTATATTGCGCTCGTTATATAGCGGTGAAGTACGTTGTCAAAAATACTGCCATGTAAAAGTAATTGGGTGTAAACTAAGAAGACGGTGAAGTTCACCGTAATGTAATATAGCGGCAAGCATTCAAGCATAGCGGCCGGCATGACGGTGGCAATTTTTCGTCATCGTTTTTTCCCACCGTCATTGTCAAAACGGTGAGAAATCTATCAAGTATTTCAATTTGATTTACGAAACGCCAGTTTATTTCTTGTTTATGTTTTAAAAAATTCATAAAATCGTAAAATAAAACAAAAAACATCAATCAACAAGCTAAATCAACGGTTTAATATCAACAGAGTCCACCGCTTCAGTTCTTAGAGTTTACATAAAAGCGGTGTTGCTGGTGACGTTAATTGAAGCGGTGAGCATGTAGCGGTAGCTAGATAGCGGCACCGCTATTCGAGGAAACCAGCCCTTAACTGAATGCCGCAGATCTCTTAACGAGATGGCTCAGCACTTCGGTATCAGCCTTATTTGGGTACCTGGTCACAGGGATATTAAAGGCAACTGCAAAGCGGATGAGCTGGCCAGGAAGGGTACCACCACTCATCTCCTTCCAGGAAATGATTTGGTAGGAATTCCCATGGCGTCTTTCAAACTTCGTGCGAGCACAAATACCATACAAAGAGCAAATACGCTCTGGTCAGGTCTCTCGACGTGCGAGATATCCAGGTCAACTTGGCCTTCTTATAATAAAGGGCGTACTAATTGCCTGCTGACCCTTAATAAATCGGGCATTTCCTCTTTGGTAAGGGTCTTAACAGGACACTGTCTAATAGGCACGCATGGTGCTAGGATGGGCGACACATCTCACGACTACTGTCGCAGCTGCAGATGTATTGAGGAGGAAGAGAGCGTTCAGCATCTGCTGTGTCAATGCCCCGCACTTAGTAGAAGACGTTTGGCTGTACTCGGCCAACCGTTCCTCGACGACCTCGCCGAGGTATCAAAAATGGAAATTAAGGCGTTAGCCAAATTTATTGATTCCACGAACTGGTTTGTTCCTCTGCCTGGAGTGTGAGCTTGGGTTTTTCGGACATGGGGGTGTGTAGTGACCGTGTGGGGTATCACAATGGGCCTATTTTTTTCTGGCCTAAGTGTTGGACGGGGTCGGTGTTCTCTGTCCTGCCCTTTTAACCTAACCTAACCTAACCTAACCCCAAAATTGTCCCAAATTAATCCAAAATTCAACCCAACATGATCTCAAAATAGCCCCAAAGTGACCCGTAAATAATCCCAAAATGATCCTAAATTAATCCAAATACGATCCCAAAAATGTACAATACCATACGTAAATTCTAAGTTCAGTGAGCACCATGAGAGAACTGCGTGATGCCATACCTTATTTTTACACATTTTGAATCAAATTCTCCAAATAGAGATACGAATTTTTGGATGTATGGTAGCCGCAAAACTAACTGTCAAATAAATTAAATTCAAATTAGGCCAACACAAAAAAAATGTTTTTTTTTTCCTCCCAAAATTGTTCATAGTTTTGTTTGGGCAATGAGTATATACCATTGCCCTCGTGAAGGGTGGACACCTTGCCGCGGTACGAGGGCTTAAGTCGATAGCCACAGGGCTACGCTGCCCTTGTGATCATAGCGCCACCGGTACTACATCACGAGAGAAGCCAAGTCTGCCTGACGCGACGACTAAGATCTTCCCCCTCCCAATCCAGGGTGTTACGCGACCACGTGCCCATTGGACGTTTGCAGCCGGGAGCCAAATCGTGGCTGTAATCGAACGGAGCCTCTCTGATACCGGGCCGCCTCGGAGAGTAACTATGACCTTACCGCGGTATGGGGCTCTGCCGCGGCGGACGACACATTCCCCTTACTCTTCCCTTGACCCAAAACTGGCCTTTCCCGGCGAGGGGTCGTACGAACAAGATGATAAATAGTAACAAAAACCCTAAAACTAAAGATACAACAATGTATACTGCACAGCAGAGGAGGAAAATGCTGGAGCAAGCGAGAACGCAAGGTCGGAGGACAAACTCCATTTCTCTATAAGCTCTGGATAACAAGGGGGCATATCCCTGCTGAACCTGAGAGAATTCTCAGGATGCTGAGGATCATGAACCCGTCTCTCGCGACGCAGGACTGGGGTGTCAATCTGGTCGAGGATGCGATAGGGCCTGACTAAGGAAGCACTCGAGCCCTTTAAATGGTGCAATGGACGAGTGCACTACGGCATGGGTCAGATCGTGATCCACGTATACCGCGGCGATGCACAGCGCGCTGTTATTTCGGCTGCGGCCAATTTGTATGGGATAAACTCTAGTCAACTTTGTCTGTGGTTTAAACTTGCACTGAAAAACTGGGCCTAAACGAGCTAAACTTGTATCTATATTTGTATATCCGGTCTATATCGGGAACCGCCTTACCGATTTCGATAAGATTTTGAATATAGATGGGTTGCCAACTAGAGTTGCCACCTTACCGAAGCATATTTGTATATCCGGTACTATCTCAGCTTCACCGATTTGAAAGAAATTTGCCATATAGATTGTATGATTGATTATAAAACTATGCACTTGGGAGGTGTATAGGGTTGCCAGCTATCTATTTTGTTTTTAAATATGGTGTGAGATATGCCAATATGGATATGGGTATCAAATAAAAGATATTTTCGGCACATACCAACTAAAATATTTTCAAGCATATTTGTATATCCGGTACTATCTCGGGAACAGCTTCACCGATTTGCATGAAATTTGGCATATAGATATTCTGATTGATTCTAAAACTATCCACTTGGGGGTTGCCACTTGGGAGGTGTACATGGTGGCCACCTATCTATTTGGTTTTTAAATATGGAGTGAGATATGCCAATATGGGTATCAAATGAAAAGTGTTTTCAACGACATACCAGCTAAAACATTTTCAAGTAGTGTTGCCGCCAAGGGTTACCATTTACCGGATTTGTATTGTATTGTTTATTTTTGGGATCGTATTTGGATTATTTTAGGATCATTTAGGCGTCACTTTGGGATAATTTTGGTTATATTTTGAGATCATTTTGGGTTCAATTTTGGATTAAGGGTAGACAATTTTGGGGTCATTTTCGTATAAAATTGAAGTCAGTTTGAGGTCTTTTTTGGATCATTTTTGGTTCAATTTGGGATAATTTTGAGAACATTTGAGGATCTTTTTGTAGTCGTTTAGGGATTATTTTGGGATAATTTTGGGGTAATTTTCAGATCATTTTGGGTACATTTTAGGGTTTTTTTTGGTAATTTTAAAAAATCAATTTGGATCATTTTAGGGTCATTTTGATATATTGTGGCCCGTGGTCGAAATTCGGTATAATATTTCGTTATATAATGGTACTTCGTATCGTAACCTTATAGAATTTTACTATTAAAAATACCATATCGTTAAAAATATAAACTTTTCAATGGTCAATGGCGAACAAAATGTTTAGTTCTATATAAAAGCTTAGCACATCTAATTATCAAAGTAGAAAAGGTGTTTTCATACAAAAGGTGTTTTCATACGGCACTTTAGAAAAGTTCGTATGGTATTTCCCTCCAAAAAATGCGATTAGTGGACTATTATTTTTTTAGTCTCTTTTAGATGGAATAAATTGGTCGCATTTGTTCAAGCATCTCCTATGAAAAGACAATTATGAGCGTTTCTTTTTCAAATTTTGTAAAAATCAGCCGTCATGTCACGGATTTTGTTCAAATTCGGTTTACACGTAGGGACTATAAATTGATTTGACACGTATTTTTTGTTTTGCCAATTTTTCGATATTGTTTGGAGATATGATCTGTCAAAGTTAGGAATTTTTCTTAAACTAATGAAAACATGTACCTACTCAATCTGTCATATCTCGGCTTGTACTAATGCTACAAACTTCAATTTGAGCTCATTTGAAACCTAATGAATCAGGCTTTGCGTTCCTTAATAAGTTTTTTGCATTTTGCAATTTTTTTATTTTTATTATACCAATTGCATTTTTAACATTGCAACTGCACAGTGTTACCCACAACATTTTTAGTTCCAAATACTTGCATTCGATTGCTTATTAAATTCTCTACAAAATCAATATATTTCAAAAACGGGGTCTTCATACGGACTTTTACTAAAATACATATTGTAGTAGTATAGATATGCAGGGACTGTTATATGTGTTATCTAGTTATAATATATACTTATTAATACTTTAAATGTAATTAACTACTTGTAAATAGAATATAACGTTACCTTAATTCACAAAGGCCCTAACTGACATAAACAAAATTTTACAGGAGAAGCAAAAAAACAAAAAATTTCTTTACATTGAACGCATGCAAATATAGCTTTCTAAATTTGGAATATCTCCGTTATTACTGCTAGTTACTCCATAAAATTTGTTGTGAGTGTGTATTTTACTATATTATACTTAAATATGTAAATAAGTCATTTTCGAAAAATGTGTCAAATTGGGCCTTTGTGACTTAAGGTATGTATTGAAATACGTTAGTAAATAATGGCAGTTGTGAAAATATTTCATGATTCAATAAATTTTGTTGAAGACTTCTGACGTGTGCGCCTACAACTATTCACAAGTTGGATTCGAAAAAAAAAAATTTTGAAAAGGCGAGAATTTTGAAAACTGAAATTAGTTGGTCTTGCTAAATTTTAAAGATTGAAACCAAATAAGAGTGTTGAACTGAAAGGCGGGTATAAATTTGATTGATTTTAAGAAAAAACGAAGATTATAATTGAAGGGCTTAGAACCAAAAGGATCTAAGTGACATTTAAAAAAAAATTGAGTTATACCCATATTTGTATAGTTAAATATAGTGTCTATTTGCTGACAATGCGATCCAAGTCATTTTGCACATTTTAGTACCATATATTTGCCGGGCCAAAAACGTACTAAATTTTATTGCATTAATGATTGGAGCAAAAACGATCTAAGTGTGCTCCTCCAAGCAATAAAATTCAATTGCTCGGCCAAAAGAACATGCATAATTTTTCCGAATATGCAGTTTTGTAGCCCCTTTAATTTTAGTCTAACAAAGTGCTAAACTTAAGTTCGTAGGAAGTCTCCCTGATTTTTGGCAATTTTTTTTCTGGATCCAAGCGCGCTTAGACCCTTTTGGCTCCAAAAATGCTTGCAATAAAATTTCAAGCGTTGATTGCTCGGACATTAAAACATGTAGAATTTTTTGGAGTATGCAGTTTTGTAGCCCCTTTAATTTTAGTCTAACAAAGTGCTAAACTTAAGTTCGTAGGACGTCTCCCTGATTTTTGGCAATTTTTTTTCTGGATCCAAGCGCGCTTAGACCCTTTTGGCTCCAAAAATGCTTGCAATAAAATTTCAAGCGTTGATTGCTCGGCCATAAAAATCTGTAGAACTTTTTCGAGTATGCAGTTTTGTAGCACCTTTAGTTTTAGTCTAACAAAGTGCTAAACTTAAGTTCGTAGGAAGTCTCGCTGATTTTTGGCATTTTCGTATAAAATTGAAGTCAGTTTGAGGTCTTTTTTGGATCATTTTTGGTTCAATTTGGGATAATTTTGAGAACATTTGAGGATCTTTTTGTAGTCGTTTAGGGATTATTTTGGGATAATTTTGGGGTAATTTTCAGATCATTTTGGGTACATTTTAGGGTTTTTTTTGGTAATTTTAAAAAATCAATTTGGATCATTTTAGGGTCATTTTGATATATTGTGGCCCGTGGTCGAAATTCGGTATAATATTTCGATATATAATGGTACTTCGTATCGTAACCTTATAGAATTTTACTATTAAAAATACCATATCGTTAAAAATATAAACTTTTCAATGGTCAATGGCGAACAAAATGTTTAGTTCTATATAAAAGCTTAGCACATCTAATTATCAAAGTAGAAAAGGTGTTTTCATACAAAAGGTGTTTTCATACGGCACTTTAGAAAAGTTCGTATGGTATTTCCCTCCAAAAAATGCGATTAGTTGACTATTATTTTTTTAGTCTCTTTTAGATGGAATAAATTGGTCGCATTTGTTCAAGCATGTCCTATGAAAAGACAATTATGAGCGTTTCTTTTTCAAATTTTGTAAAAATCAGCCGTCATGTCACGGATTTTGTTCAAATTCGGTTTACACGTATAATTGATTTGACACGTATTTTTTGTTTTGCCAATTTTTCGATATTGTTTGGAGATATGATCTGTCAAAGTTAGGAATTTTTCTTAAACTAATGAAAACATGTACCTACTCAATCTGTCATATCTCGGCTTGTACTAATGCTACAAACTTCAATTTGAGCTCATTTGAAACCTTTGCGTTCCTTAATAAGTTTTTTGCATTTTGCAATTTTTTTATTTTTATTATACCAATTGCATTTTTAACATTGCAACTGCACAGTGTTACCCACAACATTTTTAGTTCCAAATACTTGCATTCGATTGCTTATTAAATTCTCTACAAAATCAATATATTTCAAAAACGGGGTCTTCATACGGACTTTTACTAAAATACATATTGTAGTAGTATAGATATGCAGGGACTGTTATATGTGTTATCTAGTTATAATATATACTTATTAATACTTTAAATGTAATTAACTACTTGTAAATAGAATATAACGTTACCTTAATTCACAAAGGCCCTAACTGACATAAACAAAATTTTACAGGAGAAGCAAAAAAACAAAACATTTCTTTACATTGAACGCATGCAAATATAGCTTTCTAAATTTGGAATATCTCCGTTATTACTGCTAGTTACTCCATAAAATTTGTTGTGAGTGTGTATTTATATAATATAGTAATATACTTAAATATGTAAATAAGTCATTTTCGAAAAATGTGTCAAATTGGGCCTTTGTGACTTAAGGTATGTATTGAAGTACGTTAGTAAATAATGGCAGTTGTGAAAATATTTCATGATTCAATAAATTTTGTTGAAGACTTCTGACGTGTGCGCCTACAACTATTCACAAGTTGGATTCGAAAAAAAAAAATTTTGAAAAGGCGAGAATTTTGAAAACTGAAATTAGTTGGTCTTGCTAAATTTTAAAGATTGAAACCAAATAAGAGTGTTGAACTGAAAGGCGGGTATAAATTTGATTGATTTTAAGAAAAAACGAAGATTATAATTGAAGGGCTTAGAACCAAAAGGATCTAAGTGACATTTAAAAAAAAATTGAGTTATACCCATATTTGTATAGTTAAATATAGTGTCTATTTGCTGACAATGCGATCCAAGTCATTTTGCACATTTTAGTACCATATATTTGCCGGGCCAAAAACGTACTAAATTTTATTGCATTAATGATTGGAGCAAAAACGATCTAAGTGTGCTCCTCCAAGCAATAAAATTCAATTGCTCGGCCAAAAGAACATGCATAATTTTTCCGAATATGCAGTTTTGTAGCCCCTTTAATTTTAGTCTAACAAAAAAAAAATTGAGTTATACCCATATTTGTATAGTTAAATATAGTGTCTATTTGCTGACAATGCGATCCAAGTCATTTTGCACATTTTAGTACCATATATTTGCCGGGCCAAAAACGTACTAAATTTTATTGCATTAATGATTGGAGCAAAAACGATCTAAGTGTGCTCCTCCAAGCAATAAAATTCAATTGCTCGGCCAAAAGAACATGCATAATTTTTCCGAATATGCAGTTTTGTAGCCCCTTTAATTTTAACAAAGTGCTAAACTTAAGTTCGTAGGAAGTCTCCCTGATTTTTGGCAATTTTTTTTCTGGATCCAAGCGCGCTTAGACCCTTTTGGCTCCAAAAATGCTTGCAATAAAATTTCAAGCGTTGATTGCTCGGACATTAAAACATGTAGAATTTTTTGGAGTATGCAGTTTTGTAGCCCCTTTAATTTTAGTCTAACAAAGTGCTAAACTTAAGTTCGTAGGACGTCTCCCTGATTTTTGGCAATTTTTTTTCTGGATCCAAGCGCGCTTAGACCCTTTTGGCTCCAAAAATGCTTGCAATAAAATTTCAAGCGTTGATTGCTCGGCCGTAAAAATCTGTAGAACTTTTTCGAGTATGCAGTTTTGTAGCACCTTTAGTTTTAGTCTAACAAAGTGCTAAACTTAAGTTCGTAGGAAGTCTCGCTGATTTTTGGCAATTTTTTTCAGATCCAAGTGCACTTTTTATAGGTCCTACACGGCGTATTAGTAACATAAAATAATTTTTTTGAAATATTTTACAAAACTAAGATTAACTTACTTACTGGTTTCAAAATTGCCTAAAATCAGAGAGACTTCCTACGAACTTAAGTTTAGCACTTTGTTAGACTAAAATTAAAGGGGCTACAAACTGCATACTCGAAAAAATTCTACAGATTTTTATGGCCGAGCAATCAACGCTTGAAATTTTATTGCAAGCATTTTTGGAGCCAAAAGGGTCTAAGCACGCTTGGATCCAGAAAAAAAATTGCCAAAAATCAGGGAGACTTCCTACGAACTTAAGTTTAGCACTTTGTTAGACTAAAACTAAAGGTGCTACAAAACTGCATACTCGAAAAAGTTCTACAGATTTTTACGGCCGAGCAATCAACGCTTGAAATTTTATTGCAAGCATTTTTGGAGCCAAAAGGGTCTAAGCACGCTTGGATCCAGAAAAAAAATTGCCAAAAATCAGGGAGACTTCCTACGAACTTAAGTTTAGCACTTTGTTAGACTAAAATTAAAGGGGCTACAAAACTGCATACTCCAAAAAATTCTACATGTTTTAATGTCCGAGCAATCAACGCTTGAAATTTTATTGCTTGGATCCAGAAAAAAAATTGCGGAAGTAGACACGTTTTTAATTATATTTGCTGGATACGCGAACTATCAAATGCTGTTCAAACCATTATACTTTCAGCTATAGAAAATAATGCATATTATTTTCATCCAGAAAATATATTATTAGCCATGATAACCGACGCTTATCCAGAGATACGTAATGATGGGTACGAAAAAATCAAAACAGCACTTCAATATCCACCAGCAGGGCTTCGCGTGTTCAAGGTCCCAAAGCGTGGCGTAATAATCTTTGAAAGTAAGTCGTATGTCAGCATGATCGATTGCTGTCAGTTTAAGATTACGGAACCCCCTTGTGTGCAGTTCTACCCAGATAGTGAACTTACAATGTTTCAATTTTCGGAAAATGAAGTGATAAATATCCCAGGTAAATATCTTCAAACTAAAAACTTCACGGGTCTTATAGTACTTTTAAATCATTTTTTTTAGAGTTCCTCTGTCGTTCCCAGAATACCGAACGGCTTGTGCGTGTTGTTAGTGAGTCTGCAAGTGCTGTCACTGATGAAAAGCGCCTGGGCCACATTTTTTCAAAATTAGAAAGCCGAGACCAATATAAAAGCCTTGATTCGCGCCAAAATTTGCTTAAGTAGCAATAAATATTGTAAGTGAAATAACTTTTAAGCTATTGCATAGATTTTATCGCAGGCCTGGGACCAAATCAAAAGTTAGTGACGGATATTTTTCAAAAAAGGTTCGAAAAGGTTCGAAAAGGTTCGAAAAGGTTCGATAGAGTATAAAGTTAAGGTACGGGTCAAAGTCAAAGTCACATCTGGGTCCGGGTCAGGGTCCGGATCCAGGTCCGGATCAAATGTTCATGAGTCAACGTCACATCATCAATATTCATATGAACTCAAATGTTCATGAGTCAACGTCACATCATCAGTATTTATATGAACTCAAACGTTCATGAGTCAACGACACATCATCAATATTCATATGAACTCAAATGTTCATGAGTCAACGTCACATCTTCAATATTCATATGAACTCAAATGTTCATGAGTCAACGTCACATCTTCAATATTCATATGAACTCAAATGTTCATGAGTCAACGTCACATCTTCAATATTCATATGAACTCAAATGTTCATGAGTCAACGTCACATCTTCAATATTCATATGAACTCAAATGTTCATGAGTCAACGTCACATCATCAATATTTATATGAACTCAAACGTTCATGAAAAATTGTATATCACGACCAAAAACGATAATGCCGCATTTAAGTTTTATCATAATCGAAAGCAAGCTGCATCGACTGCATCTTTGTTGCAAGAATTTAAAAGATTGTCTTTAAATAATGTTCAGACGATAGCTCAAAGCGTCTTAGATTTCATTAGTAATAGAAATGGCATTTCAATAATGACTTTCAATTGCCAAAGTCGAAATAGTCACAAATACGATTTACAAGATTCAGTTACCAGACAAACAAATGTCTTACTTCTTACCGAAACTTGCATGACGCGTGATAATCCGATTGAAATACCTAATTTCAAATGTATTGTTCAATTCAAACGAGATACTGCTCCTAATGGTGGTGTAGCTATTTACCAAAATAACAATAATGTTACTAATATTATGTCTCTGAATATTGAAATAAATAATGGACACGTTAGCGATGTTAATGATATGTATGGGGCTCTGCCGCGGCGGAATTCTCAGGATACTGAGGATCATGAACCCGTCTCTCCCGACGCAGGACTGGGGTGTCAATCTGGTCGAGGATGCGATAGGGCCTGACTAAGGAAGCACTCGAGCCCTTTAAATGGTGCAATGGACGAGTGCACTACGGCATGGGTCAGATCGTGATCCACGTATACCGCGGCGAGGCACAGCGCGCTGCTATTTCGGCTGCGGCCAATTTGTATGGGATAAACTCTAGTCAACTTTGTCTGTGGTTTAAACTTGCACTGAAAAACTGGGCCTAAACGAGCTAAACTTGTATCTATATTTGTATATTTGTATATCCGGTCTATATCGGGAACCGCCTTACCGATTTCGATAACATTTTGAATATAGATGGTTGCCACCTGGGGCGGTTTACAATGTTGCCAATATGGTATATTCAAGGACATGCCAACTAAAATATTTTCAAGTAGGGTTGCCAACTAGAGTTGCCACCTTACCGAAGCATATTTGTATATCCGGTACTATCTCAGCTTCACCGATTTGAAAGAAATTTGCCATATAGATTGTATGATTGATTATAAAACTATGCACTTGGGGTTGCCACTTGGGAGGTGTATAGGGTGGCCAGCTATCTATTTTATTTTTAAATATGGAGTGAGATATGCCAATATGGGTATGGGTATCAAATAAAAGATATTTTCGGCACATACCAACTAAAATATTTTCAAGCATATTTGTATATCCGGTACTATCTCGGGAACAGCTTCACCGATTTGCATGAAATTTGGCATATAGACATTCTGATTGATTCTAAAACTCTATCCACTTGGGGGTTGCCACTTGGGAGGTGTACATGGTGGCCACCTATCTATTTGGTTTTTAAATATGGAGTGAGATATGCCAATATGGGTATCAAATGAAAAGTGTTTTCAACGACATACCAGCTAAAACATTTTCAAGTAGTGTTGCCGCCAAGGGTTACCATTTACCGGATTTGTATTGTATTGTTTATTTTTGGGATCGTATTTGGATTATTTTAGGATCATTTAGGCGTCACTTTGGGATAATTTTGGTTATATTTTGAGATCATTTTGGGTTCAATTTTGGATTAAGGGTAAGACAATTTTGGGGTCATTTTCGTATAAAATTGAAGTCAGTTTGAGCTCTTTTTTGGATCATTTTTGGTTCAATTTGGGATAATTTTGAGAACATTTGAAGATCTTTTTGTGGTCGTTTAGGGATTATTTTGGGATAATTTTGGGGTAATTTTCAGATCATTTTGGGTACATTTTAGGGTTTTTTTTGGTAATTTTAAAAAATCAATTTGGATCATTTTAGGGTCATTTTGATATATTGTGGGTCGTTTTGGGTTCAATTTCGGATCATTTTGGGAACATTTAAATGTCTTTTGGCCCGTGGTCGAAATTCGGTATAATATTTCGATGTATAATGGTACTTTTTATCGTAACCTTATAGAATTTTACTATTAAAAATACCATATCGTTAAAAATATAAACTTTTCAATGGTCAATGGCGAACAAAATGTTTAGTTCTATATAAAAGCTTAGCACATCTAATTATCAAAGTAGAAAAGGTGTTTTCATACAAAAGGTGTTTTCATACGCCACTTTAGAAAAGTTCGTATGGTATTTCCCTCCAAAAAATGCGATTAGTTGTTAGTCTTTTAGATGGAATAAATTGGTCGCATTTGTTCAAGCATGTCCTATGAAAAGACAATTATGAGCGTTTCTTTTTCAAATTTTGTAAAAAATCAGCCGTCATGTCACGGATTTTGTTCAAATTCGGTTTACACGTAGGGACTATAAATTGATTTGACACGTATTTTTTGTTTTGCCAATTTTTCGATATTGTTTGGAGATATGATCTGTCAAAGTTAGGAATTTTTCTTAAACTAATGAAAACATGTACCTACTCAATCTGTCATATCTCGGCTTGTACTAATGCTACAAACTTCAATTTGAGCTCATTTGAAACCTAATGAATCAGGCTTTGCGTTCCTTAATAAGTTTTTTGCATTTTGCAATTTTTTTATTTTTATTATACCAATTGCATTTTTAACATTGCAACTGCACAGTGTTACCCACAACATTTTTAGTTCCAAATACTTGCATTCGATTGCTTATTAAATTCTCTACAAAATCAATATATTTCAAAAACGGGGTCTTCATACGGACTTTTACTAAAATACATATTGTAGTAGTATAGATATGCAGGGACTGTTATATGTGTTATCTAGTTATAATATATACTTATTAATACTTTAAATGTAATTAACTACTTGTAAATAGAATATAACGTTACCTTAATTTACAAAGGCCCTAACTGACATAAACAAAATTTTACAGGAGAAGCAAAAAAACAAAAAATTTCTTTACATTGAACGCATGCAAATATAGCTTTCTAAATTTGGAATATCTCCGTTATTACTGCTAGTTACTCCATAAAATTTGTTGTGAGTGTGTATTTTACTATATTATACTTAAATATGTAAATAAGTCATTTTCGAAAAATGTGTCAATTTGGGCCTTTGTGACTTAAGGTAACGATAAGTATGTATTGAAATACGTTAGTAAATAATGGCAGTTGTGAAAATATTTCATGATTCAATAAATTCTGTTGAAGACTTCTGACGTGTGCGCCTACAACTATTCACAAGTTGGATTCGAAAAAAAAAAATTTTGAAAAGGCGAGAATTTTGAAAACTGAAATTAGTTGGTCTTGCTAAATTTTAAAGATTGAAACCAAATAAGAGTGTTGAACTGAAAGGCGGGTATAAATTTGATTGATTTTAAGAAAAAAACGAAGATTATAATTGAAGGGCTTAGAACCAAAAGGATCTAAGTGACATTTTTAAAAAAATTGAGTTATATCCATATTTGTATAGTTAAATATAGTGTCTATTTGCTGACAATGCGATCCAAGTCATTTTGCACATTTTAGTGCCATATATTTGCCGGGCCAAAAACGTACTACATTTTATTGCATTAATGATTGGAGCAAAAAGGATCTAAGTGCGCTCCTCTAAGCAATAAAATTCAATTGCTCGGCCAAAAGAACATGCATAATTTTTCCGAATATGCAGTTTGTTAATTTTAGTCTAACTACTGATGACCATATTGCGAGCAGCGGCGAAGTCAATCAACCTAGTGCCGTTGGGGGATGTTATATCGTGGAGACTGAATTTTCCAACTGTGGGACCAAAGACTCCTTCCTTGCCCACCTTGGCATTAAAGTCGCCGAGCACGATTTTGATATCATGCTGGGGGCAGCGATCATAAGTCTGTTCAAGTTTATCGTAGAAGGAGTCCTTCTCTGCGTCGTCCGTCTCCTCTGTCGGCGCATAGGCGCAGATAAATGTTATGTTGAAAAACCTCGCCTTGATGCGGATCGCAGCGAGACGCTCGCTCACAGGAGTGAACGCTAATACTTGGCGGCGAAGTCTCTTTCCCACCACGAATCCTACACCACGCGCTTTGCCGCGTGTCTGGCCACTGTAGTATACGTCACAAGGTCCGATGGTCGTCTTTCCTTGTCCCGTCCATCGCATTTCCTGCAGGGCGGTGATGTCAGCCTTTGCGTTCATGAGGACATCAACCAGTCGGGCAGCGGTACCATCCCTTGAAAGGGTCCGGACATTCCAGGTACATGCCCAAATATCCAGGATGCGAAATATACTTTGACAATTTTTTTCAATTGAATTCAAAATTTAGTTATTCTTACCGTAATTTGGGTGTATTTTACCAAAAAATTGATAACTCTTATTTTTCCTTTCGGTACGCATTAAATGTATACTTTATAGCATGTAGGGCCATATATGTCCCCTTTCATTAAACATATTAATTTATATATATATTGAATTTTGTATTTCTTAAATGTGAAATTGACCCAAAATAAATAGATACAAACAAAAAATAAAATAAAGGAGTTAAGTGTGATACAGTCCAGATGAGAAAATGCTGAGAGCACTTTTACTATGTAAGGTTGCACGCAAAATTAAATTCTGTTACTGAGGGAGTAAATAGTATTTTGGATAATTTGATTAATGCGTTTGGAGTGGGTGAAGGTAAACTGGCATTACGTCGGCAGTTTGAATTACGTAAATGGAAAAATTCGGAAGCTTTTGTTAAATATTTCAATGATAAAAAAGCTTTAGCTGCAAATATTCAAATAGATGAAGATGAGTTATTAGATTATATATTTGAGGGTATACCTGATCAACAATTGCGAACGCAAGCGTTGATACAATGTTTTACAGCAACTTCGCAACTTTTGCAAGCGTTCGGAAAAGTCAATTTAAATTACAATGTTGACATGCGACCAATTAAAGTAACATATAAAAAAGATGTGCGTTGCTATAATTGTAATAGTATTGGTCATTATGCATCTGATTGTCAAAAACCGAAGAGAGAGCGGGGTACATGTTATGCTTGTGTGTAGTGAACTGTCCAGAAAAAAAGAAAGCTATTAAATTTCTTGGGAATGCTTTATGCAAGCAACTGGACTGAAACTAGTATTTGAAAATAATATAAATAAAAATATTGAAGAATATAAAAAGTGTAATAAGGTAAATGAGGATGAAGGAAATTTTGAAAGTATTCAATCAAATAACAAAATTGGAGTTGATGAATGTGATGATAACATAGTTAAAAGTAAAAATGTTAACAAATTGACTAAAGAAGAAATATTGACACATTAGGAGAGCTTTTTTTAGCAATTTGGAAGAAAAAGATACTTTTGAAAATCCTTTATTAGTAATTGATTTGGAATTAAATGACAAATTAAATTTAAAAGTTGGAAGTGAAATAAACTGTGCTCAACAAAAGCACAATTTTTTGCGATTACTATTTGAATGTTGAACCAAATATTAGGCTGAAATGAATATTGTTGTTGAATGCCATAAACCTTTTAGTTGTCCCCCTAGGCGTTTGTCATATTCAGAGAAGAGTGAGTTGCAGTTATTACTAGACGAATATTTAAATTTAGGTTATATTAGAACGAGCGAGTCCGAATTTGTATCGCCAATAGTGTTAGTGAGGAAAAAGACTGGGGATTTAAGAATGAGTATAGATTACGTAAATTAAATAAAATAACAGCAAAAGATATTTATCCAATTCCTCTTATTGATGATCTTTTGGACAGGTTAGCGAAAAGACAATATTTTTTTCACATTTATATGAATGATGTTAAGATTACACCTTTTATCACACAATTAGGGCAGTTCGAATATATGAGAATGCCATTTGGCCTTCAAAACGCTCCTTCGAATTTTCAACGATTTGTTAATAAAGTTTTTGCCAGTATGGTCAGAGAAGATAAAGTTATCATTTATTTAGATGATATAATGATTGCAACTCCGACAATAGAAGAACATTCTATAATTTTGAAAGAAGTTTTTTAAAAATTAACTGAAAATAAGTTGGAGCTGCGATTGGATAAGTGTGAGTTTTTGCAATCAAATGTACAATAATTAGGCTATAATATTTAAAAAGATGGATAAAAGATTTTCCTGTGCCACAAAAACTTAGTTCAGTTTTAAGTTTTCTTGGTTTGTGTTCTTATTTTAGGAGATTTGGATTTTTCGATTATAGCAAACCATTATCGGTTTTAACCAGGAAAGGTTCGAAGTTTAAATTTGGAGAACTGCAACTTAGAGCATTTGAAATTCTTAAGCAAAAATTAATAGAATCACCGTTCTTAATGAGAAGCATCCAGTGCGTATAACACCGCTAGACTATTTCCAACATCGGATACTTGGCTCCGATACTCGTTTTCAGAGGAATGAATATCTATTTTATGCGTTGTCGATGTTTGAATATTATTGCGTGCAGTATACAATAAATGCATGAGGAAGAACAGTTCGTGGACAGCAGGGCGTTGTTGAAGATCTACACCTGCACAGGAACGGCTTCATACTGGCGTACAGCCCACAATGAGTTAATCGCATTCATACGCTTCTTGGGTCCACCAACCTGGTTTATAACTATCAGTTACCTCAACTGGCTTGATATGCGCAAGGAAGTCTTTGCTTATTGCTGATGGAAGACCAAATGAAGATCCTGCAAAACTTAATATTACACAGGTACAAAAATTGCTTCAATTGTATCCTGTAGTGCAGAGTCGTCACTTTTCTCGTCGTGCCGATGCGTTTATAAAGGAAATAACACACAACGGCACATTTCTTGGGGGTCAAGTTGCTGATTACGGGTGTAGGGTTTACTTTCACACACTCCAAAAGCATTCATCAAATTCTCCAAATTTACTCCCCCAGTAACAGAGTTTAATTTTGCGTGCAACCATACCTGTGCTTTTCCCTTGAGTTTACACAGTAAAAGTGCTCTCAGCATTTTCTCATCTGGACTGTATACACACTTAATTGTTTGTGTGGGGTAAACCTAAACGTGGCCCACACAACCTGACGGAAGCAGCAAACTATTATTTTAAAATTGCGCAAAAATTAGTCGTGTGGCTCCTAACCAAATAATGATTACATTATCAGAAAGAGGCGTACCTTTCGATAATGAAGCAACGTTAGTGCAACTACATGAGAATATGCAAAGAAATATTTTACTTCAGCAAGCAGATTCATCTCTGAATACAGAAGCCTCACAGCAGTCAGTAATACAACAGTCAGAATTACAACAGCCAGCAGCACCGCTACAACAACCAGAATTACAGCAGCCAGTAGCACCACAACAGTCAGAGGCCAATCAGCAGTTACAATCGTCAGACAATTCACAGCAAATAACTAGATCACATTTGCTTTCAAATGAAGAAATTTTAGAGAACACACCATCAGCAACATCCATTGTTCGTCAGCGTTTACAAGAGGCGGCTGAAGAGGAAGAACTTTTGAACCGCCAACTAAGTATAGCACGCAAACGTCAAGAGTTGGAAATGTTAAAGAAGGATCTTAATTTAGTCAATGAAAAACGTATAGATTTAGCTGTACTTGAGGCTATGGTTGCTAAATTCGACGTCTCGGAATTGCAAGACGTACAAAAATGGATTGATGATTTGGAAAATGTTTTTGCAGCATACAATTACATTGAACGTGATAAGTTCGTGGCCGCGCGACACTTGATGACTGGGCAGGCAAACCGCTTTGTATCCATATTAACAGTACGGACATATGGTGAGCTCAAGTTTGCATTACTGGAAGAGTACAAGAGGTCATTCTCAATGCAGGATGTATTTGCCCAGTTGCGAGCGCGCAGTATCAAATCTCATGAAACGCCACGACAATATATAATCGCTAGCCGAGCCAATATTCCGGAGCTGGAATTGATTGATCTAATAATTGATGGCCTTAATGATAAGTCAGCCCAGTTATCGATGCTATATAGTGCAACCAATATAGCCCAGCTGAAAATGTTAATGGAGCGCTATGAGAAAAAGAAGCGAATTAAATTCCAGCCGATAAATACAGTGGTTACGTCCTACAAACAGAAGGAAGTAGTGGCTGCTGGTGCTCAAAGCATATGCTTTGCATATGGATATTATCAAAGTGCTTGCGCTGAACCCAAACGCAACCCAAATGCTTGATTTATATGTAACGAGGTGGGTCAAACAAGATTTCAGTGCCCAAGGAAGAAAAGAATCAGCGGTGTAGTAGCGGCAGTGGAAGCAGTCGATGACCTAGAGGAAGGCTTAGAAGAACGTTTGGTGTGCAAAGTGATGGAGCAGTTTACAGCAAAAAATTGGGTGAGTCTTGCCTTTTGTTTGCAAGATAAGTGCACTGTCTCAATTAAACGTTATGTTCTTTTTGATACCGGCAGTCCGGTTCGTGCTTGCCTTTTATTTTTGAAGATAAACAGCAAGCTACAGAATATCGAACTGTTGGAAACACCCGATTAAGCACTTATGGTTTTGTTAAATGTCCGGCCCCAGGGCAGGCATCACAAAAATCAAGATTTCCGTATGAAAAAATTATTTTTTCTTAAAAAAATGAATGTAACTCTCTCTCCCATATTTCTAGGGAAATTTCTTTCTCAAGTTAAAATAAAATCCGGTGGACCGTTTGTCTTCTATACTCAGTTTTGTGCGAACAGTTCGAGAAAAAGCTCGTTTTTTTATAAAGAAATTTATTATTTTCAATATCAAAACTTTTTATTTTTGAGAAGTCCGCTGAGCTCTATAATTTTTTTTCGTAAAGCTGTGCTCATTAACCAATTCCTCAACCAATTCCTTCAATGTATTAAAGCTAAAATCTTGAACCATAGAAACGGGTTCGCTATTTCTAATATTTGATTGCCTTAACATCTCGTTTTCTCGCAAAAGAAGTGCTTTTTCACGTTTCAATAATTCAATTTCGCAGGGTTACTTGTTAACATATTAGCTTCTTGTTGTTGTTGTTGTAGCGAGGTGTAGCCCTGCCTCGATGTCAGACAGGGTCACCTCGAGTGTTTTGCTCTTGGCCGGGTCGTTATAAGAAAACGGCCCGGGTCGTTGCGGCACGATGGGTACAGCACAAGTACTGGTACCGTTCTCGTAGAACCGGCAATACAAGAAACTAGCCGCGTAGGCTATGTAGGTCATTTAGCGTTACCCAGGGTGCACCAACTGGGAGGCGACCTACTTTTACTTTTTTTTTTTAGCTTCTTCTTCTGTCGAAACGTTATTTGAAGTTTGAAAAAAAAATGTGAGTTTGTTCTTCTTCAATAACTCCATCAGAACCGAAATTATCCTTAGCAATTTCTGGACAATCTCCACGTTCGTTAAAAGGTATTTCGTTGGAACGAACAGCTAACTGAACTTTTGTGCCATTAGTCCGCAATCCTAGCTTACGTAACCATGCGCGTAATTGTACAACAGAGTATAGGCTTGCATCTATTAAATTCTCCATTTCAAAATAAGTATTTATAAATTGCTAAGTTCGTCTTTCAATTATTATATCGTAATCTTTCTATCCCGTCTAAATTTTTCTTCTGCTTTCAATTAAAATCTGTATTTTTGCCAATCTTCGTTTTTTCTTAAAAGCAATCAAATTTATACCCGCCTTTCAGTTCAACACTCTTATTTGGTTTCAATCTTTTGCAATCGTGGTCTATAAAATTTAGCAAGACCAACAAATAACTAATTTCAGTTTTCAAAATTCTCGCCTTTTCAAAAATTATTTTTTTGTTGAATCCAACTTCTGAATAGTTGTAGGCGCACACGTCAGAAGTCTTCACCAAAATTTATTGAATCATGAAATATTTTCACAACTGCCATTATTTACTAACGTATTTCAATACATACTTATATTCTATTTACATTTACATTAAAGTATTAATAAGTATATATTATAACTAGATAACACATATAACAGTCCCTGCATATCTATACTACTACAATATGTATTTTTTAAAAGTCCGTATGAAGACCCCGTTTTTGAAATATATTGATTTTGTAGAGAATTTAATAAGCAACCGAATGCAAGTATTTAGAACTAAAAATGTTGTGGGTAACACTATGCAGTTGCAATGTTAAAAATGCAATTGTTATAATAAAATAAAAAAAATGCAAAATGCAAAGAACTTATTAAGGAACGCAAAGCCTGATTCATTAGCTTTCAGATGAGCTCAAATTGAAGTTTGTAGCCTTAGTACAAGCCCAGATATGACAGATTGAGTAGGTACATGTTTTCATTAGTTTAAGAAAAATTCCAAACTTTGACAAATCATATCTCCGAAGAATATACGAAAAATTGGCAAAACAAAAATACGTGTCAAATCAATTTATAGTCCCTACGTGTAAACCGAATTTGAACAAAATCCGTGACATGACGGCTGACATTACGCTTTAAAGCGTAAATTATTGCCAACGTTTCTAATTCAAAACTGTGGTACTTTGATTCTGCCTCAGTAGTTTTCTTAGAAAAATAGAATACAGGATGTAATTTACCATAATTTTTTTTTTTTGTAACAAAATTGCTCCAAATCCTATAGTACTTGCATCACAATGTAATTCTGTATCATTTTTTTGGTCATATAATGCAAGTACTGCATTAGGGGAAAAGATGAAACCAAGAGAACTCCTCTGGTTTTTTTTCACGGCTGACATTAACCTTTCTGTCCTTTACGGACAATTTCGTTTATGTGAGTACCTTCATTAATCTCGTTGCTCGTGATCTAGACGAGCCATTACCGATATCTGAATTGGCACAAATTTAGCATCACTTCCGATTTCATCTTGGCAATGTCTAGTACTATTTTCTCCATTCACCTGAACTTCGATATCATTTTCCACGTATTGGCTCGGTGAGAAGATTACTCCACTGACGGCAACAGCGATGCCGTTTAAGGAATATTGCACATTAGCCTTAAAACCGACAGTTCGACGTACAATATGCAGCATCTCGTCGACATCATCGCACTCTATGATACAAGCCCGTCCATTTTGAGCTTTCCCTGTTCCCTTAGCGCCACATGAGTGTGAATCCTTAAAATAAAACTTGTTATCAAACACCATTAAACTCATTGATCTGCCTTGTACAACTAAAATGCCATACTTATATGAAGTAAATACTATTAAATTAACACCATCATTTTGATAATCGCATAACCTTCCGTAGTACGAGGCGCTTACATCATCATACTCAATTGTGAAGGTTTTGCCAAACATGAGTACATCGTGGCGTACAACATCAAGGTTACGAATTTCTAGGTAGCCATTTTGTGGTATTGGAAAGGCACCGGCTATGCTACGGCTTTGTACATCAATACATGCATACAGTCCATCTCCTTGAATCATGGCGCGAGAATGGTGGCCCGAATGAAATTGGAGATCACCATGGCGAAGCATTGTGTGCCACGAAGCATGTAAAATTCTAGACAGATTATTAATCGGCATGTAACTACTTTCCAATAGGACATCTGCGTTGTGGTTTTCGACATCATGTGGCTGCTGCTCCACTGGTATAAAGCGAACAACATCTTACACTATCGTTCACTGTCACATCTTTGTACAGCGCGTTATTTTTAATTAGCCAATCAAGTGCCTTATACACATGATCCGGAGATATATTGTATCTTCTGGATAAGTTTGAGTTATCCTATGTCTCGGTAACTACAACCATGCCGATATCGGCACTGGCCCGGGGGAGTAAAGTCGGTATTTTTTCAGTTACCTCAAATATATCAAGTGCAAAAAGCCTGGCTCTTTGAAGCCGTACTGCCCAAATCTGCCGGGAAACTTTATTATTTTGACATACGGTATATTGCGCTGAAGAAGTCGACGCCCTGGTTCAGTCAAGACAGAAATTTCCTCAGGTACCTGCCCTGGAAGCAAGTTGTTCCAATAAGCTTTCTATGGAGGTGTGTCTTTCTTGCCTCGCAGAGGGTTGTTACATCGGTGGAAAAGAACTAACTCGGGTTTTGAAGCTACCTCGTGTGGTACGTATGACTTAACGGTGCTTAAACGATAGATTACTACCTGGTTAGGGTAGCACATCTTATGACAGATTTCGCAAGATTTGTCGCAGAATGTGGTTTCCTTCATTCGAATTTGGGCCATTCTTCGCCGACAGTTAGCTAAACGAGTGGTACGCTGGTTTGAGCTCTCCACTCTTTTTGCAAGTGCTTGACGTTGTTTTCGCATATTCTTCTCCAAATTTTTTGCTGCTTTGTGGTGCCTTTGTCGGTTTTGGAACAAACGCCGTTTTTGCAACAAGCGCCGTTTTCGCTGCGTAGCGGTTTCATCCGTAATTTTAGCTTAAAATAATTGTGTAGCTTGTTTTAGATTTTTAAACGTAGACTGAATTCTTACCTAAGGTTTCAGCTTCTTTCTGCCCACGTTTGACCTTCCTCTGTTGCTTCATTTGCAGTGCTTGCGACAAGCGCCGTTTTCGCTGCGTAGCGGTTTCATCCGTAATTTTAGCTAAAATTAAATTTGTAGCTTGTTTTAGATTGTTAAACGTAGACTGACTTCTTACCTAAGGTCTCAGCTTCTTTCTGCCCACATTTGACCTTCCTCTGCTGCTTCATTTGCCGTGCTTGCGACAAGCGCCGTTTTCGCTGCGTAGCGATTTTATCCGTAATTTTGCTAAAATTAATTTTGGGACTAGTAGCTTGTTTTAGATTGTTAAACCTAAACTCACTTCTTACCTAAGGTTTCAGCTTCTTTCTGCCCACATTTGACCTTCCTCTGCTGCTGCATTTGCCGTGCTTGCGACAAGCGCCGTTTTCGCTGCGTAGCGGTTTCATCCGTAATTTTAGCTAAAATTAATTTTGTAGCTTGTTTTAGATTGTTAAACGTAGACTGACTTCTTACCTAAGGTCTCAGCTTCTTTCTGCCCACATTTGACCTTCCTCTGCTGCTTCATTTGCCGTGCTTGCGACAAGCGCCGTTTTCGCTGCGTAGCGATTTTATCCGTAATTTTGCTAAAATTAATTTTGGGACTAGTAGCTTGTTTTAGATTGTTAAACCTAAACTGACTTCTTACCTAAGGTTTCAGCTTCTTTCCGCCCACATTTGACCTTCCTCTGCTGCTTCATTTGCAGTGCTTGCGACAAGCGCCGTTTTCGCTGCGTAGCTTTTTCATCCGTAATTTTAGCTAAAATTAATTTTGTAGCTTGTTTTAGATTGTTAAACGTAGACTGACTTCTTACCTAAGGTCTCAGCTTCTTTCTGCTCACATTTTACCTTCCTTTGCTGCTTCATTTGTCGTGCTTGCGACAAGCGCCGTTTTCGCTGCGTAGCGATTTTATCCGTAATTTTGCTAAAATTAATTTTGGGACTAGTAGCTTGTTTTAGATTGTTAAACCTAAACTGACTTCTTACCTAAGGTTTCAGCTTCTTTTTGCCCAAATTTGACCTTCCTCTGCTGCTTCATTTGCCGTGCTTGCGACAAGCGCCGTTTTCGCTGCGTAGCGATTTTATCCGTAATTTTGCTAAAATTAATTTTGGGACTAGTAGCTTGTTTTAGATTGTTAAACCTAAACTGACTTCTTACCTAAGGTTTCAGCTTCTTTCTGCCCACATTTGACCTTCCTCAGCTGCTGCATTTGCCGTGCTTGCGACAAGCGCCGTTTTCGCTGCGTAGCGGTTTCATCCGTAATTTTAGCTAAAATTAATTTTGGGACTACTTTGTGTCTTTTTATAGATTCTTAAACCTAAGTTGGCTCCTTACCTAAGCTTTTAGCTTCTTTTCGCTTATATTCGACCTGCCTTTGTTCCTTGATTTGACGTTGCTTCAACAAACGCCTTTTTTTCAGCGTAGTGGTTTCTTTTGCCATTTTTTTTAAATACTGATATTCTTTGACATTCTTTATTTCAAACGATTCGTGCTTTATTATTTCAAAACACTTTTCTATTAATTAAATTAATTTTGGGACTAGTAGCTTGTTTTAGATTGTTAAACCTAAACTGACTTCTTACCTAAGGTTTCAGCTTCTTTCTGCCCACATTTGACCTTCCTCTGCTGCTGCATTTGCCGTGCTTGCGACAAGTGCCGTTTTCGCTGCGTAGCGGTTTCATCCGTAATTTTAGCTAAAATTAATTTTGGGACTACTTTGTGTCTTTTTATAGATTCTTAAACCTAAGTTGGCTCCTTACCTAAGCTTTTAGCTTCTTTTCGCTTATATTCGACCTGCCTTTTTTCCTTGATTTGACGTTGCTTCAACAAACGCCTTTTTTTCAGCGTAGTGGTTTCTTTTGCATTTTTTTTAAATACTGATATTCTTTGACATTCTTTATTTCAAACGATTCGTGCTTTATTATTTCACAACACTTTTCTAGGTCACTGATAACTTCTAAATACTTCAGGCCTTTTATGAGAAAACAAGTAAATGAATGGGCAAAAGCATGTTAAATCTCCCGTTATGAAAATAGTAATTCCTAAAGGAAGATATATATAGTCGGCCCGTTCCCAATGTCGAATGGGTTTCGTTATATTTTAACAGAAACACCCTCTGAGAGAGGCTACAGCAAAATCCGTTGCTCAAAAGTTTATTCAACAATACATTCTTCCAATATCGCTCGTGGTAATACAAACAATAAAGTAAATATTTCAAAGTTTAACTTCGAGTAAGTTTCATTTTAATCGGTGGATCGTTTAGGATTTATGGCTGTGTAAACAAAAAATGTATGGTTTTTACCACATTTTGTCCGATTGCCACGCCCCTTTATATATTTTTTCACGTTATAATGACATAAACCTTCCTCTTCAACCAATCTATTTATTAAAAAAAACCGCATAAAAATCCGTTGCTTAGTTTTCAAGATTTAAGCATTCAAGGGAAAAAACAGACAGAAAAAGTGACTTTGTTTTATAATATGTAGATTTACCTAGATCAGAAAACTCATACCGTAATGTACTTTATTTGGAGGGGGAGTATTTGTGGTATCACGTGTTAATACTAATATGTATGTAAATATATATTGATCTGCCTTGTACAACTAAAATGCCATACTTATATGAAGTAAATACTATTAAATTAACTCCATCATTTTGATAATCGCATAAACTTCCGTGGTACGAGGCGCTTACATCATCATACTCAATTGTGAAGGTTTTGCCAAACATGAGTACATCGTGGCGTACAACATCAAGGTTACGAATTTCTAGGTAGCCATTTTGTGGTATTGGAAAGGCACCGGCTATGCTACGGCTTTGTACATCAATACATGCATACAGTCCATCTCCTTGAATCATGTTATCGTTTATAACGTTTGTATTCCACTGACTGGCGCGAGAATGGTGGCCCGAATGAAATTGGAGATCACCATGGCGAAGCATTGTCGACCAGCATACTCCGATGAGAAAATATCTGTGTGCCACGAAGCATGTAAAATTCGAGACAGATTATTAATCGGCATGTAACTACTTTCCAATAGGACATCTGCGTTGTGGTTTTCGACATCATGTGGCTGCTGCTCCACTGGTATAACGCGAACAAAATCTTACACTATCGTTCACTGTCACATCTTTGTACAGCGCGTTATTTTTAATTAGCCAATCAAGTGCCTTATACACATGATCCGGAGATATATCTTCAGGATAAGTTTGAGTTATCCTATGTCTCGGTAACTACAACCATGCCGATATCGTTACTGGCCCGGGGGAGTAAAGTCGGTATTTTTTCAGTTACCTCAAATATATCAAGTGCAAAAAGCCTGGCTCTTTGAAGCCGTACTGCCCAAATCTGCCGGAAAACTTTATTATTTTGACATACGATATAATGCGCTGAAGAAGTCGACGCCCTGGTTCAGTCGACAGAAATTTCCTCAGATACTTGCCCTGGAAGCAAGTTGTTCCAATAAGCTTTCTTTGGAGGTGTGTCTTTCTTGCCTCGCAGATGGTTGTTACATCGGTGGCAAAGAACTAACTCGGGTTTTGAAGCTACCTCGTGTGGTAAGTATGACTTAACGGTGCTTAAACGATAGATTACTACCTGGTTAGGGTAGCACATATTATGACAGATTTCGCAAGATTTGTCGCAGAATGTGGTTTCCTTCATTCGAATTTGGGCCATTCTTCGCCGACAGTTAGCTAAACGAGTGGTACGCTTGTTTGAGTTCTCCACTCTTTTTGCACGTGCTTGACGTTGTTTTCGCATATTCTTCTCCAAATTTATTGCTGCTTTGTGGTGCCTTTGTCGGTTTTGGAACAAACGCCGTTTTTGCAACAAGCGCCGTTTTCGCTGCGTAGCGGTTTCATCCGTAATTTTAGCTAAAAATAATTTTGTAGCTTGTTTTAGATTTTTAAACGTAGACTGAATTCTTACCTAAGGTTTCAGCTTCTTTCTGCCCACGTTTGACCTTCCTCTGTTGCTTCATTTGCGTGCTTGCGACAAGCGCCGTTTTCGCTGCGTAGCGGTTTCATCCGTAATTTTAGCTAAAATTAATTTTGTAGCTTGGTTTAGATTGTTAAACGTAGACTGACTTCTTACCTAAGGTTTCAGCTTCTTTCTGCCCACATTTGACCTTCCTCTGTTGCTTCATTTGCGTGCTTGCGACAAGCGCCGTTTTCGCTGCGTAGCGGGTTCATCCGTAATTTTAGCTAAAATTAATTTTGTAGCTTGGTTTAGATTGTTAAACGTAGACTGACTTCTTACCTAAGGTTTCAGCTTCTTTCTGCCCACATTTGACCTTCCTCTGTTGCTTCATTTGCGTGCTTGCGACAAGCGCCGTTTTCGCTGCGTAGCGGTTTCATCCGTAATTTTAGCTAAAATTAATTGTGTAGCTTGGTTTAGATTGTTAAACGTAGACTGACTTCTTACCTAAGGTTTCAGCTTCTTTCTGCCCACATTTGACCTTCCTCTGCTGCTTCATTTGCCGTGCTTGCGACAAGCGCCGTTTTCGCTGCGTAGCGATTTTATCCGTAATTTTGCTAAAATTAATTTTGGGACTAGTAGCTTGTTTTAGATTGTTAAACCTAAACTGACTTCTTACCTAAGGTTTCAGCTTCTTTCTGCCCACATTTGACCTACCTCTGCTTCTGCATTTGCCGTGCTTGCGACAAGCGCCGTTTTCGCTGCGTAGCGGTTTCATCCGTAATTTTAGCTAAAATTAATTTTGTAGCTTGTTTTAGATTGTTAAACCTAGACTGACTTCTTACCTAAGGTCTCAGCTTCTTTCTGCCCACATTTGACCTTCCTCTGTTGCTTCATTTGCCGTGCTTGCGACAAGCGCCGTTTTCGCTGCGTAGCGATTTTATACGTAATTTTGCTAAAATTAATTTTGGGCCTAGTAGCTTGTTTTCGATTGTTAAACCTAAACTGACTTCTTACCTAAGGTCTCAGCTTCTTTCTGCCCACATTTGACCTTCCTCTGCTGCTTCATGTGCCGTGCTTGCGACAAGCGCCGTTTTCGCTGCGTAGCGGTTTCATCCGTAATTTTAGCTAAAATTAATTTTGGGACTACTTTGTGCCTTTTTTTAGATTCTTAAACCTAAGTTGGCTCCTTACCTAAGCTTTTAGCTTCTTTTCGCTTATATTCGACCTGCCTTTGTTCCTTGATTTGACGTTGCTTCAACAAACGCCTTTTTTTCAGCGTAGTGGTTTCTTTTGCCATTTTTTTTAAATACTGAATTCTTTGACATTCTTTATTTCAAACGATTCGTGCTTTATTATTTCACAACACTTTTCTAGGTCACTGATAACTTCTAAATACTTCAGGCCTTTTATGAGAAAACAAGTAAATGAATGGGCAAAAGCATGTTAAATCTCCCGTTATGAAAATAATAATCCTAAAGGAAGATTTGCACATATTCATATATATATATATAAAAGAAATACACACTATTTAAAGTTATATTTTACGTTTTTTTTAATTTTATAATTTTGGTATTTTTTTAAAAAGAAAATAATTTATTACAATTTTTTCAGAAAAAATTTGAATAATGAACAAAAGCCTTTCTAGAAAAATCATCAATTTTTAATATCTTAAACAAGTCAAAAATAACTAAGACTAGTATATTACTCCTCCCGCCTTAAAAAAAAAAACAATGACCTCATTGTTGACAACAATTGAAATTACCTACTTAACTAATTATTTTAATACAGTTAAACATATTTATATCTACAATGCGAGAATCATGAACAACAAAGTTATTAAATACTTCCTATATAATTATTATTTTTTTTTTTTTTTTCGCAAAAAACCTAAATCAAATTTTAATTAGTGATATAACAAAAATATTAATATTAAATTTTCTTCCTTTTAAATTGATTTTTATATTTGCGAACATTTTTAGTTTTATATTTTACTAAATGATGTTCCTTATCATCATCTGTTTGCACAATATTTACCTTGTTGTAGGGATTACAAATTTTCTCCAACCCTTTCCTCGTATTATCTGCTTTAACAAAATTTAAATCAATAGAAGCATCATATCTGTTCCTGTTTAAATAAATTATTCTTTGTTCCTTAAGAGTTTGAGGATCTCTCTTTGGGCAAATCTTATTATAAAAAATGTTATAAGGTGTAGCACCAGTTGTTGAATGAACTATGTTATGATTGTATATAAAAACAGCTTGTTCTACTCCAAAATATTTTACTTCTCTATCATTCGAAGTATTTATTATTCTTAACTTCTCATTTAAAGTCTTATGTAAACGCTCAATATCTGCTATACCAGTTTTACCAGTTGTTATCTCTACAGCAATATTTAATTGATCACACCACTGTTTTATATTAATATTATTTAATCCCTGATCATGATCAATCTTTAATGTTATGGGTCCATTACATTAAATATCTTAATTAAAACTCTTTTCGCCTCAAGCCAATTTAAACCATTGACCCTTTCTACCATGACAAATTTCGAATAAACATCAATACACGTTAAATAACTCTCTTTATCCCATTTCCAAAAATCAACTATAAATTTTTCTCGAACCTCGTATATAGGGGGTGTTAATTTAAAAGGTATTTTGTGCCTAACATGGTCGTATTTGCAATTGTTACATAATTCACACTGATTAATAATTTTGGATATTTCTCTTACGTAATTAGGATAATAAAATCTTTGCTTAAAACAATTAACAATTTTTTGTATACCTTGAATGTAATCCTTCAAGATGAATTTCTATCACCTTTGTTTTAAATTCCTGAAATTCTAGTATATTTTCTAAGATACGCGTAGCCCGCAAAAGTTTATTATTTTTTGATGTAGCTAAATCTTTATAAATATTTTGGAAAACCAGGAAATCGTTATCATCTGGCATATAAATTGCAGTATTTTGGTTTAAAGTATATTTTTTAATTATATTTTTTTATAAAATCTACAGTCAAATTACTGTACGTTATCGTTACCAAAGTATTTGAAAATATGTTTTCTATCAAAACGTTTTATTAATTTGATTTGATTTTTAAAAATATTTAATGGACTTAATGAAATGAATATATAGTCCTCAGAATCTTCTTCTCCCGAATGAATAGTAGCTACATTTGAAGAACTGTCTTCATAAACACTGTCAACCTGCTTTTCATTCACATTACACTCTTCAATTCTAACTCGAGATAATGCATCCGCTACTTTATTTTCCTTACCGGGTATGTATTTAATGTCAAAATCAAACTCATTTAATCTCATTTTCCAACGCTGTAATTTCGAATTAGGTTCCTTTAGATTAAGCAACCACTGCAATGGCCGATGATCACTATTTATCAAAAATTTTCTTCCATAAAGATATGGTCTAAAGTATTTTGTGGCCCATACTATTGCAAGAAGCTCTTTCTCCGTAGCAGAATAATTAAGCACATGTTCATTTAAAGTTGGACTTGCAAAGCCAATAGGATGATCTTGCTGGCTTAAAACGGCACCTAAGGCCATGTCGGACGCGTCGGTTGTTAAAGTGAAAAGTTTTTCGTAATTAGGGAACGCCAAAATCGGTTCTTTGGTTATTAATAATTTTATTGTGTCTACCGCTTGAATAAAATCTTTTTCGGAACTTCTAATTTTGTTACCTTTTTTCAAACAAATTTTACAATTTACAAATTTTAGCAAAATCTTTAATACATTTTCTATAAAATCATAAGCATTTTTCAACCCAAAAGGCATTCTTAAAAATTCATAATGGCCATTTTGAGTTGAAAACGCTGTCTTTTTTCTATCATGGGGATCCATTTCAATTTGATAAAAACCTTTAGCTAAATCAATTGTCGAAAAATACATACATTTGCCAATCTTATCTAAAATTTCATCTATATTTGGTATTGGGTATCTATCATCTACAGTAATATTGTTTAACTTACGATAATCTACTACGATTCTCCATTTCTGTTTACCTGAACTATCTAGCTTTTTAGGTACCACCCAGATTGGTGCCGAATATGGAGAATTACTATGACAAATTATATTCTGATCCAACATATCTTTTATTTGCCGATTCACCTCCTCTTTGTGAACTTCAGGATACCTATAAGATTTTACGTATATTGGCTCTTCATGAACAGTTTTTATTTCATGTTTAATTTTGTTGGTAAATGATAACTTATCTCCTTCTATATAAAACAGCCTTTATATTGACTAATTAATTTTGTTATTTGCTTTAATTCCTCTTTATTCAAATGATCAAACCTAAAGTCATTTCCTTGTATATTATTTGTGTTCCTATTATCTAATTGTTTATGCAAATTATTACATGACTTATTCATATCACTATTAAACATTTTATAAGTAAGATTATCCAAAACTATTATTTTTTCTTTAACATTAATTTTAGCATCCAATTGACTCAATATATCATAACCTAGTAATCCATTATAAATTCTTGAAAACTCGTGTACGTAAAACTTCAAAGAAATTTGCGTTTTATAATTTATGTCCTGCCTAAAGTTATTTCACCAGCAGCAGTTTTTAAAATTATGGGAGTAACATTGACGAGTTCACTATCAAAGGTATTGGGCCGAATCAAACTAACCGATGACCCTGTATCAACTAAAAATTTAAGCGGTATCTTTCCAAATGTTAATACTACTGTGGGTAAATTTCCGAGGCCGTTAAATGAAAATTTGATGGGTCTTGCTCCATTGGTTGAGGTTTACCAAATCGTCTAATTCTATCTGTATTCCAGTTTTGTCTACCTGAATTATTTCTATTTAACTGCTGATTAAGGTTTGGATTAGAGAAATTGTTATAATTATTTGGCGGAAACTGATAAGTATAATTATTTGGAGTGTTTTGGTTATAATAATTGGATGGAAATTGAATATTTTAGTTGATTATTATTGTTGTTATAAAACAAAGGAGAATTCATGGGGCGAAAAGATTGTGAAAACGGAAAATAACTAGTATCGTAAATCGGATTTGTCGAATTTCTACTTACGGTAGGAAGAGAAATATTTTTATGTTTCGGATTATTAAATTCAATATCGAACACATTGTGTTCTCTTAAAACTTTCATTGCATTTTTAAAGTCACTAACTAAATTTGCATTAAGTAGTGCAGTATAATGGATAGGCAACTCTCTTTTTAATATTTTTAGACTAGTCCTATTTAGTTCTTCGGTTAAAAATAACTTTGTCGCTTCATTTTCACTCCCTAACTTAATGCAATCCTTAACTCTGCAAACTTGTACATTTATTTCCTCACACAACAACTTAATACTATTCTTAAATCTAATATTATTTATATCTAAAATAAGTGATGAAACGGGGGTATGCTCACCAAACTCCTCAATCAAGAGACTACGTAATTCTGACCAATCATTTGGTTGTTCTCGCCTTACAACATTTATTGCCGGACCTTTTAACGTAGTTAATATCAAATTCAGGAAAAAACGCTGATCTTCAATTGACTGAGCTTCACAGATTATCTGATCGATGCTGTTCACAAACAACGCAAGATACTTGATATCACCATCAAAAGGGGATATTAATTTAATATTTTGCAAGGCAAATTCTCTGCGCCCTCTAGCTTCAGCCATGTTGGAAAGATCTCGAAGACTAATTGACTGAAAACTAGTATTTAAGATTTCCAACTGCTCCTCAATGTTCATGCAGGAACCAGAATGATAAGTTGAGGATTATCTTATTTTTGTAGGTTCTCGAGGATCTTTTGCACAGATCCTACCGACTGCGCCAAAGAAATACACACTATTTAAAGTTATATTTTAGGTTTTTTTTAATTTTATAATTTTGGTATTTTTTTAAAAAGAAAATAATTTATTACAATTTTTTCAGAAAAAATTTGAATAATGAACAAAAGCCTTTCTAGAAAAATCATAAATTTTTAATATCTTAAACAAGTCAAAAATAACTAAGACAGTATATTACTTATATATATATATAGTCGGCCCGTTCCCAATGTCGAATGGGTTTCGTTATATTTTAACAGAAACACGCGTTGGCCTGAAGCTCACCCTCTGAGAGAGGCTACAGCAAAATCCGTTGCTCAAAATACAATACATTCCACAACACATTCCACGTTTTGGTGTACCCTCTCATATTACGATTTATCAAGGTGTACAATTTACTTCAAACTTATTTCGTGAACTGGCCAAATATATTGGAAGTGAGTTAATTACAACTTCCACATACCATCCACAAGCGAATATAAGCGAGGTTCCACCGGCAACTGAAATCTTCCAATATCGCTCGTGGTATTACAAACAATTGGTCAGAGGAACTAAAAAAAAAAAAAAAAAAAAAAAAACTAATGGCGGCGATATACCAACAGGTTATCATAACCTCTAACGAGATTTTTAGCCGAGCTTCTCTTTCCAACTTGTGGTGTGTTGCTTTTGAGTTTTTCCTACAAGTTGGCGGGACCTACAGTTTTTTGCCGACTCCGAACGGCACTTGCAAAGCAAATGAATTTTTTTGCTGAGAAGCTTCTCATGGCATACATACACCCAGAGAGTTTGCCAAACTACGTCCGAGGGGCGACCCCGTTTAGAAAAAATTGTTTTTCTAAATAATTTTTGATGTTACTTTTGCCGGGCATCGAACCGCCACGACTTGGTGTAGAAGGCCGAACACTTAACCGCTACACCACGGCGGCCGCCCTACCGATAGTTTTATTGGGCTACGATCTTGCTTCAGAATTATTCTATGGTGAAAATTTGTGGTTACCAGGGGAACTTGTGCTTGATGCTCGAAAAGGATTTGCATTTGACTTATTATTTATTTTAAAACATTTTTTTTTAAATTTTCGTTAAAACTTAACACATCTTATTACAGCCGGTAAAATGTGTATGCCAAGTAGTTTAAAAACATGTGAACAGTTTTTTGTTAAGACTATTAATAAGAAATCTGTTCTAAGAAGTCCCTATGAAGGACCTTTTGAAGTTTTTGAATAAATCCTAAGTTTTTTATGTTGTTAATAAATGGAGAGTATAAGAATATTTCAATAGATCGAATTAAACCTGCATTTATAAAACTCTACCTTTTTTGGAAAAAGTGCTGTTTTTGTTTAAACAATTTTGGTTAAATAAGATATGAAACAACTCTTTTTTTTGATGCAGAACGAAAGTAAATATTTCAAAGTTTAACTTCGAGTAAGTTTCATTTTAATCGGTGGATCGTTTAGGATTTATGGCTGTGTAAACAAAAAATGTATGGTTTTTACCACATTTTGTCCGATTGCCACGCCCCCTTTATATATTTTTTCACGTTATAATGACATAAACCTTCCTCTTCAACCAATCTATTTATTAAAAAAAACCGCATACAAATCCGTTGCTTAGTTTTCAAGATTTAAGCATTCAAGGGAAAAAACAAGTACTAATGCACAAATTTGAAATGAGAATTTACCTAGATCAGAAAACTCATACCAAAACCAAAATGTACTTTATTTGGAGGGGGAGTATTTGTGGTATCACGTGTTAATACAAATATGTATGTAAATATATTACTTTACTTTAATTGTAAGATACTTGTTATGATTTTAGTTTTTATTTTCTTGAAGATTTTGTCTTCAAAGAAACACCATTGTTGAAAATTTTTGATTATTGTTTTCTGGATCGTTGAATTGAAAACTTAAACCTTAATTACATTTCTTAAACAAGATTTTTTTAAATAAGTGCACCACACTATCAACGCTATTGAAGTGCAAAGTGCAATAGTTTGATCTTGCTACTAATAAAAATTTATTTTTAACTGCGAGAACTTTTATGTGCGAAAGAACAAGTGGAATGGTATGTACATACTTTGAGGGGTCTGTGAGGCTGAAAGTTGTTTTTATCACAAAATACTTAGTTGGAGTTTTAGCTGTAACTTGACATGAAAACATTTAAATTTCAAGAGACTTGGCTTGGAATTTTGTAAAAGTGATATTCGTAATCTGCAACTATATGAACCCCGGGTAAATATTGGATCCGCCAGTTTGAATTAAAAAAAATTGCAATTAGCGATGTCATAAACCATCTAAGGTATAAGCGGGTTTTCTCAACTGCTTATTAACGGCAAAGTTCACTGTTTACTCATTGTCAAGCTAACAGCTACTTCATTTGGCCTTTATTTTAACAGGAGGATGAACTGACCAAGAAATTTATATTGAGCAAAAGTTGACTGCTATCTGTGTAAACGGCCCTTCGGAGCACCGATTACAATTTCAAAACTTATTCGCGGGCGTGAGGCCTATTCATCACCCAAAAATTACAGGAGTATTCGCCAATAATAATGAAAATAATAACACCCATAACAACATTTTTACTGTATTAAAATAATATAAAATTTGTTTATAAAAACGAGTAGCGCGAACTCAAAAAAAACTTTTTTCAATCTTTGGGTGTAACGTGAAAGAATTTCCCAAAAGTCCATATTTGTGAACAACTAACAACTCTACTGCTTGTACAACTCATTACTATCTTTATCAGTGCGAAGTAACAGTCACGGTTCTAAAAACGCTGCGAATAGCTAATCACAGTCACAAATACGGCTGCGGCAAGCCAACTCTAAAAATGGAGGATCATAACAAATATTGAACAAAAAAAATTTCAAATTTTTAATATTTTGTTTATCAAACTAACCTTAATACTAAGGACAATATAATTATTCAAAATAGTTGACTAAAAATGTGTTGGAAAATAACACACACACTGAACTAAATAACCCCAAAGGGAAGATGATTGATATTTCTTAGAAACTTACTCATTCAAAAAATAAAAACTTTGATACAAAACATTCCACCGCACAGTATGGCCTCGGTCGCCGCTTGGCTGCCATTTGCCCGGGCGGCGGCCATCGGATGGGTACCAATTGCTACGCACCCATTACCACCACCACCGATACCAAAAGATCGTCGTAAAACCGATGACGAAAAGTTGTTGATCAATGTTTCCGGACGTCGTTTCGAAACATGGCGCAATACACTTGAAAAGTATCCAGATACCCTACTGGGATCCAATGAACGTGAATTCTTCTACGACGAGGACTGCAAGGAGTATTTCTTTGATAGAGATCCGGACATTTTTAGGCATATCCTAAATTATTATCGCACAGGCAAGTTACATTATCCGAAGCATGAATGCCTTACTAGCTACGATGAGGAATTGGCATTTTTTGGCATAATGGCCGATGTAATTGGCGATTGTTGCTATGAAGATTATCGGGATCGGAAACGTGAGAATGCGGAACGTTTAATGGATGACAAATTATCTGAAAACGGCGATCAACATCTGCAGCAACTTACGAATATACGCCAGAAAATGTGGCGTGCATTTGAAAATCCTCATACATCCACAGCAGCCTTAGTTTTCTACTATGTTACGGGTTTTTTTATTGCTGTCTCAGTAATGGCAAATGTAGTTGAAACGGTGCCCTGTGGTCATAGGCCAGGACGGGCCGGAACATTGCCATGTGGGGAACGTTATAAAATTGTGTTTTTCTGCCTTGACACTGCCTGTGTTATGATATTTACCGCGGAATACTTGTTACGACTTTTTGCAGCACCCGATCGTTGCAAGTTCGTCCGTAGTGTGATGAGTATAATAGATGTTGTCGCTATACTTCCATATTATATCGGACTGGGAATCACTGATAACGATGATGTGAGCGGCGCTTTTGTAACGTTACGCGTATTCCGAGTATTCCGCATTTTCAAGTTTTCAAGACATTCACAAGGACTTCGAATACTTGGTTACACATTAAAATCCTGCGCTTCTGAACTAGGATTTTTAGTATTTTCGCTAGCAATGGCTATTATAATATTTGCGACCGTTATGTTTTATGCCGAAAAGAATGTCAACGGCACGAATTTCACATCTATTCCAGCTGCCTTCTGGTACACTATTGTCACCATGACAACTCTCGGGTATGTATTCATATATGCTACCACTTTTGATTTTCAAAATTTTTGAATTTTTAAATTTAAATAGCAGAATAGGACGTAATAAACTTTTTGCAAGTACAAAGAATAAATAAAACGACTTCAAATTACGCCTGAGCATTAGAGTTTACTTATTTCATATGAAAAAAAAAAGCTTTTGAAACACCTAAAATTATTCTTTTGAGTGCGGTGACCGCCGTGGTGTAGCAGTAGTGTGCTCGGCCTACTATACCAAGTGACATGGTATTGACTCCCGATCAAACCAACATCAAAAAATTATTTAGAAAAGCGCCCCTCGGCAGTGGTTTGGCAAACTCTCCGAGTGTATTTCTGCAATCAAAAACACTGTAGGTCCCACCAATTGTAGGAAAAAATTTAAAAGCAGCACACCACAACTTTGAATAGAAGCCCGGCACAAAAATCTTGGTTGAAGTTATTCAGACTAAGGTGTGATAGTCCCGCGTGATGGGTGGACCGTTATCTTTTTCGGACAGAAACATCAACAGACAGACGGACAAAAATTATAAATGATTTGGACTCTATATGCTTAGTAATGATTGACACCAGGAATTTTTTTTGACAGACATTAACCTGTTACAGTTTAGTTAAATTTACGAAATGTTAATATTAAAAAAAAATTTGTCTAGGCCATGGCTTTATCATGATCAGCTGTCAAATTCTATAATTTAGATGAATCTTTTATTTATACAGTTAACAATGAAACAACATTAATTCTAACAGGAACATTACTAATATATTAACAAAAGTCAGAAAGCATAAGAAAAACAGATTTTCACTCGTCTGTAGTGATTTCAACAACAATTTTGAGTTCTGGCTTAGTTCCCGCAAAGGATTGATGACTTCAGCAAAAATTGTGTCTGCTTTTCGAAGAGGTGGTGACCTCATTCTCCATACAAATGGATTGGATGTAGTATGTGAAACAAATCTTCAATCGATTTCCCCTTCCTCATTTTTCGCGTGTGTTCCTGTTGCGAAATCGCCTGACTAAAATACTTCACGATCGAATTTGAGTTCTAAGACGCCTATAACGGATGTCTCGGCAGATATTTTGAAAAATACTTCTCCTTTCTGAGATCTTTGTACATATCTTAGTATAAATGGCTTTTCCCGGCTAATTTATCACAACTTTAAGATACCGACTTTCTGTTGTAAAACCACGTTCGCGCGACCACTAAAAATAATTATTTCCGCGAAAAAAATTATAATATTGGCCGTAAAAACGGCTAAACATTTTTAATTTACTCGTTTTATTCGCTGTTATCGTATACAGATGCTTTTCATTAGAATATACAGAGCTATAATAAACATAAATAAAGATTACATTTATATTTGTTATATCCAGGCACGTATTCAGGGACACCCCGAAATGCGTAAGTTTATGTATGTGACGTGACAAAAAGAAAATTTGGAATATAAGTCATGGGATAATATTTTTTGATTTCCGGTCAAATGAGACATTTGAAATAACAAAAATTGCGAAAAAGCCAAACTTAGGTGAAGAAAGAAAACTTCAAAATTCCCCTTTAATATGTGTGGTAAAAGAGTTAATTGAGGGCAAATGTGAACATGTATGGTTTTATGAATTTTTCTCGTAAACGGTAATTTTTTCGTCAAACTACCTTCGACCAAGCTGTACACCTGATAAAAATCGTGGTAGAATTTTTATAAATTCAGCTGTCCCGGCAGACGTTGTATCTCCATCCCGATCCCTATCGCTGTCTACATATGGGGTAAAATTCCTCAAGCGGGCCACCTGAAAATTCGATTTGAATGAAATTTGGTGAAGAGATATGTCATGTAAAAAAAAACATCACCATAACTCCGGTGAAAATATTGGATGGTTACCGAGATATACGGAATTCGCTAAGAAGGAACATCAAAGCTTCTTACTATAGCAATTACGGAAAATTGCTGATTTCCGAAATTCACGAAGTTGAAAGCAGGGAACTATCAAAACGAACTTTTTATTTCGAAATTTTCGAACATTGCAGAAAATGTTCTCTTCAAAAAAGTTGGCTAGATCCCATACCCAGCCGGCTGTTGTGCATTTCCATGATATACCGTTTTCACTTTTATAATATTTATTTTTTCTTTTTTACAATATTAAATCAATAAAATTAAAACAAGTTAACACCTTCTATTATAAAAAAAACATTGCTCTTATAACCACCATCATTAACCAACGCAAAAAAATAAACGTGCACGATTTTTTCAATATTTTGCGGACAATTTTTTTTAATTTTGCTTCAAAAAATTTATTCCTCATTTTAGTTAGCTATCGCAGAGGATATTGAAGATTTCAGTTCAGCTTCTTGGATGCAGTGCGAAGTAACGAGATCAGCATTATTTTGAACAAAGCAGAAATAATAAATTAAAATTAATTTGTTTATTACTAATATAACAAGAGTAAAAAAAAGTAAAGGTTTATCGAATTTTTTAGCCACGCTTGCAACACTGTTAACCACGTACAACATTTTAGCGCGCTATTCCGTAACTCAATTCGAGAATAAATGTGAACATATACGAACGTTCTATGCCCCGGGAGTCTCTTTTCTTGGCGATATAGTGCGAATGTTCAAACACGGAGGCGAAGAGCTGGTAAAAAGCATGCATCAGCTCTTATGCAGAATATGGTCAGACGAATGCATGCCTCCGGATTGGAATTTAAGTGTGCTTTGCCCAATCCACAAGAAAGGCGATCCCGCTAACCGCACCAACTACCGCGGAATTAGTCTTCTTAATATCGCATATAAGGTTCTTTCTAGCGTGTTGTGTGAAAGGCTGAAGCCCATCGTAGACAAACTGATTGGACCTTATCAGTGTGGCTTTAGACCTGGTAAGTCTACCATCGACCAGATTTTCACGATACGCCAAATCCTGGAGAAGACCCATGATAAGAGAATCGACACTCACCATCTCTTTGTCGATTTTAAAGCCGCTTTTGACAGCGTAAAAAGGAGTTGCCTGTATGCCGCCATGTCTGAATTTGACTTCCCTGCAAAGCTTATACGGCTTTGCCAAATGACGTTGAGCAATACCAACAGCTCCGTTAGAATCGGGAAGGACCTCTCTGAGCCATTTGAAACCAAACGAGGCTTCAGACAGGGCGACTCCCTTTCGTGCGATTTCTTCAATCTGATGCTGGAGAAGATAATTCGAGCAGCAGAGCTAAACCGCAATGGTACAATCTTTTACAAGAGCGTGCAATTGCTGGCGTATGCCGATGATATTGATATCATTGGCCTTAACAACCGCGCCGTAAGCGCTGCCTTCTCTGAACTGGATAAGGAAGCGAAAAAAGTGGGTCTTGCCGTGAACGAGGACAAGACGAAGTATTTGCTGTCATCAAAGAAAGAATCGGCGCACCTGCGCCTTGGCAGCCATGTCACTGTTGATAGTTACAAATTTGAAACTGTGAGAGACTTCGTCTATTTGGGAACCAGCATTAACACCGAAAATAATATCAGTCTAGAAATCCAACGGAGAATCACTCTTGCGAACAAGTGCTACTTTGGACTGAGTAGGCAATTGAGAAGTAAAGTCCTCTCTCGAAGAACAAAGATCA
Organism: Campiglossa producta; assembly: GCA_964058755.1. Classification (NCBI taxonomy): domain Eukaryota; kingdom Metazoa; phylum Arthropoda; class Insecta; order Diptera; family Tephritidae; genus Campiglossa; species Campiglossa producta. The sequence goes on along the minus strand of CAXKVI010000006.1, from coordinate 47,590,135 downwards.
CGCTCTATAAGTCTCTCATCATACCTGTCCTGATGTATGGCTCAGATTCATGGACAATGTCAAGAGAAGATGAGATGGCCCTTGGAGTATTTGAGAGAAAAGTTCTCCGGAAGATTTATGGTCCTTCCCGTGATGCCAACGGCGAGTATCGAAGGAAATTTAACGATGAGCTGTACGAGCTCTACGCAGATCTGACCATAGTCCAGCGAATTAAAGCCCAAAGACTCCGCTGGCTGGGCCATGTTATGCGAATGGACAAAGAAGCTCCAGCACAGAAGGTTTTCCTATCGTCGCCTGAATTCGGCAGCAGAGGAAGGGGGAGGCCTCGACTGAGATGGAAACAACAGGTGGAGGATGACTTGAACTCCCTTGGGGTTTCCAATTGGCGTCGGTTATCGCTAAAAAGGAATGACTGGCGTGCTTTGATACAAAACGGCCAAAATCGCTTAGGCGGTTAAGCGCCAATAAATGATGATGATGATAGTGCGAATGTATGACATAGTAATGCTACCAGGTTCGATTTCCAGCCCAAAAAAATCAAGAAAGAAAAGTGAAGTGGTTTCGAAGCGAGTCACCAGAAACGTCAAACTCATTTATTTAAAAACGCTTTACTAATGACTCAAAATAATTTTAAATTTCACTAGCAATTTAACAATAAAAATTTGTTTTTATTCAAAAAAAAAAAAGAATGTTCAGAATGTAAAAAAGAAAGGGTAAAATATTAGCTCTCAATTAGCTTTAGAGGCCATTTAACATAGGTACATAAATTTAAGACAAAACAAATTTAGATAAAGTAATATTTTAACATATAAAAAATCAAAATGGTTTCAATTTAAAAACCTGTAAGCAATTAATAAAAGTAAAGGCGCCGTAAAATTAGCAACTATTTAAAGCTAATAAAAATTACCAAAAAAAAAAAAAAACAAATATACAACTTCAGTCAGATTTAATTTATTTTACTAGAATTAAACAATTATAACAAATGTATGTATGTAAATAACTTGTGTTTTTATATGCATAAAAAAATTACTAATTTAACCCAAATAAAAACGAAATTTAACCTTCAAGCGGGCGCGCCGCTTTTTGTAACACAAGCAGTCGCGCGTAGTCTTTTCGACGCCTCTTTTAAGTGGGTGATTTAAGTACTGAAGCTCATGTGTTTTTAATAATGTTAGTTATTATGTAATTAGAAAACAATATTTCACAACAACGAAAGTTTGGTTTTTGTTTGCTAATTTTAAATCAGAGTAAAACATTGAAAGATAATAACATACATTGAAACCTACATTTCAGTATAGCAAGTTATACGGCAGACACTTTTGGCCCTTTAGATTTCACATCAGATAAGTTGTCAGAGATATCTGACCGCATAAAGTTTTACATTTTCATCATTCTCCTCTAATAGGTTTTGAATTAGTATACTTTCACTTATTAATTTCTTAGCCATGTTGAGCAAAAACGACTTCAGGCGCGCGTAGTCTTTTCGACGACGAAAGGCAAGTGAAGAAAATGCTTGCTATAAATAATCGACAAGTGTAAAAAAGAGGCGGAACTTGCGCATTCGATTGATATTGAACTAAACTGGAGCTACTAGAGCTGCCAAATGTCTGGGAGTCCATACAGCAATTTTATGAGGCTTTATTCACCATGGGCGGTCGAAAAGACTACGCGCGACCTCTTGAAGGTTAAAAACAAAAAAAAAACATATGTTACAACCATAATTTTCTGTTACTTTTTTCTCTTCTAATTCACAGATGCTCTTTCGTGTTTGGGTAAATAAAAATATTGGCTGCCTTCTGAAGAATAAAATATGTGGTAAGCCATGCAAATAATGCGACTATTAATTTCTAGTCGATATCTTACTAGTTCAGGTTTGATGCGTGTTGGACTAGTATGGGAACTAATACATTTTGTTGAAAAACAAAAAACTAGTTCAGGTTCACTACTTTTTGGACTAGTATGCAACTGGTATTTTACAACCAGTATGTTTCTAATATATCATGTTTACCTAGCTAGCAGATAAAAGTACGTTTTACCGTTCGTATATTTTTCCAACCGTCCGGAAACTGTACTGTGCTGGGCTGGATTTATGGTTGTTTCGTTTTTTCAAATTTTGTCGTATCCGGAAACTATACTGATAAAAACTGTGATCGAAAAAATATCATAAATATCGTATCAGAGTGTAAAAAGCACAAAAAACTATGATATTTTTGAAAGCCAATCATTGCTCGTGGCTTATCGACGAAAATCACGACACTATCGATATGACAGTATATATTCCAAGGAGTATCAACATTGAGGTACATTGCAAAGTACTTTGACTGTAGGTACTCTATGGAGTAGCAGAAATGTTATTTGGAGCACAATTTTTATATGAAAAACGATTACATTTGGAGTACTCTGATGCTAAAATTGGAGTACTCTTTGGATAGGAAATAGAGTACTCTCGATTTTCGTAGGGATCATTTGAGGTTCAAGCTTGAGGTAAATGTTCCTCACGATTCTCCATCCCGTTCTTAAAGTCACAATTAATCTTCCTTATCGCTAACGTCATACCTATAACGATAATCAGTTGTTCCAACCACCCTTTGGAAATCTATCTATATAGAATAGCCACATGAAAAACTTTAGAACCTCTGTGACCGCACCGTTTGACCGATTTGAATGAAATATGTATCGATGGAAAGGAAATTGAAAAAACTGAGCTATAGGCTCAGCTGAAAATATAAAAAAAAATTTCAAAAATCGTAAAAACTCGACTAAATTTCAAATTTGACCAGGTATTTCTCAGCGATGGTTTGGTATTTGGTAAATATTAATTTCAACGAAACGGGTTGTGCGCTGGGTTTGGGACCCGCCACGTAAAAAACTTAATTCCAATGAAAACAAAATCAAAGCCTCGGATGAGAACCCCCTTTAATGTTGACGACCCGGCAAAACGAATAAGGCATAATGATTTGGATATTAGGGCATGTACCGGGAATGTCCGGACCCTTTCAAGGGACGGTGCCGCTGCCCGACTGCTTGATGTCCTCGTAGGCGCAAAGGCCGACATAACCGCCCTGCAGGAAATGCGATGGACGGGGCAAGGACAGACGACCCTCGGTCCTTGTGACGTATACTACAGTGGCCAGACACGCGGCAAAGCGCGTGGTGTAGGATTCGTGGTGGGAAAGAGACTTCGCCGCCAAGTATTAGCGTTCACTCTTGTGGACGAGCGTCTCGCTGCGATCCGCATCAAGGCGAGGTACATAAGGCAACATAACATTTATCTGCGCCCATGCGCCGACTGAGGAGACGGACGACGCAGAGAAGGACTCCTTCTACGATAAACTTGAACAGACTTATGATTGCTGCCCCCAGCATGATATCAAAATCGTGCTTGGCGACTTTAATGCCAAGGTGGGCAAGGAAGGAGTATTTGGTCCTACAGTTGGAAAATTCAGTCTCCACGATATAACATCCCCCAACGGCACTAGGTTGATTGACTTCGCCGCTTCCCGCAATATGGTCATCAGTAATACCAGGTTCCAGCATAAGCGAATACACCAAGCCACATGGCTGATCAAAGAACTAGAAACCAGATTGATCATGTCATGATCGACGGCAGACACAGCTCCACCGTTCTGGACGTGGTCCCAATATCGACTCGGACCATTATCTTGTTGCAGCTAAGATACGCACACGCCTCTGTGCAACGAAGAGAGTGCGCACAGTAAGGGAAGGAAAGTTTGACGTCGAGAAGTTGCGCGTGATATAGACAGCTGATAATTTCTCCACTCGACTCTCACACCTGCTAGCAGAGGGCAATCCCCGACCTAACGATGTAACCGAGCAATGGAAGCATATCTCTCACTCATTGCGTACCGCCGCTGAGGCCACTATAGGGTTCCAGCGCGCCCGCAAGAACAACTGGTACGATGAGGAATGCAAAACTGCCTCGAAAAAAAAGAACGCTGCCTACAAGGAGACGTTGCGAACAGGCGCAACCCGCAGTGTATGGCAACAATATCGTGAGGCAAAGAAGGAAGAGAGACGCCTTTTCAGAAAAAAGAAAAAAGAAAGGCGTGATTGTGAGGAGATGCTGGCTGACAGGAATGATGCCCGGAAATTCTATGAAAAGATCCGGCGGATGACGGAAGGTTTTAAGACCGGGGCAAGCTCCTGTAAGGAAAATAATGGCGAACTGGTAACCGACGTACAAAGTGTACTTAAATTATGGAGGGAGCACTTCTCCTCACTGCTAAATTGCGAGGGAGACGTCGAACCCGATACCCCACAATCCCTGACGATTTAAAAGTCGTCCCACCACCTGACTATGATGTAGTGAGGATAGCTATATCCCGGCTCAAAAACAACAAAGCGCTGGAAAAGACGCACTACCCGCCAGCTGTTTAAACACGGAGCCGAAGAGCTGGTAAAAAGCATGCATCAGCTCTTATGCAGAATATGGTCAGACGAATGCATGCCTCCGGATTGGAATTTAAGTGTGCTTTGCCCAATCCACAAGAAAGGCGATCCCGCTAACCGCACCAACTACCGCGGACACATTCTTCTTTATATCGCATATAAGGTTCTTTCTTGCGTGTTGTGTGGTCCATCGTAGACAAACTGATTGGACCTTATCAGTGTGGCTTTAGACCAAGTAAGTCTACCATCGACCAGATATTCACGATACGTCAAATCCTGGAGAAGACCCATGATAAAATAATCGACACACACCATCTCTTTGTCGATTTCAAAGCCGCTTTTGACAGCGCAAAAAGGAGTTGCCTGTATGCCGCCATGTCTGAATTTGACTTCCCTGCTAAGCTTATACGGCTTTGCCAAATGACGTTGAGCAATACCAACAGCTCCGTTAGAATCGGGTAGGACCTCTCTGAGCCATTTGAAACCAAACGTGGTTTCAGACAGGGGGACTCCCTTTCGTGCGATTTCTTCAATCTGATGCTGGAGAAGATAATTCGAGCAGCAGTGCTAAACCGCAATGGTACAATCTTTTACAAGAGCGTGCAATTGCTGGCGTATGCCGATGATGTTGATATCATTGGCCTTAACAACCGTGCCGTAAGCGCTGCCTTCTCTGGGCTGGATAAGCAAGCGAAAAAGTGGGTCTTGCCTTGAACGAGGACAAGACGAAGTATTTGCTGTCATCAAAGAAAGAATCGGTGCACCTGCGCCTTGGCTGCCATGTCACTGTTGATAGTTACAAATTTGAAACTGTGAGGGACTTCGTCTATTTGGGAACCAGTATTAACACCGAAAATAATATCAGTCTAGAAATCCAGCGGAGAATCACTCTTGCCAACAAGTGCTAGTTTGGACTGAGTAGGCAATTGAGAAGTAAAGTCCTCTCTCGAAGAACAAAGATCACGCTCTATAAGTCTCTCATCATACCTGTCCTGATGTATGGCGGTTAAGCGCCAATAAATGATGATGAATTTGATAACAGACCACAATTTTTATGTCATAGTAAAAAAAAATTTGCTTAGGCCATGGCTTTATCATGATCGCTGTCAAATAAACTGACCATTTTCTATAATTTAGATGAATCTTTTATTTATACTGTTAACAATGAAACACCATTAATTCTAACAGGAACATTCCTAATATATTAAGAAAAGTCTGAAATCATAAGAATAACAGATTTTCACTCGTCTGTAGTGATTTCAACAAAAATGTTGAGTTCTGGCTTAGTTCCCGCAATGACTTCAGCAAAAATTGTGTCTGCTTTTCTGCTTACCTCATTATCGATATAACTGGATCGGATGTAGTATGTAAAACAAATCTTCAATCGATTCCCTCTTCCTCATTTTTCGCGATCGAATTTCTGTTCTAAGACGCCTATAACGGATGTCTCGGCAGATATTTTGGAAAATACTTCTCATTTCTGATAATCTTAGTATAAATGGCTTTTACCGGCTAATTTATCACAACTTACCGACTATCTCTTGTAAAACCACGTTCGCGCGACCACTGTGTGTCTGTATCAGTGTTGCCAGAATTGTTTCAGCAATCCAGCTAGATCGAGAAAAAAAAACGGCTAAAAAAAATTATTTCCGCAAAAAAAAATTATAATATTGGCCGAAAAAACGGCTAAACATTTTTAATTTACTCGTTTTATTCGCTTTTATCGTATACAGATGCTTTTCGTTAGAATATACAGAGCTATAATAAACATAAATAAAGCTTACATTTATATCCAGGCGCGTATTCAGGGACACCCCGAAATGCGCAAGTTTATGTATGTGACGTGACAAAAAGAAAATTTGGAATATGAGTCCCAAACTCATGGGATAATATTTTTTAAATTCCGGTCAAATGAGACATTTGAAATAACAAAAATTGCGACAAAGAAGAAAGAAAACTTCAAAAGTCCCCTTTAATATCATGTGTGGTACAAAAGTTAATTGGGGGCAAAGATGACATGTATGGTTTTATGAATTTTTCTCATTTCTGAGATCTTTGTAATTATCTTAGTATAAATGGCTTTTCCCGGCTAATTTATTACAACTTACCGACTTTCTCTTGTAAAACCACGTTCGCGCGACCACTGTGTGTGAGGGAGACGTCGAACCCGATACCCCACAATCCCTGACGATTTAAAAGTCGTCCCACCACCTGACTATGATGTAGTGAGGATAGCTATATCCCGGCTCAAAAACAACAAAGCGCTGGAAAAGACGCACTACCCGCCAGCTGTTTAAACACGGAGCCGAAGAGCTGGTAAAAAGCATGCATCAGCTCTTATGCAGAATATGGTCAGACGAATGCATGCCTCCGGATTGGAATTTAAGTGTGCTTTGCCCAATCCACAAGAAAGGCGATCCCGCTAACCGCACCAACTACCGCGGACACATTCTTCTTTATATCGCATATAAGGTTCTTTCTTGCGTGTTGTGTGGTCCATCGTAGACAAACTGATTGGACCTTATCAGTGTGGCTTTAGACCAAGTAAGTCTACCATCGACCAGATATTCACGATACGTCAAATCCTGGAGAAGACCCATGATAAAATAATCGACACACACCATCTCTTTGTCGATTTCAAAGCCGCTTTTGACAGCGCAAAAAGGAGTTGCCTGTATGCCGCCATGTCTGAATTTGACTTCCCTGCTAAGCTTATACGGCTTTGCCAAATGACGTTGAGCAATACCAACAGCTCCGTTAGAATCGGGTAGGACCTCTCTGAGCCATTTGAAACCAAACGTGGTTTCAGACAGGGGACTCCCTTTCGTGCGATTTCTTCAATCTGATGCTGGAGAAGATAATTCGAGCAGCAGTGCTAAACCGCAATGGTACAATCTTTTACAAGAGCGTGCAATTGCTGGCGTATGCCGATGATGTTGATATCATTGGCCTTAACAACCGTGCCGTAAGCGCTGCCTTCTCTGGGCTGGATAAGCAAGCGAAAAAGTGGGTCTTGCCTTGAACGAGGACAAGACGAAGTATTTGCTGTCATCAAAGAAAGAATCGGTGCACCTGCGCCTTGGCTGCCATGTCACTGTTGATAGTTACAAATTTGAAACTGTGAGGGACTTCGTCTATTTGGGAACCAGTATTAACACCGAAAATAATATCAGTCTAGAAATCCAGCGGAGAATCACTCTTGCCAACAAGTGCTAGTTTGGACTGAGTAGGCAATTGAGAAGTAAAGTCCTCTCTCGAAGAACAAAGATCACGCTCTATAAGTCTCTCATCATACCTGTCCTGATGTATGGCGGTTAAGCGCCAATAAATGATGATGAATTTGATAACAGACCACAATTTTTATGTCATAGTAAAAAAAAATTTGCTTAGGCCATGGCTTTATCATGATCGCTGTCAAATAAACTGACCATTTTCTATAATTTAGATGAATCTTTTATTTATACTGTTAACAATGAAACACCATTAATTCTAACAGGAACATTCCTAATATATTAAGAAAAGTCTGAAATCATAAGAATAACAGATTTTCACTCGTCTGTAGTGATTTCAACAAAAATGTTGAGTTCTGGCTTAGTTCCCGCAATGACTTCAGCAAAAATTGTGTCTGCTTTTCTGCTTACCTCATTATCGATATAACTGGATCGGATGTAGTATGTAAAACAAATCTTCAATCGATTCCCTCTTCCTCATTTTTCGCGATCGAATTTCTGTTCTAAGACGCCTATAACGGATGTCTCGGCAGATATTTTGGAAAATACTTCTCATTTCTGATAATCTTAGTATAAATGGCTTTTACCGGCTAATTTATCACAACTTACCGACTATCTCTTGTAAAACCACGTTCGCGCGACCACTGTGTGTCTGTATCAGTGTTGCCAGAATTGTTTCAGCAATCCAGCTAGATCGAGAAAAAAAAACGGCTAAAAAAAATTATTTCCGCAAAAAAAAATTATAATATTGGCCGAAAAAACGGCTAAACATTTTTAATTTACTCGTTTTATTCGCTTTTATCGTATACAGATGCTTTTCGTTAGAATATACAGAGCTATAATAAACATAAATAAAGCTTACATTTATATCCAGGCGCGTATTCAGGGACACCCCGAAATGCGCAAGTTTATGTATGTGACGTGACAAAAAGAAAATTTGGAATATGAGTCCCAAACTCATGGGATAATATTTTTTAAATTCCGGTCAAATGAGACATTTGAAATAACAAAAATTGCGACAAAGAAGAAAGAAAACTTCAAAAGTCCCCTTTAATATCATGTGTGGTACAAAAGTTAATTGGGGGCAAAGATGACATGTATGGTTTTATGAATTTTTCTCATTTCTGAGATCTTTGTAATTATCTTAGTATAAATGGCTTTTCCCGGCTAATTTATTACAACTTACCGACTTTCTCTTGTAAAACCACGTTCGCGCGACCACTGTGTGTCAGTATTAGTGTTGCCAGAATTGTTTCAGCAATCCGGCTAGATCGAGAAAAAAAAACGGCTAAAAAAAATTATTTCCGCGAAAAAAAATTATAATATTGGCCGAAAAAAGGCTAAACATTTTTAAGTTACTCGTTTTATTCGCTTTTATCGTATAAAGATGCTTTTCGTTAGAATATACAGAGCTGTAATAAACATAAATAAAGCTTACATTTATATTTGTTATATCCATGCGCGTATTCAGGGACACCCCGAAATGCGCAAGTTTATGTATGTGACGTGACAAAAAGAAAATTTGGAATATGAGTCCCAAACTCATGGGATAATATTTTTTGAATTCCGGTCAAATGAGACATTTGAAATAACAAAAATTGCGACAAAGAAGAAAGAAAACTTCAAAAGTCCCCTTTTTAATATCATGTGTGGTAAAAAAGTTAATTGGGGGCAAAGGTGACATGTATGGTTTTACGAATTTTTCTCGTAAACGGTAATTTTTTCGTAAAACTACCTCCGACCAAGCTGTACACCTGAAAATTCACTATAAAAATCGTCGTAGAATTTTTATAAATTCAGCTGTCCCGGCAGACGTTGTATCTCTTACCGATCCCTATCGCTGTCTACATATGGGGTAAAATTCCTCAAGCGGGCCACCTAAAAACTCGATTTGAATGAAATTTGGTGAAGAGATATGTTATGCAAAAAAAAAATATCACCAAAACTCCGGTAAAAATATTCGATGGTTACCGAGATATACCTTTTTAATTTCGAAATTTTCGAAGATTGCAGAAAATGTTCTCTTCAAAAAAGTTGGCTAGATCCCATACCCAGCCGTCTGTTATGCATTTCCATGATATACCGATTTCACTTTTATAATATTTATTTTTTTTTGTTTACAATATTAATTCAATAAAATTAAAACAAGTTAACACCTTCTAATATAAAAAAAACATTGCTCTTATAACCACCATCATTAACCAACGCAAAAAAATAAACGTGCACGATTTTTTCAATATTTTGCCGACAATTTTTTTTAATTTTGCTTCAAAAAATTTATTCCTCATTTTAGTTAGCTATCGCAGAGGATATTGAAGATTTCAGTTCAGCTTCTTGGATGCAGTGCGAAGTAACGAGATCAGCATTATTTTGAACAAAGCAGAAATAATAAATTAAAATTAATTTGTTTATTACTAATATAACAAGAGTAAAAAAAAGTAAAGGTTTATCGAATTTTTTAGCCACGCTTGCAACACTGTTAACCACGTACAACATTTTAGCGCGCTATTCCGTAACTCAATTCGAGAATAAATGTGAACATATACGAACGTTCTATGCCCCGGTAGTCTCTTTTCTTGGCGATATAGTGCGAATGTATGACATAGTAATGCTACCAGGTTCGATTTCCAGCCCAAAAAAATCAAGAAAGAAAAGTGAAGTGGTTTCGAAGCGAGTCACCAGAAACGTCAAACTCATTTATTTAAAAACACTTTACTAATGACTCAAAATAATTTGAAATTTCACTAGCAATTTAACAATAAAAATTTGTTTTTATTCAAAAAAAAAAAAGAATGTTCAGAATGTAAAAAAGAAAATGTAAAATATTAGCTCTCAATTAGCTTTAGAGGCCATTTAACATAGGTACATAAATTTAAGACAAAACAAATTTAGATAAAGTAATATTTTAACATATAAAAAATCAAATTGGTTTCAATTTAAAAACCTGTAAGCAATTAATAAAAGTAAAGGCGCCGTAAAATTAGCAACTAATTAAAGCTAATAAAAATTACCAAAAAAAAAAAACAAATATATAACTTCAGTCAGATTTAATTTATTTTACTAGAATTAAACAATTATAACAAATGTATGTATGTAAATAACTTGTGTTTTTATATGCATAAAAAAATTACTAATTTAACCCAAATAAAAACGAAATTTAACCTTCAAGCGGGCGCGCCGCTTTTTGTAACACAAGCAGTCGCGCGTAGTCTTTTCGACGCCTCTTTTAAGTGGGTGATTTAAGTACTGAAACTCATGTGTTTTTAATAATGTTAGTTATTATGTAATTAGAAAACAATATTTCACAACAACGAAAGTTTGGTTTTTGTTTGCTAATTTTAAATCAGAGTAAAACATTGAAAGATAATAACATACATTGAAACCTACATTTCAGTATAGCAAGTTATACGGCAGACACTTTTGGCCCTTTAGATTTCACATCAGATAAGTTGTCAGAGATATCTGACCGCATAAAGTTTTACATTTTCATCATTCTCCTCTAATAGGTTTTGAATTTCTCAAGTAACCACCATCATTAACCAACGCAAAAAAATAAACGTGCACGATATTTTCAATATTTTGCCGACAATTTTTGTTAATTTTGCTTCAAAAAATTTATTCCTCATTTAGTTAGCTATCGCAGAGGATATTGAAGATTTCATTTCAGCTTCCTGGATGCAGTGCGAAGTAACGAGATGAGCATTATTTTGAACAAAGCAGAAATAATAAATAAAAACGCAGTTGCAGCATTTATTTATTAAGTTCTTTGTTTATCGAATTTTTAGCCACGTTAACCACGTACAACATTTTAGCGCGCTATTCCGTAACTCAATTCGAGAATAAGGATTGAACGTTTTATGCTTCGGGAGTCTCTTTTCTTGGCGATATAGTGCGAATGTATGACATAGTAATGCTACCAGGTTCGATTTCCAGCGCAAAAAAATCAAGAAAGAAAAGTGAAGTGGTTTCGAAGCGAGTCACCAGAAACGTCAAACTCATTTATTTAAAAACGCTTTACTAATGACTCAAAATAATTTTAAATTTCAATAGCAATTTAACAATAAAAATTTGTTTTTATTCAAAAAAAAAAAAGAATGTTCAGAATGTAAAAAAGAAAGGGTAAAATATTAGCTCTCAATTAGCTTTAGAGGCCATTTAACATAGGTACATAAATTTAAGACAAAACAAATTTAGATAAAGTAATATTTTAACGTATAAAAAATCAAATTGGTTTCAATTTAAAAACCTGTAAGCAATTAATAAAAGTAAAGACGCCGTAAAATTAGCTGAACTAATTAAAGCTAATAAAAATGACCAAACAAAAAAAAAATCAAAACAAATATATAACTTCAGTCAGATTTAATTTATTTGACTAGAATTAAACTTGTTTTCACAATTGTAACAAATGTATGTATGTAAATAACTTGTGTTTTTATATGCATAAAAAAATTACTTACTCAAATAAAAACGAATTTTTAAAAACAAAAAAAAAACATATGTTACACTATAATTTTCTGTTTCTTTTTTCTCTTCTAATTCACAGATGCTTTTTCGTGTTTGGGTAAATAAAAATAGTGGCTGCTTTCTGAAGAATAAAATATGTGGTAAGCCATGCAAATAATGCGACTATTAATTTCTAGTCGATATCTTATTAGTCCAGGTTTGATGCGTTTTAGACTAGTAAGGGGACTAGTACATTTTGTTGAAACAAAAAACTAGTTCAGGTCACTACTTTTTGGACTAGTATGCAACTGGTGTTTTACAACCAGTATGTTTCTAATATATCATGTTTACCCAGCTAGCAGATAAAAGTACGTTTTACCGTTCGTATATTTTTCCAACCGTCCGGAAACTATACTGTGCTGGGCTGTATTTATGGTTGGTTTGTTTTTTCAAATTTTTTCGTATCCGGAAACTGATAAAAACTGTGATCGAAAAACATCATAAATCGTATCAGAGTGTAAAAAGCTCAAAAAAGTATGATATTTTTGAAAGCCGATCATTGCTCGTGGCTTATCGACGAAAATCACGACACTATCGATCTGACAGTATATATTCCAAGGAGTATCAATTATATTGCAAAGTACTTTGACTGTAGGTACTCTATGGAGAAGCAGAAATGTTATTTAAAGCACAATTTTTATATGAAAAAAGGATTGCATTTGGAGTACTCTGATGCTAAAATTGGATTACTCTTTGGATAGGAAATAGAGTACTCTCGCTTTTTGCAGGGATCATTTGAGGTTCAAGCTTGAGGTAAATGTTTCTCACGATTCCCCATCCCGTTCTTAAAGGCAGAATTAAGCTTCCTTATCGCTAACGTCAACTCAGGGGCGTCCCCGAAATTTAAGGATGGGGGGTACCGGGCGACTCCACGACCCGCTCCAGATCTTATTGGTCGAATTTTCGATCACAAGCGATACTAGTCAATGTAAACGCGTTAGCGTTATGTCCTGGCAAGTATAATCGATTGATTTCCGTAAGTTTGGTTGGAATTAGCGTTATGAGCAATGAGTGTCAAGTGATGCTTCAAATGACGGTAACGGCAATGTGTGCGGTAGAAAAAGATACATTTATTATTTCTTTCTCATGTTGCATAAAAAAAAAATTATTTAAACTAAAATTTTTATTTATAATTTATTTTTTATTTTTGTTAATTTTTTTTATAAATTTTTTATAATATTACTATATTTTTTTGTTTAATTTAATTTAATTTTTATTTAGTTTTATTATATTTTTTATTCAATTTTATTATATTTTTGTTTAATTTTATTATGTTTTTTGTGTAATTTTATTTTTGTGCTTTTTTATTCTTTTATTTTACTTTTTGTGGTTTTATTAAATTTTATTGTTAAATTTTAATGACTCTATTTGCTTAGTAATGATTGACACCACGAATTTTTTTTGACAGACATCAACCTGTTACAGTTAAGTTAAATTTAGAAATGTTGATTATTATGGATACAAATTTTAGAAAACGTCCCTGATTTTTACAACTTAAAAAAAAAATTTTAAAAATCAAAATTTTTTCAAAAATCGTAAAAACTCGACTAAATTTCGAATTTGACCAGCTATTTCTCAGCGATGGTTTGGTCCACCCCTACATTTTCTACGTCGCACAGTGGTCGGACATGGTTTTACAAGAAAAAATAGAAGTAGTGTTACGATTTTAATGAAAGTCTTTGATTATATTATCAATGTAGTGCTGAATCCGATTATGCAAAAAAAAATTATAATTTTACAGTTGACAGCTGTCAAATAACTGTAAATTTTCCAAAAATTCATAATATTAATTTGATAACTGACCACAATTTATGTCATATTAAAAAAAAAATGTGTGTAGGCCATGGCTGTATCATGATCAGCTGTCAAATAAACTGACCATTATTCTATAATTTAGATGAATCTTTTATTTATACTGTTAACAATGAAACAACATTAATTCTAACAGGAACATTACTAATATATTAACAAAAGTCAGAAAGCATAAGAATAACAGATTTTCCCTCGTCTGTAGTGATTTTAACAAAAATTTTGAGTTCTGGCTTAGTTCCCGCAAAGAATTGATAACATCAGCAAAAATTGTGTCTGCTTTTCGAAGAGGAGGTGACCTCATTCTCCATACAAATGGATTGGATGTAGTATGTGAAACAAATCTTCAATCGATTTCCCCTTCCTCATTTTTCGCGTGTGTTCCTGTTGCGAAATCGCCTTACTAAAATACTTCACGATCGAATTTGAGTTCTAAGACGCCTATAACGGATGTCTCGGCAGATATTTTGAAAAATACTTCTCCTTTCTGAGATCTTTGTACATATCTTAGTATAAATGGCTTTTCCCGGCTAATTTATCACAACTTTAAGATACCTACTTTCTGTTGTAAAACCACGTTCGCGCGACCACTAAAAATAATTATTTCCGCAAAAAAAATTATAATATTGGCCGTAAAAACGGCTAAACATTTTTAATTTACTCGATTTATTCGCTGTTATCGTATACAGATGCTTTTCATTAGAATATACAGAGCTATAATAAACATAAATAAAGCTTACATTTATATTTGTTATATCCAGGCACGTATTCAGGGACACCCCGAAATGCGTAAGTTTATGTATGTGACGTGACAAAAAGAAAATTTGGAATATGAGTCATGGGATAATATTTTTTGATTTCCGGTCAAATGAGACATTTGAAATAACAAAAATTGCGAAAAAGCCAAACTTAGGTGAAGAAAGAAAACTTCAAAATTCCCCTTTAATATGTGTGGTAAAAGAGTTAATTGAGGGCAAATGTGAACATGTATGGTTTTATGAATTTTTCTCGTAAACGGTAATTTTTTCGTCAAACTACCTTCGACCAAGCTGTACACCTGATAAAAATCGTGGTAGAATTTTTATAAATTCAGCTGTCCCGGCAGACGTTGTATCTCCATCCTGATCCCTATCGCTGTCTACATATGGGGTAAAATTCCTCATGCGGGCCACCTGAAAATTCGATTTGAATGAATTTTGGTGAAGAGATATGTCATGTAAAAAAAAAACATCACCATAACTCCGGTAAAAATATTGGATGGTTACCGGGATATACGGAATTCGCTAAGAAGGAACATCAAAGCTTCTTACTATAGCAATTACGGAAAATTGCTGATTTCCGAAATTCACGAAGTTGAAAGCAGGGAACTATCAAAACGAACTTTTTATTTCGAAATTTTCGAACATTGCAGAAAATGTTCTCTTCAAAAAAGTTGGCTAGATCCCATACCCAGCCGGCTGTTGTGCATTTCCATGATATACCGTTTTCACTTTTATAATATTTATTTTTTCTTTTTTACAATATTAAATCAATAAAATTAAAACAAGTTAACACCTTCTATTATAAAAAAAACATTGCTCTTATAACCACCATCATTAACCAACGCAAAAAAATAAACGTGCACGATTTTTTCAATATTTTGCGGACAATTTTTTTTAATTTTGCTTCAAAAAATTTATTCCTCATTTTAGTTAGCTATCGCAGAGGATATTGAAGATTTCAGTTCAGCTTCTTGGATGCAGTGCGAAGTAACGAGATCAGCATTATTTTGAACAAAGCAGAAATAATAAATTAAAATTAATTTGTTTATTACTAATATAACAAGAGTAAAAAAAAGTAAAGGTTTATCGAATTTTTTAGCCACGCTTGCAACACTGTTAACCACGTACAACATTTTAGCGCGCTATTCCGTAACTCAATTCGAGAATAAATGTGAACATATACGAACGTTCTATGCCCCGATAGTCTCTTTTCTTGGCGATATAGTGCGAATGTATGACATAGTAATGCTACCAGGTTCGATTTCCAGCCCAAAAAAATCAAGAAAGAAAAGTGAAGTGGTTTCGAAGCGAGTCACCAGAAACGTCAAACTCATTTATTTAAAAACGCTTTACTAATGACTCAAAATAATTTGAAATTTCACTAGCAATTTAACAATAAAAATTTGTTTTTATTCAAAAAAAAAAAAAGAATGTTCAGAATGTAAAAAAGAAAATGTAAAATATTAGCTCTCAATTAGCTTTAGAGGCCATTTAACATAGGTACATAAATTTAAGACAAAACAAATTTAGATAAAGTAATATTTTAACATATAAAAAATCAAATTGGTTTCAATTTAAAAACCTGTAAGCAATTAATAAAAGTAAAGGCGCCGTAAAATTAGCAACTAATTAAAGCTAATAAAAATTACCAAAAAAAAAACAAATATATAACTTCATATATTTTACTAGAATTAAACAATTATAACAAATGTATGTATGTAAATAACTTGTGTTTTTATATGCATAAAAAAATTACTAATTTAACCCAAATAAAAACGAAATTTAAACTTCAAGCGGGCGCGCCGATTTTGTAACACAAGCAGTCGCGCGTAGTCTTTTCGACGCCTCTTTTAAGTGGGTGATTTAAGTACTGAAGCTCATGTGTTTTTAATAATTTTAGTTATTATGTAATTAGAAAACAATATTTCACAACAACGAAAGTTTGTTTTTGTTTGCTAATTTTAAATCAGAGTAAAACATTGAAAGATAAAACCTACATTTCAGTATAGCAAGTTATACGGCAGACACTTTTGGCCCTTTAGATTTCACATCAGATAAGTTGTCAGAGATATCTGACCGCATAAAGTTTTACATTTTCATCATTCTCCTCTAATAGGTTTTGAATTAGTATACTTTCACTTATTAATTTCTTAGCCATGTTGAGCAAAAACGACTTCAGTCGCGCGTAGTCTTTTCGACGACGAAAGGCAAGTGAAGAAAATGCTTGCTATAAATAATCGACAAGTGTAAAAAAGAGGCGGAACTTGCGCATTCGATTGATATTGAACTAAACTGGAGCTACTAGAACTGCCAAATGTCTGGGAGTCCATACAGCAATTTTATGAGGCTTTCTTCACCATGGGCGGTCGAAAAGACTACGCGCGACCTCTTGAAGGTTAAAAACAAAAAAAAAAACATATGTTACAACCATAATTTTCTGTTACTTTTTTCTCTTCTAATTCACAGATGCTTTTTCGTGTTTGGGTAAATAAAAATAATGGCCGCCTTCTGAAGAATAAAATATGTGGGAAGCCATGCAAATAATGCGACTATTAATTTCTAGTCGATATCTTACTAGTTCAGGTTTGATGCGTTTTGGACTAGTATGGGAACTAGTACATTTTGTTGAAAAACAAAAAACTAGTTCAGGTTCACTACTTTTTGGATTAGTATGCAACTGGTATTTTACAACCAGTATGTTTCTAATATATCATGTTTACCCAGCTAGCAGATAAAAGTACGTTTTACCGTTCGTATATTTTTCCAACCGTCCGGAAACTGTACTGTGCTGGGCTGGATTTATGGTTGTTTCGTTTTTTCAAATTTTGTCGTATCCGGAAACTATACTGATAAAAACTGTGATCGAAAAAATATCATAAATATCGTATCAGAGTGTAAAAAGCACAAAAAAGTATGATATTTTTGAAAGCCAATCATTGCTCGTGGCTTATCGACGAAAATCACGACACTATCGATATGACAGTATATATTCCAAGGAGTATCAACATTGATGTACATTGCAAAGTACTTTGACTGTAGGTACTCTATGGAGTAGCAGAAATGTTATTTGGAGCACAATTTTTATATGAAAAACGATTACATTTGGAGTACTCTGATGCTAAAATTGGAGTACTCTTTGGATAGGAAATAGAGTACTCTCGATTTTTGCAGGGATCATTTGAGGTTCAAGCTTGAGGTAAATGTTCCTCACGATTCTCCATCCCGTTCTTAAAGTCACAATTAATCTTCCTTATCGCTAACGTCATACCTATAACGAAATTTAACCTTCAAGCGGGCGCGCCGCTTTTTGTAATACAAGCAGTCGCGCGTAGTCTTTTCGACGCCTCTTTTAAGTGGGTGATTTAAGTACTGAAGCTCATGTGTTTTTAATAATTTTAGTTATTATGTAACAATATTTCACAACAACGAAAGTTTGTTTTTGTTTGCTAATTTTAAATCAGAGTAAAACATTGAAAGATAATAACATACATTGAAACCTACATTTCAGTATAGCAAGTTATACGGCAGACACTTTTGGCCCTTTAGATTTCACATCAGATAAGTTGTCAGAGATATCTGACCGCATAAAGTTTTACATTTTCATCATTCTCCTCTAATAGGTTTTGAATTAGTATACTTTCACTTATTAATTTCTTAGCCATGTTGAGCAAAAACGACTTCAGTCGCGCGTAGTCTTTTCGACGACGAAAGGCAAGTGAAGAAAATGCTTGCTATAAATAATCGACAAGTGTAAAAAAGAGGCGGAACTTGCGCATTCGCTTGATATTGAACTAAACTGGAGCTACTAGAGCTGCCAAATGTCTGGGAGTCCATACAGCAATTTTATGAGGCTTTCTTCACCATGGGCGGTCGAAAAGACTACGCGCGACCTCTTGAAGGTTAAAAACAAAAAAAAAAACATATGTTACAACCATAATTTTCTGTTACTTTTTTCTCTTCTAATTCACAGATGCTTTTTCGTGTTTGGGTAAATAAAAATAATGGCCGCCTTCTGAAGAATAAAATATGTGGTAAGCCATGCAAATAATGCGACTATTAATTTCTAGTCGATATCTTACTAGTTCAGGTTTGATGCGTTTTGGACTAGTATGGGAACTAGTACATTTTGTTGAAAAACAAAAAACTAGTTCAGGTTCACTACTTTTTGGACTAGTATGCAACTGGTATTTTACAACCAGTATGTTTCTAATATATCATGTTTACCCAGCTAGCAGATAAAAGTACGTTTTACCGTTCGTATATTTTTCCAACCGTCCGGAAACTGTACTGTGCTGGGCTGGATTTATGGTTGTTTCGTTTTTTCAAATTTTGTCGTATCCGGAAACTATACTGATAAAAACTGTGATCGAAAAAATATCATAAATATCGTATCAGAGTGTAAAAAGCACAAAAAAGTATGATATTTTTGAAAGCCAATCATTGCTCGTGGCTTATCGACGAAAATCACGACACTATCGATATGACAGTATATATTCCAAGGAGTATCAACATTGAGGTACATTGCAAAGTACTTTGACTGTAGGTACTCTATGGAGTAGCAGAAATGTTATTTGGAGCACAATTTTTATATGAAAAACGATTACATTTGGAGTACTCTGATGCTAAAATTGGAGTACTCTTTGGATAGGAAATAGAGTACTCTCGATTTTTGCAGGGATCATTTGAGGTTCAAGCTTGAGGTAAATGTTCCTCACGATTCTCCATCCCGTTCTTAAAGTCACAATTAATCTTCCTTATCGCTAACGTCATACCTATAACGAAATTCAACCTTCAAGCGGGCGCGCCGCTTTTTGTAACACAAGCAGTCGCGCGTAGTCTTTTCGACGCCTCTTTTAAGTGGGTGATTTAAGTACTGAAGCTCATGTGTTTTTAATAATTTTAGTTATTATGTAATTAGAAAACAATATTTCACAACAACGAAAGTTTGTTTTTGTTTGCTAATTTTAAATCAGAGTAAAACATTGAAAGATAATAACATACATTGAAACCTACATTTCAGTATAGCAAGTTATACGGCAGACACTTTTGGCCCTTTAGATTTCACATCAGATAAGTTGTCAGAGATATCTGACCGCATAAAGTTTTACATTTTCATCATTCTCCTCTAATAGGTTTTGAATTAGTATACTTTCACTTATTAATTTCTTAGCCATGTTGAGCAAAAACGACTTCAGTCGCGCGTAGTCTTTTCGACGACGAAAGGCAAGTGAAGAAAATGCTTGCTATAAATAATCGACAAGTGTAAAAAAGAGGCGGAACTTGCGCATTCGATTGATATTGAACTACACTGGAGCTACTAGAGCTGCCAAATGTCTGGGAGTCCATACAGCAATTTTATGAGGCTTTTTTCACCATGGGCGGTCGAAAAGACTACGCGCGACCTCTTGAAGGTTAAAAACAAAAAAAAAACATATGTTACAACCATAATTTTCTGTTACTTTTTTCTCTTCTAATTCACAGATGCTTTTTCGTGTTTGGGTAAATAAAAATAATGGCCGCCTTCTGAAGAATAAAATATGTGGTAAGCCATGTAAATAATGCGACTATTAATTTCTAGTCGATATCTTACTAGTTCAGGTTTGATGCGTTTTGGACTAGTATGGGAACTAGTACATTTTGTTGAAAAACAAAAAACTAGTTCAGGTTCACTACTTTTTGGACTAGTATGCAACTGGTATTTTACAACCAGTATATATCATGTTTACCCAGCTAGCAGATAAAAGTACGTTTTACCGTTCGTATATTTTTCCAACCGTCCGGAAACTGTACTATGCTGGGCTGGATTTATGGTTGTTTCGTTTTTTCAAATTTTGTCGTATCCGGAAACTATACTGATAAAAACTGTGATCGAAAAATTATCATAAATATCGTATCAGAGTGTAAAAAGCACAAAAAAGTATGATATTTTTGAAAGCCAATCATTGCTCGAAGCAGTTATCATAAATTAGGCTGTTTACCTCGGTCGGATGTGGTGGGTTATCTTCATCATTGCTGTAGACACTATCACTGGAATCGTTAGCAGAACCTGGGAGTATGTCACATCAGCTATGGAATTGTCACTATCTTCTGAGAACAATGATGAAGAAGATCCGCAATTATTTTTGGATAACGACATTTCCAAGTAAACTAGAAAAAGTCGAAATTCGTAATTTTATTATCAACAATAGCGTATCATTTTACGTTATGAGTGTTTATATTATAGCCAATACAATTTTCCTAAGTAATGACATATTTTATATTAACACAAAATTGCCATTTCTACACAGCCCATTTTTTTACGAAAAAACGTCACAAAACAAAATACCTTGTTACGAAATTAATTTATTTTCAACAACAACGTCACATATTGTGTTGCGCAAATTTTGAGGAACTAAAATTTTTCAACAGTATAGTCACAACGCAAAATAATACTATTTACATGAAAATTAGCAACATGAAAAAAACTGTAACATAAATCGCTGTAACACAAAATATATCGATTTTTCGGAAAACCTAATAATCTTTACACGACGACGACAAACGTTAAAATGAAATGTGTCGATGTTGTTGCAAAAATTTGACGCGTCACAACAAGTGGAATAACGGCACTTTTTCCTCTCACGCGCTCAATTTTCTACTAATCACAAAGAATTTTTTATACAATATTAACCATGATATGAGCACATTTTTTTATGACACTGTTGAAGTAAATGAGCGATATACGAACGTGTTATGCTTCGGGAATCTCTTATCTTGGCGATATAGTGCGAATGTATGCTTGCTTGGCATAGCAATGCCACCAGGTTCGATTTCCACCGCAAAAAAATCAAGAAAGAAAAGTGAAGTGGTTTCGAAGCGAGTCACCAGAACTTCAGTCAGTTTTATTTATTTGACTAGAATTAAACTTGTTTTCACAATTGTAACAAATGTATGTAGAGTGGGGAGCATTAGGGAGTACATAGAAGATATTTTTATACTTAATAATGCATAACAACAACAATTTTTATTTATTTGTTTGATGCTTAGTATACTTTAATTTCATTTATATTACAACAACAGAAAATTTCAAAGTCCAATAACAAATTAATATAAACCAAAACAAAATGCATGTACTCAATTTTGCACCATTTTAAAATATGAATATAATGAGCAAAATCAATATTTGGTCCATAAGCCTTTGTTTTTAATCACGCTTTTCATACGCTTTGGCATACTTTCCACCAAGTTCTGAATTATTTCATTCGGTATATCCAGCCATTCCTTGGCAACACGCTCCCAAAGCTCGCCCAGACTTATAGGTGCCCTTTCGTATGTGCCTAATCGCCGTTTCACAATTGACCATAAATTTTCAATTGGATTGAGATCAGGACTTTGTGCCGGCCACTCCATCACCTGAAATATTTGCTCACTGAGCTACTTCTTCACGATTTTGGCGGTATGCTTAGGGTCACCATCTTTTTGAAATATGACCTCTTCTTCAGGAATAGCGCTCCTGTCAAGAAAATCGGGAAGATGGCTATGTAAGAGGTTCAAATAATCCTCTTTCCTCATAATTCCATAAATTTTCTGGAGTGGTCTAACATTCCACCATGTGAAGCAACTCCACACCATGATGTTACCTCCACCATGTTTCACAATCTCTTTCACGTGATGTCTTTTGATGGTTTCATTTGGGCGACACCAGCAATATTGCTTACCATCAGACTGGAAGCGGTTGAATTTCGATTCGTCTGACCAAATAACACGTTTCCAGTCGTCTTCAGTCCAAAGCACATGACCTCTTGCAAACTTTAGTCGCGCCTTACCATTTTTGGCAGATAGAGCAGGTTTTTGTTTTTTAACCGCCGAGATATACGCAATTTTGTGGAGGGATCTTCTTGCAGTCCATCGACTGACAGATCTACCTATTTGCAAGGCTGCATTTCCTGGTGTCAAACACTTGTCTTTTATCATTTGTGTTATCATCTGTCAAAAGCCTTTTACGTCCTCTGACCTTCACATTTGATTGACAATTTCGAATTTTCTGTGCTCTATCACTACCGACTGGCTTATTTTCAAATCCGCAGCAATTTGCCGAGAAGAAGATCCACTTTCAGTCATCGAACACTTTTGTCCTCAACTTCACGCGATATTTTTTTCATTGTTTTTATATTTTATTTATTTAAATATTTTTTAAGATTTATTTATTCTTTATTTATCTCAAAATACGTCCAAAATATGCAAAACATTATCTTAGATTAGAAATTACTATAAATTAAACACTCTATTTGGAAAAAAACGGTAAATATTTAATGCATTGCTGAAAAGATAACGGGTGCAAAATTGAGTACATGCATTTTGTTTTAGTTTCTATTAATTTGTTATTGGACTTTGATATTTTCTGTTGTTGTAATATTAATAAAATTAAAGTATACTAAGATCAAACAAATAAAAAAAAATTGTTGTTGTTATCTTTATTATTACTTATTAAGTACAAAAATATCATCTATGTACTCACTAATGCTCCCCACTGTATGTAAATAACTTGTATATATATATATTCAAAGGAGTAGCAACATGAAGTACAATGCAAAGTATTTTGACTGTAGGTACTCTATGGAGTAGCAGAAATGTTTTTTGGAGCACAAAAAAAAATGAATTACATTTTGAGTACTCTGATGCTAAAATTGGAGTACTCTTTGGATAGGAAATAGAGTACTCTCGATTTTTGCAGGGATCATTTGAGGTTCAAGCTTGAGGTAAATGTTCCTCACGATTCTCCATCCCGTTCTTAAAGGCAGAATTAATCTTCTTTATCGCTAACTTCGTTTTATTCATTAGAATATACAGAGCATAAATAATGTTTACATTTATATTTGTTATATCCAGGCGCGAATTCAGGGACACCCCGAAATGCGCAAGTTTATGTATGTGACGTGACAAAAAGAAAATTTGGAATATGGGTCCCAAACTCATGGAATAATATTTTTTGATTTCCGGTCAAATGAGACATTTGAAATAACAAAAATTGCGACAAAACCAAACTTAGGTGAAAAAAGAAAACTTCAAAAGTCCCCTTTAATATCATGTGTGGTAAAAAGTTAATTGGGGGCAAAGGTGACAGGTATGGTTTTATGAATTTTTCTCGTAAACGGTAATTTTTTCGTAAAACTACCTACACCTGAAAATTCACTATAAAAATCGTCGTAGAATTTTTATAAATTAAGCTGTCCCGGCAGACGTTGTATCTCCATCCAGATCCCTATCGCTGTCTACATATGGGGTAAAATTCCTCAATCGGGCCACCTAAAAATTCGATTTGAATGAAATTTGGTGAAGAGATATGTCATGTAAAAAAAAAATATCACCAAAACTCCGGTAAAAATATTGGATGGTTACCGAGATATCCGGAATTCGCAATTTTTTCTTTAAATTGACATGCTAAGAAGGAACATGACTGCTTCTTACTATAGCAATTACGGAAAATTGCTGATTTCCGAAATTCACGAAGTTGAAAGCAGGGAACTATCAAAACGACCTTTTTAATTTCGAAATTTTCGAACATAGCAGAAAATGTGCTCTTCAAACAAGTTGGCTAGATCCCATACCCAGCCGGCTGTTGTGCATTTCCATGATATACCGATTTCACTATTCATATTTATTTTTTTCTTTTTTACAATATTAAATCAATAAAATTAAAACAAGTTAACACTTTCTAATATAAAAAAACATTTCTCTATATTATTAACCAACGCAAAAAAATAAACGTGCACGATTTTTTCATTATTTTGCCGACAATTTTTGTTAATTTTTATTTTTATATTATATTATATATTTATTCCTCATTTTACTTAGCAATCGCAGAGGATATTGAAGATTTCATTTCAGCTTCTTGGATGCAGTGCGAAGTAACGAGATGAGCATATTTTGAACAAAGCAGAAATAATAAATTAAAAAGCAGTTATTTATTTATTGAGTTCTTTGTTTGTTACTAATATAACAAGAGGAAAAAAAAAGTAAAAGTTTATCGAATTTTTTAGCCACGCTTGCAACACTGTGAACCACGTACAACATTTTAGCGCGCTATTCCGTAACTCAATTCGAGAATAAGGTTTGAACGTTTTATGCTTCAGGAGTCTCTTTTCTTGGCGATATAGTGCGAATGTATGCTTGCTTGGCATAGTAATGCTACCAGGTTCGATTTCCAGCGCAAAAAAATCAAGAAAGAAAAGTGAAGTGTTTTCGAAGCGAGTCACCAGATACATCAAACTCATTTATTTAAAAACGCTTTACTATTGACTCAAAATAATTTTAAACTTCACTAGCAATTTAACAATAAAAATTTGTTTTTATTCAAAATAAAAAAGAATGTTCAGAATGTAAAAAAGAAAATGTAAAATATTAGCTCTCAATTAGCTTTAGAGGCCATTTAACATAGGTACATAAATTTAAGACAAAACAAATTTAGATAAAGTAATATTTTAACGTATAAAAAATCAAATTGGTTTCAATTTAAAAACCTGTAAGCAATTAATAAAAGTAAAGACGCCGTAAAATTAGCTGAACTAATTAAAGCTAATAAAAATGACCAAACAAAAAAAAAACAAAAGAAATATATAACGTCAGTCAGATTTATTATTTGTTTTAGCAATTGTAACAAAGGTATTTATGTAAATAACTTGTGTTTTTATATGCATAAAAAAATTACTTACTCAAATAAAAACGAATTTAAAAAAAAAAAAAACATATGTTACACTATAATTTTCTGTTACTTTTTTCTCTTCTAATTGACAGATGCTTTTTCGTGTTTGGGTAAATACAAATAGTGGCTGCTTTCTGAAGAATAAAATATGTGGTAAGCCATGCAAATAATGCGAATATTAATTTCTAGTCGATATCTTACTAGTCCAGGTTTGATGAGTTTTGGACTAGTATGGGGACTAGTACATTATGTTGAAAAACAAAAAACTAGTTCAGGTTCACTACTTTTTGGACTAGTATGCAACTGGTGTTTTACAACCAGTATGTTTCAATATATCATGTTTACCCAGCTAGCAGATAAAAGTACGTTTTACCGTTCGTATATTTTTCCAACCGTCAGGAAACTATACTGTGCTCGGCTGGATTCGTTTTTTCAATTTTTTTTCGTATCCGAAAACTAACTTATAAAAACTGTGATCGAAAAAACATCATAAATCGTATCAGAGTGTAAAAAGCACAAAAAAGTATGAGATTTTTGAAAGCCGATCATTGCTCGTGGCTTATCGACGAAAATCACGACACTATCGATCTGACAGTATATATTCCAAGGAGTATCAACATTGAAGTATATTGCAAAGTACTTTGACTATGGAGTAGCAGAAATGTTATTTGGAGCACAATTTTTATATGAAAAAAGGATTACATTTGGAGTACTCTGATGCTAAAAGTGGAGTACTCTTTGAATAGGAAATAGAGTACTCTCGATTTTTGCAGGGATCATTTGAGGTTCAAGCTTGAGGTAAATGTTTCTCACGATTCTCCATCCCGTTCTTAAAGGCAGAATTAAACTTCCTTATCGCTAACGTCATACCTATAACGCTAATCAGTTGTTCCAACCACCCTTTGGAAATCTATCTATATAGAAATACGCCACATGAAACACTTTGGAACCTCCTGTGAGCGCACCGTTTGACCGATTTGAATGAAATATGTATCGATGGAAAGGAAATTGAAAAAACTGAGCAATAGGCTCAGCTGAAAATATACCTCAGGGGCGTCCCAGAAATTTAAAGATGGGGGGTACCGGGCTAGCGACTCCACGACTCCCTCCAGATCTTATTGGTCGAATTTTCAATCACAAGCGATACTAGTCAATGTAAACGCGTTAGCGTTATGTCATGGCAAGTATAATCGATTGATTTCCGTAAGTTTGGTTGGAATTAGCGTTATGAGTATGGTGTTGGCGATAAGGAAGATAATTTCTGCCTTAAGGACAATGTAAAAAACTTGATACGACTCCATCTTCTTCCGACTTACGTATTTCTTCGTTCAGTAAATAATATAGCTGTACTCTTCTGTTTTTGCTTCATCAAATTTGATGTTTGCATGTGTCAAACTTGATCCACTGCATCAGCAATGAGTGTCAAGTGATGCCTCAAATGACGGTAACGGCAATGTGTGCGATTGAAAAAGATACATTTTATTATTTCTTTCTCATGTTGTATAAAAAAAAAATTATTTAAACTAAAATTTTTATTTATAATTTATATTTTATTTTTGTTAATTTTTTTTATAAATTTTTTATAATATTACTATATTTTTTTGTTTAATTTAATTTTATTTTTATTTAATTTTATTATATTTTTTTATTCAATTTTATTATATTTTTGTTTAATTTTATTAAATTTTTGGTTTATTTTTATTATCTTTTTTGTGTAATTTTATTTTTTGTTGCTTTTTTATTCTTTTATTTTACTTTTTGTATAATTTAATTTTATTTTTGTTAATTTTATTATACTTTTTGTTTTGTTTTATTAAATTTTATTGTTAAATTTTAATGTGTTTTGGGTAATTTTATTTTTTTTATTTCTTTGTATAATTTTATTTTTTTTGTATAATTTTATTTTTTTTCTTGTTTACTTTTATATAACTTTTTTTTGTGTAATTTTATTTAATTTTTTGTGTATTTTATTTTATTTTTGTATTTTATTTTAATTTTTTCATTTATTTTATTATATTATTTGCGTAATTTTTTTTTCTTTTTGGTTGTATTTTATTTTTATTTTGGCCATTAGCCTTCAAGCAATCGTGATTACTGCTGTCACCTGTCTACACCTTTACAATTTCTCTAGCAGCAATTGATAAGCAAATATCTGTCAATCTTTATCGTCAGCTGATTGCATTTTTGATGGCGTCATTTGTAAACACTCAAAATTTTATTGCACCCAAACAACTAAATAAAAACATAACCCCAAATGAAATGCTCGTTAATTAATTGTAAAAATGCCCATAGAGGTAAAATGAAACCATTAGGCTTTTATACCTTTCCAAGAGACAAAGGTTTATATACACAATGGGTGGCGTTCTCTCGACGAACGGAGGTTTTGCAAAAGAGTTTATGGTGAACATTTTCGTCCAGAAGACTTCGACAGAAGCATAAAATATGAATTGCTTTTATACTTGTCTGCTTTAGATTGAACGCACCTCGCTCTGGTCCAACCTGTTGGAACAGTCAGGACTTTCGCTGGATGATGGTCTCCGAAAGGATTATGAATATTAGGCAGTGCAAAGCACTGTTAGCAATAATATAGGACTTACAGCGGTTATATTCTAGCGCCCTTATCCACGTGACGGATCAAACAGGGTTACACTGATGTTGACAGGCTTTAGCCAGATACGCTCCGCTTTATAGAACCTTGCGGTACTAGTCCGATTGACGTAAGACCAATTTCGTTAAACCGATTGTGCTCTCGCACAAAATTAAACGCTGGGAAGAACACGAAACTTGTGTTTGTTTCGCCGGGCGATGCCAACTTCGGGCCAAGGGTAGAGTAAGGGGAAAATGTCTCGTCCGCCGCGGCACAGCCCCATACCACGTTAAAACCATAGTTATTCTCTGTGGAGGTGCGGTGATACATACACTATTTTCGAATACAGCCACGATTTTTCTCCCGGTTTCGAAATCCAATAGGTCCTTGGTTTGAGTTTCCTAAACAGAAACGAATATTCGACGACACACATATATTACAATAATGGAATTCGAATAGTTTGGTTATTCGAATACCAAGGACTGCCACTGTCGATTCGCCGGATTTCTTCTATTTCCAATGTTATCAAAGCTATTACTCTCTAAAGCTTCGGACCATTTGGCAACTAATACCACAGTCAAAACTTTACTTGCCTGACTCGTTTTATAAATTTTACATCTCTACTGGTTTTACGAAATTCAATGTACTAAAAACGGGCCCCATCCCAACGGTATACAAAAAAGATGTATACCAGCAACAGAAGTGCGTCAAAAATAAGAAACTTTACGTTTTCTAAAGTATTTTTCCGTTTTTTTTCGAATATAACTTTAAAAAAATTTAATAAAAAAGATGGACCTCGAAAATTGTTTAATGTTCTTTCAAAAGACAATGGCCCGCAGTCATTGTCGAATTATTTTATTATTTATTTTATGTTAGTTAAAGCTTTTTGACACAAATTTACAAGTGCAATCTGTCAAAAATGCTTTAACTAACTTAAACTCGTGTCTAACTTTGACTATGACTACGGGCCGATTTATTTATTATGTGAGAAAAATCTAGGTATATATACAATATTTCTACATCACAATTTTCTATATATTGCTCTGCTAAATGTTAGATGTGTTGGCCTAAGTTTATTTCTGTAGTAACCATATACAATGTATGCAAAACAGCATTTTATAGTTGACTTCAGCTTTTCGCTACGCGATTTTTTATAACTGTCGCTTCGCTTAGCTTACCGAAGTACGTTTGTGTGTGTATGTGTAAATTAGAACAATCGTACTATATTTGGCATGTTTGCTTAGGTGTGTTTTAGCATTAGTGTGTTTTAACAAGTATAGACATGTCAAAGCGTGTTCAAATTCAGGAACGGCGAGTTGTTAAGCGGTAAGTTTAGATACATGCCAAAAATGCTAAAAGGAACATTTAACTCTCAGTCTCCGGTACGAAGAACTTCAGGATCATGTGCAAAACATATTGCGCGAGCTTGATGAGGAGGAAGAGCATTTCGATTTGGAGGATGATTGCAATGCCGGCAATGATGAGAGATCCGACCAGAACGATATGGGCGCTGGTGGTTTGATTGGTATCAAAACAGAAGAATCCGATGCTGAAAATGAATTAATTATTGAAGAGGACGACATTCGCAATGATGAGCAAGAAGAGGGTGCAATATTTGAAGCAGATTTCGAGGATGATTTTCTCTATCACTACCGACTGGCTTATTTTCAAATCCGCAGCAATTTGCCGAGAAGAAGATCCACTTTCAGTCATCGAAACAATTTTGTCCTCAACTTCACGCGATATTTTTTTCATTGTTTTTATATTTTATTTATTTAAATATTTTTTAAGATTTATTTATTCTTTATTTATCTCAAAATACGTCCAAAATATGCAAAACATTATCTTAGATTAGAAATTACTATAAATTAAACACTCTATTTGGAAAAAAACGGTAAATATTAAATGCATTGCTGAAAAGATAACGGGTGCAAAATTGAGTACATGCATTTTGTTTTAGTTTCTATTAATTTGTAATTGGACTTTGATATTTTCTGTTGTTGTAATATTAATAAAATTAAAGTATACTAAGATCAAACAAATAAAAAAAAATTGTTGTTGTTATCTTTATTATTACTTATTAAGTACAAAAATATCATCTATGTACTCACTAATGCTCCCCACTGTATGTAAATAACTTGTATATATATATATTCAAAGGAGTAGCAACATGAAGTACAATGCAAAGTATTTTGACTGTAGGTACTCTATGGAGTAGCAGAAATGTTTTTTGGAGCACAAAAAAAAAAGAATTACATTTTGAGTACTCTGATGCTAAAATTGGAGTACTCTTTGGATAGGAAATAGAGTACTCTCGATTTTTGCAGGGATCATTAGAGGTTCAAGCTTGAGGTAAATGTTCCTCACGATTCTCCATCCCGTTCTTAAAGGCAGAATTAATCTTCGTTATCGCTAACGTCATACCTATAATGCTAATCAGTTAGTTGTTCCAGCTGGTGATGATACTGGAATTACATCTCTTCAAGGACTTTTCTTCCCGGCGTTGTCAGAGTCGAACTCACAACACTTGTGACTCTCACATTATTATTATGTTTTTTGTGTAATTTTATTTTTTTTGCTTGTTTATTCTTTTATTTTACTTTCTGTGGTTTTACTAAATTTTATTGTTAAATTTTAATGACTCTATTTGCTTAGTAATGTTTGACACCACGAATTGTTTTTGACAGACATAAACCTGTTACAGTTTAGTTAAATTTAGAAATGTTGATTATAGTCTCTTTGTTATTATGGACACAAATTTTAGAAAACGTTCCTGATTTTTATAACTTCAGAAAACAAATTTTAAAAATCAAAATTATTTCAAAAATCGAAAAACTCGACTAAATTTCGAATTTAACCAGCTATTTCTCAGCGATGGTTTGGTCCACCCCTACATTTTCTACGTCGCACAGTGGTCGGATCGACATGGTTTTACAAAAAAAAATAGAAGTAGTTTTACAATCTTAATGAAAGTATGGGATTATATTATTAATGTAGTGCTGAATCCGATTATGGAAAAAAATTTATATTTTGACAGTTGTCAAATAACTGGAAATTTTCCAAAAATTCGGAATATTAATTTGATAACTGACCACATTTTTTATGTCATATTAAAAAAAAAAAATTTGTTTAGGCCATGGCTTTATCATGATCAGCTGTCAAATAATCTGACCATTATTCTATAATTTAGATGAATCTTTTATTTATACTGTTAACAATGAAACAACATTAATTCTAATTATTCAATTACTAATATATTAACAAAAGTCAGAAAGCATAAGAATAACAGATTTTAAAACGTCTGCTTTTCGAAGAGGAGGTGACCTCATTCTCGATATAACTGGATCGGATGTAATATGTGAAAAAATCTTCAATCGATTCCCCGTTCCTCATTTTTCGCGTGCTCTCCTCGCGATACCATCGGAAGTCTTTGTTGCGAAATCGCCTGACTAAAATACTTTGCGATCGAATTTCTGTTCTAAGATGCCTATAACGGATGTCTCGGCAGATATTTTGGAAAATACTTCTCATTTCTGAGATCTTTGTACATATCTTAGTATAAATGGCTTTTCCCGGCTAATTTATCACAACTTTAAGAAACCGACTTTCTCTTGTAAAACCACTGTGCGTCAGTATCAGTGTTGCCAGAATTGTTTCAGCAATCGAGAAAAAAAAACGGCTAAAAAAATTATATCCGCGAAAAAAATTATAATATTGGCCGAAAAAACATTTTAAATTTACTCGTTTTATTCGCTTTTATCGTATACAGCTGCTTTTCATTAGAATATACAGAGCTATAATAAACATAAATAATGTTTATATTTGTTATATCCAGGCGCGAATTCAGGGACACCCCGAAATGCGCAAGTTTATGTATGTGACGTGACAAAAAGAAAATTTGGAATATGGGTCCCAAACTCATGGAATAATATTTTTTGATTTCCGGTCAAATGAGACATTTGAAATAACAAAAATTGCGACAAAACCAAACTTAGGTG
The DNA here is from genome assembly GCA_964058755.1 of Campiglossa producta. Lineage (NCBI taxonomy): Eukaryota > Metazoa > Arthropoda > Insecta > Diptera > Tephritidae > Campiglossa > Campiglossa producta. The sequence continues at coordinate 47,558,156 of CAXKVI010000006.1, read as the reverse complement.
AAAAAAGAAAACTTCAAAAGTCCCCTTTAATATCATGTGTGGTAAAAAGTTAATTGGGGGCAAAGGTGACAGGTATGGTTTTATGAATTTTTCTCGTAAACGGTAATTTTTTCGTAAAACTACCTACACCTGAAAATTCACTATAAAAATCGTCGTAGAATTTTTATAAATTAAGCTGTCCCGGCAGACGTTGTATCTCCATCCAGATCCCTATCGCTGTCTACATATGGGGTAAAATTCTTCAATCGGGCCACCTAAAAATTCGATTTGAATGAAATTTGGTGAAGAGATATGTCATGTAAAAAAAAAATATCACGAAACTCCGGTAAAAATATTGGATGGTTACCGAGATATCCGGAATTCGCAATTTTTTCTTTAAATTGACATGCTAAGAAGGAACATGACTGCTTCTTACTATAGCAATTACGGAAAATTGCTGATTTCCGAAATTCACGAAGTTGAAAGCAGGGAACTATCAAAACGACCTTTTTAATTTCGAAATTTTCGAACATAGCAGAAAATGTGCTCTTCAAACAAGTTGGCTAGATCCCATACCCAGCCGGCTGTTGTGCATTTCCATGATATACCGATTTCACTATTCATATTTATTTTTTTCTTTTTTACAATATTAAATCAATAAAATTAAAACAAGTTAACACTTTCTAATATAAAAAAACATTTCTCTATATTATTAACCAACGCAAAAAAATAAACGTGCACGATTTTTTCATTATTTTGCCGACAATTTTTGTTAATTTTGGTTCAAAAACTCTTTATTCCTCATTTTACTTAGCAATCGCAGAGGATATTGAAGATTTCATTTCAGCTTCTTGGATGCAGTGCGAAGTAACGAGATGAGCATATTTTGAACAAAGCAGAAATAATAAATTAAAAAGCAGTTATTTATTTATTGAGTTCTTTGTTTGTTACTAATATAACAAGAGGAAAAAAAAGTAAAGGTTTATCGAATTTTTTAGCCACGCTTGCAACACTGTGAACCACGTACAACATTTTAGCGCGCTATTCCGTAACTCAATTCGAGAATAAGGTTTGAACGTTTTATGCTTCAGGAGTCTCTTTTCTTGGCGATATAGTGCGAATATATGCTTGCTTGGCATAGTAATGCTACCAGGTTCGATTTCCAGCGCAAAAAAATCAAGAAAGAAAAGTGAAGTGGTTTCGAAGCGAGTCACCAGATACATCAAACTCATTTATTTAAAAACGCTTTACTATTGACTCAAAATAATTTTAAACTTCACTAGCAATTTAACAATAAAAATTTGTTTTTATTCAAAATAAAAAAGAATGTTCAGAATGTAAAAAAGAAAATGAAAAATATTAGCTCTCAATTAGCTTTAGAGGCCATTTAACATAGGTACATAAATTTAAGACAAAACAAATTTAGATAAAGTAATATTTTAACGTATAAAAAATCAAATTGGTTTCAATTTAAAAACCTGTAAGCAATTAATAAAAGTAAAGACGCCGTAAAATTAGCTGAACTAATTAAAGCTAATAAAAATGACCAAACAAAAAAAAAAACAAAAGAAATATATAACGTCAGTCAGATTTATTATTTGTTTTAGCAATTGTAACAAAGGTATTTATATAAATAACTTGTGTTTTTATATGCATAAAAAAATTACTTACTCAAATAAAAACGAATTTAAAAAAAAAAAAAACATATGTTACACTATAATTTTCTGTTACTTTTTTCTCTTCTAATTCACAGATGCTTTTTCGTGTTTGGGTAAATACAAATAGTGGCTGCTTTCTGAAGAATAAAATATGTGGTAAGCCACGCAAATAATGCGCATATTAATTTCTAGTCGATATCTTACTAGTCCAGGTTTGATGAGTTTTGGACTAGTATGGGGACTAGTACATTATGTTGAAAAACAAAAAACTAGTTCAGGTTCACTACTTTTTGGACTAGTATGCAACTGGTGTTTTACAACCAGTATGTTTCAATATATCATGTTTACCCAGCTAGCAGATAAAAGTACGTTTTACCGTTCGTATATTTTTCCAACCGTCAGGAAACTATACTGTGCTCGGCTGGATTCGTTTTTTCAATTTTTTTTCGTATCCGAAAACTAACTTATAAAAACTGTGATCGAAAAAACATCATAAATCGTATCAGAGTGTAAAAAGCACAAACAAGTATGAGATTTTTGAAAGCCGATCATTGCTCGTGGCTTATCGACGAAAATCACGACACTATCGATCTGACAGTATATATTCCAAGGAGTATCAACATTGAAGTATATTGCAAGGGACGGTACCGCTGCCCGACTGGTTGATGTCCTCGTACGCGCAAAGGCCGACATCACCGCTCTGCAGGAAATGCGATGGACGGGGCAAGAAAAGACCATCAGTCCAGGCACGCGGCAATGCGCGTGGTGTAGGATTCGTGGTGGGAAGAGACTTCGCCGCCAAGTACTAGCATTCACTCCAGTGGACGAGCGTCTCGCTGTGATCCGCATCAAGACGAGGTTTTTCAACATAACATTTATCTGCGCCTATGCGCCGACTGAGCAGACGGACGACTCAGAGAAGGACTCCTTCTCGATAAACTTGATCAGACTTATGATCGCTGCCCCCAGCATGATGTTAAAATCGTGCTCGGCGACTTTAATGCCAAGGTGGGCAAGGAAGGAGTCTTTGGTCCTACATTTGGAAAATTCAGTCCCGATATCGACTCGGACCATTATATTGTTGCAGCCAAGATATCCACACGCCTCTGTGCAGCGAAGAAAGTGCGCACAGTAACGGAAGGAAAGTTTGACGTCGAGAAGCTGTGCATGACACAGACAGCTGATACTTTCTCGTCTCGACTCTCACACCTGCTATCAGAGGGCAATCCTCGACCTAACGATGTAACCGAGCAATGGAAGCATATCTCTCACTCATTGCGTTCCGCCGCTTAGGCCACTATAGGGTTTCAGCGAGCCCGCAAAAACAACTGGTACGATGAGGAATGAGCACTGCCTCGGACCAAAAGGACGCTGCATACACAGGGAGACGTTGCGAACGGGGCAACCCGTAGTGTATGGCAACGCTATAGTGAGGCGAGGAAGGAAGAGAGGCACCTTTTCAGAAAAAATAAAAGTGAAGCAGAAAGGCGTGAGTGTGATGAGCTTGAGATGCTGGCTGACAGGAATGATGTCTGAAAATTCTATGAAAAGATCCGGCGGATGACCGAAGGTTTAAAGACCAGGGCAAGTTCATGTAAGAACAATAACGGCGACCTGGTAGCCGACGTACAGACTGTTCTTAAATTATGGGAGGGAGTCGTCGAACTCAATAACCCAATCCCTGACGATGGAAAAGTCGTCCCACCACCTGACTATGATGAAGTGAGGATAGCTATATCCCGGCTCAAAAACAACAAATCGCCTGGGGAAGACGGACTACCCGCCGAGCTGTTCAAACACGGAGGCGAAGAACTGGTAAAAGCATGCATCAGCTCTTATACAGAATATGGTCAGATGAGTGCATGCCTCCAGATTAGAATTTAAGTGTCCTCTGCCCAATCCACAAGAAAGGCGATCACGCTAACCCCACCAACTACCGCGGAATCAGTCTTCTTAATATCGCATATAAGGTTCTTTCTAGCGTATTGTGTGATAGACTGAAGCCCATCGTAGAGAAACTGATTGGACTTTATCAGTGTGGCTTTAGACCTGGTAAGTCTACCATCGACCAGATTTTCACGATACGCCAAATCCTGGATAAGACCCATGATAAAAGAATCGACACTCACTTTTGTCGATTTTAAAGCCGCTTTTGACAGCGCAAAAAGGAGTTGCCTGTATGCCGCCATGTATGAATTCAACTTCCCTGCAAAGCTTATACGGCTTTGCCAAGTGACGTTGAGCAAAAGCAAGGGCTCAGTCAGAATCGGGAAGGACCATCTCTGAGCCATTTGAAACCAAATGAGGCTTCAGACAGGGCGACTCCCTTTCGTGCGATTTCTTTAACCTGATGCTGGAGAACATAATGCGAGCAGCAGAGCTAAACCGCAATGGCACAATCTTTTACAAGAGCGTGCAATTGCTGGCTAATGCGCTGCTTTCTCTGGGTTGGATAAGGAGCGAAAAAAGTGGGTCTTGCGGTGAACGAGGACAAGACGGAGTATCTGCTGTCATCAAAGAAAGAATCGGCGCACCTGCGCCTTGGCAGCCAAGTCACCGTTGATAGATACAAGTTTGAAACGTCTATTTGGGAACCAGCATTAACACCGAAAATAATATCAGTCTAGAAATCCAACGGAGAATCACTCTTGCCAACAAGTGTTACGTTGGACTAAGTAGGCAATTGAGAAGTAAAGTCCTCTCTCGACAAAGAAAGATCACGCTCTATAAGTCTCTCATCATACCAGTCCTGATGTACGGCTCGGAATCATGGACAGTGTCAGTATGGTCCTTCCCGTGATGCCAACGGCGAGTATCGAAGGAAATTTAACGATGAGCTGTACGAGCTTTACGCAGACCTGACTATAGTTCAGCGGATTAAAGCCAAAGCACAGAAAGTTTTCCTATCAAGTCCCGAATTCGGCAGCAAAGGAAGGGGGAGACCTCGACTGAGATGGAAACAACAGGTCGAGGATGACTTGAACTCCCTTGGGGTTTCCTTGGCGTCAGTTATCGCTATAAGGAATGACTGGCGTGCTTTGATACGAAACGGCCAAAATCGCCTAGGCGGTTAAGCGTCTTTATGGCGCAAGCCAAGATTGGATAGGGTACGCCTCTCTAGAACGATGGAGCTTCCAGTCGACGACCTCGATCTATGCGCCTTTGTAGACTTCACCCAGTTTAGCAGCTGCTGCCTTGTACAGTGCTACAGTTTTTGCATCATCGCATGCGAGTAATTTAATCTGACCCTAGTGCCATCCGCCTCCGTTACTCGCGCCGAACTACCCGGACACTCCGGAGCAACGTTGTGAAGAAACATTCTTCCGAGTTCATTTCGCACGTAACGCCACCGGTCGTTGGGGATGGCCATTGCCTCGGTCAAGGATGCCTAAAAGGATCCTGACCTTGGTTACCTCAGCAAAGCTTAGTTTGCCCGCTCCAGGGGTATTCTGATGCCGCTTGGGAGGGGGATTTAACTCCAGGTCCGATCTGTGGCGTTTGAAAGGGTTAACTTTTACACTCTTTGGCGTGTGAGTATTTTGGAAATCCGCTATAAAAGCTTGCACTAGCTTTACCGATTTTCTGGAATTCGGCGACAGCGATTTCTGCGATCTCTTCAGGATCTTTGCAGCCAATCTTTGCTCGTGGTATGTGAAGCGGCGGGGAGATGTCTCCCGGGAGTGCGGACCCGTAGTTGCCATCGCGGTCACTCCCTTTACCGAAATCTTAGTTGCAGCTTCCTTCTCCTTTGAAACTCCAAGGCAAGGTAGTAAAACCGCTGCCACAGACGTAAAGAGACTGGTTTTCATATCAGCACTTGATGGGAGTTTAGCATCCGCCGTTGTCCGCTTAGCTGCCTTGGCAACCGCACTGGTGCTAGCTCCCATCAAGTCAATCTTACTCGATACAGGTTTGGTTGATCTTCTCGTAGTCGCCATCGCTGTCGATCGCCCCCTTGATTGTGGAGGTGGTCCTCCGGCGTTGTTATTGTGTTCTCGCTTGCTCCTCCATAGCTTTCCTCTGCTGAGGAGTGAAATTTGACGTTGATTGTTTTTCGTTTTTACTTACGTACGACGCATCGCCGGACAAGGCCAGGTTAGGGGTCAAGGGAAGTGTAGGGGATAATGTGTCGTCCGCCGCGGCAGAGCCCCGTACCGCGGTAAGGCCTTGCTTACTCTCTGAGGCGACCCGGTATCAGAGAGGCTCCGTTAAAATACAGCCACGATTTGCCTCCCGGTTGCAACGGTTTCGCATAACACCCTGGATTGGGAGGGGTAAGATCTTTGTCGTCGCGCGATGAAGTGCCGTGCGGATCTATGATCACAAGGGCATCGTAGCCTTGTGGCTATCGACTTAAGCCCCCGTACCGCGGCAAGGCATCCACCCTTCACGATGGATTACTAAGAATTATTTAAACAAATTCATTTTTAAATTCCTTCTATAGCTACTATTGCAGTGAACATTTTACAAAATTACCTTCGAACTCTACTTATATAAATTGTTTTAATAATTGTTATAAAAAATTAATTATTTATTTATTTATTAATAATCAAACACAAAACCTCAAGTTACTTTACAATTGTTTTAATAATTGTTATAAAAAATTAATTATTTATTTATTTATTAATAATCAAACACAAAACCTCAAGTTACTTTACAGTGTTTGAACTTAAACATACAAATAACAAAAAATAACAAAAGTGCCAGACTAAACAAAAAAATATACTTAACAAACATCAAGTTCTATAGTAAAATAATAGTAGAGATAGTGTATCTAGTTATAGACAATAGTAGCGTAAAGTGTTCGTTTTTGAAGAGATAACGTTTCCCTGATTTTGTATATGTGGTGCGTTTTGGCCAAAGCAATTAAAAAATTCAGGTGACCAAGGGGAGTTACTGAGTGTGGGGTTCCTTAAAATTACTTTATATATTTTCTACTTTGATATTTTAAATTATTTTTGATTTTTTAAAAGTAATAAATTTGATTTTTCAATTATTATATTTTTGAATCTTGGAAAAGTAAACACAAAAAATAAATTTTATTTAAAAAAGAAAATATTAATTTAAGTGTGGATTAGTATCTAGATCCTCCTAGTATCCTCCAGTGTGTAACCTAAATTAAAACACACAGCCTTTAACAAAGGCATGTCAATAATTCCATTTCCTAAAAGTACATTTGATAAAATCATCAAATAGTTAATCTATCGATTGTTTAATAGTTTTGTAAATTTATTTACATTTTCTAGCTATGGAGATATGGTGCCTGAAACTATTGCTGGAAAAATCGTAGGAGGTGTCTGCTCACTAAGTGGTGTCCTTGTGATTGCTCTACCTGTGCCAGTGATTGTGTCAAATTTTAGCAGAATATACCACCAAAATCAAAGAGCTGACAAACGTAAAGCACAGAGGGTAAGATTACTTTTTATCTCCACAGTCGAAACATTTGAATCTATACTGTGTATGTGGCTGAAGTACAAAACTTATGTTGGCACATTTTTTTGTTAGTCAACAAACGGTGCATGTTTGCTCCTTGCATGTTTTCCATTTAAAAAGCCCTTACATTTCGTGAAATATTAAAAAGCCCATTTTTTAGCCAAAAAGACCTACAAATAGAGGTAAATCCATTCGTGTGGCAACACTGCCTTTTACTAAAATGCAGATCGTTTTGGTTGAAGCTGAGCTAAGCTCAGTCATTCCAGAGTGGAGCTTCTTTTTTCATTTGCATACATGACCCAGCCAGCGGATCCTTTAGGCTTTAATCCGCTGAATTTTGGTCGGGTCTGCGTAAGGCTCGCACAGCTCATCGTTAAATTTCCTTCGGCGACCATAAATCTTCCGGAGAAATTTTCTACCAATTACTCCAAGGGTCATCTCATCTTCTCTTGACACTGTCCATGATTCCGAGCCGTACATCAGGAAGGTATGAGCGTGATATTTGTTTGTCAAGAGGACTTTACTTCTCAATTGCTTACTTAGTCCAAAGTAACACTTGTTGGCAACAGAGATTCTTTATTTTTTATATATTATTTTCGGTGTTAAGTCTGGTTCCGTTTTAAACTTGTAGCCATCAACGCCACACCCACTTTTTTCGTTTCTTTATCCAGAGAAGGCAGCGCTTACGGCGTGTTTGGTAAGGCGTATTATCGGCATACGCCAGCAATTGTACGCTATTGTAAAATATTGTTCCATTGCGGTTTAGCTCTGCTGTTCGAATAATTTTCTGAAGCCTTGTTTGGTTCCAAATTCTGGCTGTTGGCTTTAAAATAGAATTCTTTTATCATGGCATATCGTGATAATCTGGTCGATCGTGTACGTACCAGGTTTAAAGCCAAACTGAGAAGGTCCAATCAGTTTGTCTACGATGGGTTTCAATCTTTCACACAATACGCAAGAAAGAACCTTATATGCGATATTAAGAAGACTGATTCCGCGGTAGTTGGTGCGGTTAGCGGATCGCCTTTCTTATGGATTGGGCAGATGCACTCGTCTGACCATATTCTGCGTAAGAGCTGATGCATGCTTTTTACCAGCTCTTCGCCTCCGTGTTTGAACAGCTCGGCGCTTTGTTATTCTTGAGCCGGGATACATCTATCCTCACTTCATCATAGTCAGGTGGTGGGACGACTTTCCATCGTCCCTTGCAATTTAGCAGTGAGAAGAAATGGAGGGAACACGTCGGTTACCAGGTCGCCATTACTGTCCGGTCTTTAAACCTTTCGCCATCCGCTGCCTCTTTTCATACAATTTTCGGGCATCGATCCTGTCAGCCAGCTCATCCTTACAGCCTTACAGCCTCACGTTTCTTTTTTCTGAAAGGCGTCTCTCTTCCTTCTTCGCCTCACGATAGCGTTGCCATATACTGCGGGTTGTGACATATATACATCAATAAGTCGCAGGTAAAGCAAGGAATGAAAAATGCCAGGCATATTGTCCATGTAATTTTATGTATCCAAGATGCTAGAAATGTGTGGTTGCTCGCTGTTAGCTTGGGCGTGCTATGTGCGGGTGGTTGTTAGATTATTGTGACGTGGCATTTTGCTACGTTACAATGTCAAAAATACCCTTAACGCTTGGATAATCCTCGAATTGAATTTTTACCTGAAAAGTATAATCCTTGAAAAGGTGCTAGTCATAAATTCAGAAATGCTCTATTTCAGAAAACTTTGTTCAGAAACAAAAAGTTCCGAATGAAAAATTCAGAAACTAAAATTCACTAAACAGCTTTCAGAAACCTAGTAGAAAATTATTTCTTTACTATTTGGATATGAATAGGATTGCCACGGAACTTACTTATTACAACATGTTATATATAGTTTGAAACCTATAAACTAGTTAGATCATACGATATTGTGTGACCTTTGATTGTATTGCTATATGCGGAGCCTGTTTATTGAGTTGAGCACCTCTTCAGGTTTTTTATTTTATATCACGAATGAATTGAGTGTGACCCCACCTAGGTAGCAAACTCCCATTATTGCAGAGCATATGAACCGGCGTTTCATCGTCCAATTCGGAAGACCGACAAATTGTTGTTTTCGACAATTGTTGTCATGTGATAATGAGTCTGGGATCTATAAACAGTTTGGCCTTCCTCTGTCCTAGGCTGCTAAGCCAAAGCGCCTAAACTGTTTGTTTTCCCAGTTTTTTATGGTAATTAAGGACTGCAACGCACTCATCGACAAACTTCGAAGTTATAGTGAAGACTGCAAGGCACATATTTATATTGCATGGATTACCGACACAGACTAGCCGATGCAGCTTACTTAATTTTGTTGCAACTGTTCTGTGAGCAGTTTTAGGCCACCAGACTAGAAAGCATAGGCGACTTTTGGCTTCACAACTGTATCAAATGGCCGGTAGGTCTTATTGGGAAACAGTCCCTATGTTTTGCCATGAAGTCTAGTGCAGGCCAAAAAGGCTTTTGTCCATGTTACTCCTAGGTATTTTGCTTCCATTGAAAAACTTATGCGACTGCCTCCTGGGGACGGCTCTAACATAGACAGCTGTCCTCGCTTCGTAAAAGCAACAAGACTTTTTCATTTGGGTTAATAAAAGCACCAGCTAAGCTACACCCAAAGCTGACACCGCTAAGTCAGCAATAAAGAAACCACTTACAAAGAATTGGGAAATGGCCCAGACGCGCGCTTAGCAATATCCGGCATACCCCGATCAAGATTCTACATCGACCTAAAAATCGAATGTCACTTGCAATAACATCCGGCATGCGCCGGATTTAGAGTAATATAAGTATAGTCAGAGTTGTTAAATATTGCATTATTTTCGGAATAATTCTAAAATGTTTGTAATTATACACACTTATTTTAGAAAAAATAAAAAGTTCCCGATTCTTACAACTTCGCATAAAAAAAAATATTTTCAAAATCATAATTTTTGCAAAAAAAATTTCGACTTTGACCCGCTATTGTACAGCGATGGTTTGGCCACCTCTACATATTCTACGTAATTGGTTAGCAGAGCAGGGCTTTTTAAATTTTCCAAGGCAAAGAAATAAGGTCACTAATTGGGCATAGATGGTCAGCAGGTTTCAATAATTGTTCATTAATAGGCACTTGTTAATTAATTTTTTAAGTTTTTGGAGTTCTCGAAAGTGTAATCGACTGATATGTTGCACCCCATTGTTCGAAATTTGGAAAAGTTGGTATACCAATAATTGGTCATAATTGGTCAGCAGGTCTAACTAATTGGTCAGTCATAGACAATTTTGTATGAAGTTTTTCAATTTCACAAGTAATTTACCTTCGTCATTCACCAATTATTGACGTTGACATTTTATCGATTCCTTCCCAAGAAGATGTGATAATTACGTGAAGTCCTGTATAAACAGATAGAATAACTTTAACATAACTCAATAGGCGTTAATTTGAACATGCGCCTGTAGCCCAGGCGTTAGGCATTTCGATTATCAAGGCGGATGGCTAATTTCGATGGTGGTTATGGTAATTTTGTTATTTTTTTTTCATAATTTATAAGTACATAATTATCAAACAAAAAAAAGGTAACTTTGTTATTTTTTCATAACTTATTAACCCTTCTGCATTATTAAGAAAAACTTACAAATTAGTCATTAAGGTCACGAAATGACCACGCATATATTTCAGTCCAAAAATTATAAGATAGGTTTAAAAAAAAATTAAATTCATGTTTAAACACATTAAAATAAAAAGATTTCATATTATTTCATTAAAGAATTTTTTTTAAGTTTATGGAGCATGGTTTCCGCAATAAGACGTTGTGATAGAGACCGTAGTCCGATGCTGAGGGCATACAGCAGTTCCACATACCTTACAGTGCTCATAAGTCTTCCGACGTTTACCCGATGGACAGATAGCGCAAGGTACTCTTTGACTCGCTTTCCTTTTACGGCTAGGCTCAGTCGTTGGCGTGTTTGGTTGCTCAGACTCGGCTCTCATTTTTTGGATAATTGATGCCGATGCTTGTGATCTTGGAACACGTTCTCTACGCTGCATATGCTCAAACGCGAGAGCTAATCCAAGCTCTTCTAAATAAAGCCTTCTTTTATAAGTTTTGGACGAATTCCATTCGGGGTTCACTTCAGTCCACAAAACAAATCCATTGAGAGCAGATATATCAATCATATTGCTAAACAAAGCTACAGGCCATCGTTTTGTTTGCCTTTTACAGGAGTATGTTTCTACCAATTGATCAATTGTATCTACTCCTCCTTTCGTGCTGTTGTAGTATGAAATAATATCTGGTAGCTTTTTTGGATTGCTTGGAATCACATCTTTTCCGTGATGCAGAGTGCTTAAAACTGTGACAATTTTGTATTTCTTAGGAACATATTGTACCAGCGAAACTTGCTGGCTGAAGTAAAATCTACTTGAAAATACAGGCAGTTTACGATCCTCTTTTTTAGTACTGCATACTGGAAGGAACCTTCGGTTACCTCGCACCGTACCAACAAGAGTAATATTTCGTTTGAGTAGTTCTTGCGCCAATTCGTATGTTGTGAAAAAATTATCTGTTGTTATATTACGGCCAGGGTAGGAGCTCACCAGATCCAGAACAACGCGCTGTCCTTGGTTTCTTTCTGGCTGTGAGTTTATTGACTCTTTTCCCAAGTATATTTGAAAATTCAGACAAAACTTCGTGCGGACATCGGCTGCTACCCAAGCTTTCAAAACCATAAATGGACATCTTCCCTTGAAAGGGATTAAGCGTTCATCTACTGTAACATTTTCGTACGGTGCAAACAAGTAGGGAAGATTTTCAACCCATTTTTGATATAAATCTCGAATGGGTGCCAGCTTGTCAGTGGGTCTCAGTGATCTGCGGTTTTCTTTATCATCAAAGCGAAGAATTCTGTTGATTTCACTGAAACGACCCTGGGACATAATACTAAGGAATATTGGCCTTCCGTGCGTTCATCCCAAAGACTACATAAGCTTTCAGATTGCGATCGGTAAACACCTGTATGAAGTGGTTAAATTTAAAATCATGGGATATTTTGTCTTGAACTTAGTTCTTTACCTGCCAAAAGCAATACGCCAAGATACGCGTCGAACTCAATTTCATCTATTATCTTGAATTTATCAGGGCTTCACTTAGTACCTTCCATGTTACTAAACTCTATTACAATTTTTTTCATCTGCTTTGTGAAGCAAAGGTCAAATGAACTTTTGAGTGAAGTTATACGATGCACAGCGTACTGTGTGATTCCAGGTTTTCCTCGAATGATATTTTCTTTTTGATCTTTCTTTTTCCCTTGATCTTTCCAGTAAAGTTGGCGTTAACGACCACACTACACTTTTATCTTTTGAGCTGTATGATGCTGAATTTTCTTCATAGCCATGCTCAGATTGGGTATCAGAATCAGAATCAGAGTTTTCATCTTCTCAAATCTCTTCAATTTCGAAGGTTTCATCATTCACATCACTGCAATCATCTATATCATCATCAATATCGAAAATCTCATCTACCATTTGCTGCAGTTGCCTTTCAGAACATAACCTCGAACACTGTACAAAATAAATGTTTCAACAATATGTTGAATTTCACTAAATAGAAAATAACACTTACACTAGGTCTATCCATGCTTTCAATATTTTTCACAATTTTCTAATTCACTTTATCAATTTCAAAAACTTCTTGTTCCGCCAAGTTGAAAAAGTTTACTAACATATATGTATGTACTATTTGGTCTCTCAGCTATTGTTTCAAATTATATCATATGAATTAATCACAGCCTACTATAACTATCTAAAACAAAACGGCTACTTTTTTTGAAATCATCTATCAAAGCAAAGCCTACTCATACATAAATTCGAATTCGGATTCAAAAAGTGGAACAGCTGTTATATTCATATTATTCTTATGCCGAAATCACAGATGGCGCTGAGAGAGCTCACCCAACATTTTTCTTTACATTTTAGGGTATTTTTGTGGATTTGAGTTACAGTTGATACAAAATTATTCGATTGCTTCAATGGTTGTTTGAACTGTATATATTAATTTGCCTGTGGTCATCAGATGACCTTAATGGCAAATAATGAAGTTTATAAATAACTTTTTTACTAATGCAAAAAAATAATTTTTTTTTGTCAATTTAAATGTAAAATAATATTATTTAGGATAAGGTAACAGGAAATCTTAATAATGCTTTTCGTTTTTAAGATATCGGCAATTTTCTCTTAAAAAGGTCATCAAATGACCTTAATGACGCAGAAGGGTTAAATTAAAAAAAATGCAGTCTTCACTTTTTATAATTTTTTTTTTTCTTTTAAAACATTATTTAAAATTATCTCTTGACAGGTATAAAAACTAAATATTTGTTTATTTTAATACCTCTCCCGGAATTTTGGACGTATTTTAGGTGGCTGTCCCAAGAATCCCAATCCGAAGACTAAAAGCAACTTCAACCCTGCTTGAAATTTACATTTTTGGAATACGTAAATAAATACCCTTCATTTGTTACCAATATTGGCATATCTTGCCCTATATTCAAAAAAATTGAGATAAGTGAACTGCCCCAAGTGGCAACACCCACGCAGATAATCTTAGAATGAATCATACTAATGCCAAATTTTATGCAAATCGGTTGAGCGGTCCCGAGATATAAGAAAAACGCCTACGCCTGAAAGTCGTCTACAATTTCTATTTCATAGTTATCCATTTTCTCAAATTTTACTCTCAATCAAAACACCATATCGCCGCCTAAGAAGTTAACTTCAAAAATAATGTTTTTTTAAGTTTCTGAAAGATTAAGAGTGGATAGTCTTAGAATCAATCCAACCATCTATATTCAAAATGTTTATCCAAATCGGTAAGACGGTTCCGATATAGTCGGGATATACAAATATACAAATATAGATACAAGTTAAGCTCGTTTAGGCCCAGTTTTTCAGGGCAAGTTTTTTCAGACAAAGTTGACTAGAGTTTATAGTTTATCGCATACAAATTGGCCGCTTAAACTATGTTTAAAATCGCAGTGATATTTAAGATAAGAGTACCCAAAACCATCCCAAAATGAACCTAAAATAATCCAAAAATAAACCTTAAATGATCCGAAAACGAGCCCCAAAAAGACCCTTAAATGTTCCTAAAATGATCCGAAATTTAACTCTAAACGACCCAAAAATGATCTCTAAATAATCCCAAAATGACGCTAAAATGATCCAAAATGGTCCCAAAAAGACCCTCAGATGTTCCAAAAATGACCCTAAAATTATCAAAGAAGTATCCCAAAATGATCCCAAAATGACTTCTAATTTATCAGAAAATAACCCCTAAATAGTTCCAAATTAATCTAACAATTAACCCAAAATGATCTCAAAATAGCCCCTAAATGATACAAAGATGATCTCAAAAACCTTGCCGTACATCTAAACAAACCTGGCCAAAATGGGATCATAAAAGATCCAGGCATTCACGCCCTAAGAAGGCGAGAAATCTCCATATAAATAGGAGTTCTATGTGGACACTCAGGAAGTCTAGGTGTGCCTAACCGACGTTGCTGTATTAACTGCAAAGATGATGAGGAAGAGGAAACGGTGAAGCACCTCACTGCAACTGCCGGCTTTAAGCGGCGCGAGAACGCCTTCCTGGATAGCTAAGCCAGCTTGCGGAACTGGACATAAAGTCATCTAAGTGGTTCGAGGAGGGGTAACGGTGTCGGTTTATGAGTGTCAGTTCCATGATTCTGCTATGTGAAAAATCCCAACAACTCAGGGATTATCCATATGGTCCCGGGACTGACTTTCCTCGTGTTGGTGGTATCACAATAGGCCTTTCAAAACTGGCCAAGTGTGCCTTTGCGGCAGCCACTTGAACCTAACTTAACCTAGGGATGTTGAAAGTTACAAAAATAGGGCCAAAAATACAGTTTTCAATCGATCTTGGTAATATTATGCTTAAAATGATTGTAATTATACACGCTTATTTTAGAAAAAATAAAAAGTTCCCGATAAAAAAAAAATATTTTCGCATAAAAAAAAAAATATTTTCAAAATCAAAATTTTTGCAAAAATCGTAAAAGGTCGACAAAATGTTGACCCGCTATTGTTCTTTGGAAGCGTAATTTAATTCCCTTTCGAGCGAGATATCGCTTGCGTGCTTCGCTTTTGCAACATTGTCGAAACGAATTCACCCATATGCATAAAGTTCTTGGTATTTTTTGGCTGTAAACTAGTGTAATTGGCATTTTGTAATACATTTTGTTAGTTTTTTGATTTATCGAAAGTGTTATCGACTGAGATGTTGGCACCCCATTGGTCGAAATTTGGAAAAGCTTGTATGCCAAATAATTCGTCAGTCATTGGCAATTTTTATTGACGTTTTTAAATTTTCCAGTTTCCCTCGTGACGCGGTACGAGGGCTTAAGTCGATAGCCACAGGGCTACGCTGCCCTTGTGATCATAGCGCCACCGGTACTACATCACGAGAGAAGCCAAGCCTCTCTGGCACGACGACTAAGATCTTCCCCTCCCAATCCAGGGTGTTATGCGACCACGTGCCCATTGGACGTTTGCAGCAGGGAGGCAAATCGTGGCTGTAATCGAACGGAGCCTCTCTGATACCGGGCCGCCTCGGAGAGTAACTATGGCCTTACCGCGGTATGGGGCTCTGCCGCTGCTGACGACACATTCCCCTTACTCTTACCTTGACCCTAAACTGGCCTTGCCCGGCGAGGGGTCGTACGAACAAGATGATAAATAATAACAAAAACTCTAAAACTAAAGATACAACAATGTATACTGCACAGCAGAGGAGGAAAATGCTGGAGCAAGCGAGAACGCAACGTCGGAGGACAAACTCCATTTCTTTATCAGCCGAGAGATCGACAGCGATGGCAACTACGGGTCGATTAGCTCTGGATAACAAGGGGGAATCCCCACAGTAAGTACCGGTACAAACACAGTGAAGCCAACAACGGCTGATGCTAAAGTCCTAGTAAGTGCCGGTACCGAAACCAAGTCTTTAACGTCTGTGGCAGTGGTCTCACGACCTGGCCCCAGAGATCCAAATAAGGGAACGACCGCGATGGCAACTATGGGTCGAAATTTACACCAAAAGACATCTCCCAGTCGCTCTGAGTACTTGGACAGAAGAGCGGCCGCGAGGATCCTGAAGAAATATGAGGGTATTTCACAAGAAACGCTATCGCCGAATGCTAGAAAGACGGTGGAGATGGCTGAAGCTATCTTACCGAACTTCCAAAGCGATTACGCGCCAAAGAAGGTTAATGGAAATCCCTTCAAACGCCAGAGATCGGACGTGGATTTAAAACCTCACCCGAAGCGGCAGCAACACGCCCCCGTAGTGGGTAAACTCAGCTTTGCTGCAGTAACTAAGGATAGGATCCTCATAGGCGTACTTGGCCGAGGTAACGAAAGCTGGGCCATCCCTAGGGACCAGTGGCGGTACGTCCGAAACGCTATCGGTAATGCCCTTCTCGACATTATGGATGAGTCTCCGGGTGCCACGCCGATGGGTTCTGATGCGGGATGGCACCAGGGCCGAATCAAGGTATTCGCTTGCGAGGATGCGAAAACTGTTGCACTGTACAAGGCAGCAGCTGCAAGACTGGGTGAGATCTACCAAGGGGCAAGAATCGAGGTTGTCGACTGGAAGAACATCCCGGCTCGGCCAAGGGCAAGAGCGTGGATTTCTGCTATCCCTGCTGAACCTGAGAGAATTATCAGGATGCTGAGGATCATGAACCCGTCTCTCCCGACGCAGGACTGGGGTGTCAATCTGACAGGCAAGTGGTCTTCACCTTGACTAAGGAAGCACTCGAGCCCCTTAAACGGTGCAATGGACGAGTGCACACGGCATGGGTCAGATCGTGATCCACGTATACCGCGGCGATGCACAGCGCGCTGCTATTTCGGCTGCACCGGACGGCTCGGACATCGCAGTGCCGGTAGAGGAGTCGGAGATGTCCGACTCGGAAAGTATGGTATCTGCCACGTCAAATGGCGAAGGAGCAGTGAACACCTCGGAGATGGGAGACAGCCAGCTGGACGGGGAAGACCTCAACGTCACAGTGATATCAGCTAGTCCTGAGCGCACCAATGCCAATACTGCCACAGTTAGTAGGAGCTTGGCTACGCCAAATCGTGGTCTGAACAAATCGTCGTTGAAAGATAAGCCTCTAGACGAGGTGGAACTCGACGATACGGCGGTGGCAGGGAAGTCTGAGCGCTCTCATTCAGATAAACCTGCACAAATCTAAAGCAGCCTCGGCTGCTTTAACCAGTTCTCGATGAACACTCATTCTCCGACCAGCGGTACGTAGAATTAGTTCTAGACTTTTCTGTTGAGCAGCCGGTTATGAAACGCACCCCACGTAACACTAACTGGCAGCTACACAATGAAATACTATCTAGGGACTTGCCAGCACTGCCCCCACAAGTCCCCTCATCAGTAGGGGATTTGGAGGATCTGGTAAAGACCTTTACAACGGCGCTCTCGAATGCCCTAGAGCAGGCTTGCCCAGTGCCAAAACCACGCGGCAAACATAGGCCGCATTGGTTGTCCTACGACCTGGACTCGCTCCGAAAATTATGTAGGACACAATTTAATAAGGCCAAGAGCCTTGGCAAAGAGACTCAATGGCTCGAATATAAAGTTAAACTTAGGGCCTACAAAAAAGAGAGTATCGTGGAGAAATTTCTGCACTGGGGTCGAAAATGTCGACGATACCGCGAGACTTAGACGAGTGCTCTCAAAAACTGAAACAGCCCCAAGCTATTTGCGCAAACCTGACGGATCCTGGACCGGCACGGAGAGGGAAACCCTAGAGCTGCTCTTGAATACGCACTTCCCAGGGAACTTGCATGAGGACCCCCTAGCACGTACAACAAACCTGGCTGTACACATACCCATCACGGAGGAAAAGGTTAGGTAAGCGGATAAAGTTTCGAACCGTTCAGGGCTGCCGGGCCAGACGGGATTATTCCCGCACAACTCATAAACACGCTGGAGACATCAGCCAAATGGCTGGTATTTCTAATACATTTTGTTAGTTTTTTGATTTATCGAAAGTGTTATCGACTGAGATGTTGGCACCCCATTGGTCGAAATTTGGAAAAGCTTGTATGCCAAATAATTGGTCAGTCATTGGCAATTTTTTATGACGTTTTTAAATTTTCCAGTTTCCCTCGTGAAGGGTGGACACCTTGCCGCGGTACGAGGGCTTAAGTCGATAGCCACAGGGCTACGCTGCCCTTGTGATCATAGCGCCACCGGTACTATATCACGAGAGAAGCCAAGCCTCCCTGGCGCGACGACTAAGATCTTCCCCCTCCCAATCCAGGGTGTTATGCGACCACGTGCCCATTGGACGTTTGCAGCAGGGAGGCAAATCGTGGCTGTAATCGAACGGAGCCTCTCTGATACCGGGCCGCCTCGGAGAGTAACTATGGCCTTACCGCGGTATGGGGCTCTGCCGCTGCTGACGACACATTCCCCTTACCTTGACCCTAAACTGGCCTTGCCCGGCGAGGGGTCGTACGAACAAGATGATAAATAATAACAAAAACTCTAAAACTAAAGATACAACAATGTATACTGCACAGCAGAGGAGGAAAATGCTGGAGCAAGCGAGAACGCAACGTCGGAGGACAAACTCCATTTCTTTATCAGCCGAGAGATCGACAGCGATGGCAACTACGGGTCGATTAGCTCTGGATAACAAGGGGGCAATCCCCAAAGTAAGTACCGGTACAAACACAGTGAAGCCAACAACGGCTGATGCTAAAGTCCTAGTAAGTGCCGGTACCGAAACCAAGTCTTTCACGTCTGTGGCAGTGGTCTCACGACGTGGGCCCAGAGATCCAAATAAGGGAACGACCGCGATGGCAACTACGGGTCGAAATTTACACCAAAAGACATCTCCCAGTTGCTCTGAGTACTTGGACAAAAGAGCGGCCGCGAGGATCCTGAAGAAATATGAGGGTATTTCACAAGAAACGCTATCGCCGAATGCTAGAAAGACGGTGGAGATGGCTGAAGCTATCTTACCGAACTTCCAAAGCGATTACGCGCCAAAGAAGGTTAATGGAAATCCCTTCAAACGCCAGAGATCGGACCTGGATTTAAAACCTCACCCGAAGCGGCAGCAACACGCCCCGTAGTGGGTAAACTCAGCTTTGCTGAAGTAACTAAGGATAGGATCCTCATAGGCGTCATTGACCGAGGTAACGAAAGCTGGGCCATCGCTAGGGACCAGTGGCGGTACGTCCGGAACGCTATCGGTAATGCCCTTCTCGGCATTATGGATGAGTCTCCGGGTGCCACGCCGATGGGTTCTGATGCGGGATGGCACCAGGGCCGAATCAAGGTATTCGCTTGCGAGGATGCAAAAACTGTTGCACTGTACAAGGCAGCAGCTGCAAGACTGGGTGAGATCTACCAAGGGGCAAGAATCGAGGTTGTCGACTGGAAGAACATCCCGGCTCGGCCAAGGGCAAGAGCGTGGATTTCTGCTATCCCTGCTGAACCTGAGAGAATTATCAGGATGCTGAGGATCATGAACCCGTCTCTCCCGACGCAGGACTGGGGTGTCAATCTGACAGGCAAGTGGTCTTCACCTTGACTAAGGAAGCACTCGAGCCCCTTAAACGGTGCAATGGACGAGTGCACACGGCATGGGTCAGATCGTGATCCACGTATACCTCGGCGATGCACAGCGCGCTGCTATTTCGGCTGCACCGGACGGCTCGGACATCGCAGTGCCGGTAGAGGAGTCGGAGATGTCCGACTCGGAAAGTATGGTATCTGCCACGTCAAATGGCGAAGGAGCAGTGAACAGCTCGGAGATGGGAGACAGCCAGCTGGACGGGGAAGACCTCAACGTCACAGTGATATCAGCTAGTCCTGAGCGCACCAATGCCAATACTGCCACAGTTAGTAGGATCTTGGCTACGCCAAATCGTGGTCTGAACAAATCGTCGTTGAAAGATAAGCCTCTAGCGCTCTCATGTGGGTGGTGATTCAGATAAACCTGCACAAATCTAAAGCAGCCTCGGCTGCTTTAACCAGTTCTCGCTGAACACTCATTCTCCGACCAGCGGTACGGTTATGAAACGCACCCCACGTAACACTAACTGGCAGCTACACAATGAAATACTATCTAGGGACTTGCCAGCACTGCCCCCACAAGTCCCCTCATCAGTAGGGGATTTGGAGGATCTGGTAAAGACCTTTACAACGGCGCTCTCGAATGCCCTAGAGCAGGCTTGCCCAGTGCCAAAACCACGCGGTAAACATAGGCCGCATTGGTTGTCCTACGACCTGGACTCGCTCCGAAAATTATGTAGGACACAATTTAATAAGGCCAAGAGCCTTGGCAAAGAGACTCAATGGCTCGAATATAAAGTTAAACTTAGGGCCTACAAAAAAGAGAGTATCGTGGAGAAATTTCTGCACTGGGGTCGAAAATGTCGACGATACCTCGAGACTTAGACGAGTGCTCTCAAAAACTGAAACAGCCCCAAGCTATTTGCGCAAACCTGACGGATCCTGGACCGGCACGGAGAGGGAAACCCTAGAGCTGCTCTTGAATACGCACTTCCCAGGGAACTTGCATGAGGACCCCCTAGCACGTACAACAAACCTGGCTGTACACATACCCATCACGGAGGAAAAGGTTAGGTAAGCGGATAAAGTTTCGAACCGTTCAGGGCTGCCGGGCCAGACGGGATTATTCCCGCACAACTCATAAACACGCTGGAGACATCAGCCAAATGGCTGGTATTTCTAATACATTTTGTTAGTTTTTTGATTTATCGAAAGTGTTATCGACTGAGATGTTGGCACCCCATTGGTCGAAATTTGGAAAAGCTTGTATGCCAAATAATTGGTCAGTCATTGGCAATTTTTTATGACGTTTTTAAATTTTCCAGTTTCCCTCGTGAAGGGTGGACACCTTGCCGCGGTACGAGGGCTTAAGTCGATAGCCACAGGGCTACGCTGCCCTTGTGATCATAGCGCCACCGGTACTATATCACGAGAGAAGCCAAGCCTCTCTGGCGCGACGACTAAGATCTTCCCCCTCCCAATCCAGGGTGTTATGCGACCACGTGCCCATTGGACGTTTGCAGCAGGGAGGCAAATCGTGGCTGTAATCGAACGGAGCCTCTCTGATACCGGGCCGCCTCGGAGAGTAACTATGGCCTTACCGCGGTATGGGGCTCTGCCGCTGCTGACGACACATTCCCCTTACCTTGACCCTAAACTGGCCTTGCCCGGCGAGGGGTCGTACGAACAAGATGATAAATAATAACAAAAACTCTAAAACTAAAGATACAACAATGTATACTGCACAGCAGAGGAGGAAAATGCTGGAGCAAGCGAGAACGCAACGTCGGAGGACAAACTCCATTTCTTTATCAGCCGAGAGATCGACAGCGATGGCAACTACGGGTCGATTAGCTCTGGATAACAAGGGGGCAATCCCCAAAGTAAGTACCGGTACAAACACAGTGAAGCCAACAACGGCTGATGCTAAAGTCCTAGTAAGTGCCGGTACCGAAACCAAGTCTTTCACGTCTGTGGCAGTGGTCTCACGACCTGGGCCCAGAGATCCAAATAAGGGAACGACCGCGATGGCAACTACGGGTCGAAATTTACACCAAAAGACATCTCCCAGTTGCTCTGAGTACTTGGACAAAAGAGCGGCCGCGAGGATCCTGAAGAAATATGAGGGTATTTCACAAGAAACGCTATCGCCGAATGCTAGAAAGACGGTGGAGATGGCTGAAGCTATCTTACCGAACTTCCAAAGCGATTACGCGCCAAAGAAGGTTAATGGAAATCCCTTCAAACGCCAGAGATCGGACGTGGATTTAAAACCTCACCCGCAGAGCTGTTAAAGAATTAAATCTTTTGCTCTTTGAAATCATAGTTTTTCTTCATTCAGTACTTGAAATTCTTTTCATCGTTGAAGAATTTAACTTCAATTTACGCATTCAGCAATTCTTTACAGAAATCATGATTTATAAATCCACCAAGTGTCAATTCAACAAGAATTCAAAATAGAATTACGAAGAAAAGCTCTTCTTCTTTTGGAGAGTTAATTCCGCTAATTCAGTACGAATCAGTTTTTGGAAAAATGCTAATTTACTCCCTTAAATAGTACTAAAAGTTTTCAAGTTCCTTTCACGCTAGAAGAATTTGAAAAAAAAATTACATTGCATATTATAATAATCTATAACATAAAATTAGTGGAAAAAGCTTATTCGCGTGTAAGAAATATGTGAATTTAAAAAAATTCAAGTTAAAACATAAAAAAGTATGATTTTGAAAGGTATAACATGCCTGGTCTTCACATAAACTGCCTTATTAGTGTTGCTGATGTGTTAGTTATGAAGCTTTTCGGGCATATTTTATTAACCCTCTGAGCACATTATTGAATTTAATTAAATAAGCTTTTGTCACATAAATAAAAAATAAATATGAATGTGTAATTATTTTATTATCATAACCTCTAACGAGATTTTTAGCCGTGCTTCTCTTTCCAACTTGTGGTGTGTTGCTTTTGAGTTTTCCTACAAGTTGGCAGGACCTACAGTTTTTTGCCGACTCCGAACGGCACTTGCAAAGCAAATGAATTTTTTGCTGGCATATTTAGTTTTGGAAAATTTGGCAGTGTCAAGTTTAAATTTAACAACTTCGAAAGTGCTTCAGTATTTTTAAAGATCTTCAACGCACAGCGAATATTGCCGAATTCGCCCTGCTATTACCATATATGAATTGCGTTGCTCTCATATCTACAAGTTGTACAGGCAATACTCAATATTACGTTCAGCTGAAACTCATGCCTTTTATGAATATAAAAAATTCGGAGCTCTTTCATGGTTTTATTAGTCATATACATACGTCAGTTTTGAAAAATGAAAAAAAATGAAATCTTTTTTTTTGGATTTATACTTTGAAATATGGAAATTCTTTCCAAATATGAGTATTTTATTTCGATTTTTTAGTCAACAATAACTAGTAGTGGAATTAATTTCCATTTAATTGTATAACAGAAACCATTTGAAATGTCTTTTAAAATTTTCACAAAGCTCAGGAGAGTAAAACGGTCATCTAAACTTTCAACTTCTTCGGCAGATTTTGTATGAAATTTTTGAGGACTCAGTTTGGTAGACCAAGCAGTATAATTATATGCAAGTTAGAACTAGCTGAAATATTTTCCTGATTTTCAAGAACGATTTTCGTCGATGGTGTTGAGTAATTTTTTATGCGAAATTAAATTTTGTTCATGCGTTGCATGAAAGATATTACTTAACACCCTCATCGAAAAAAATTCTTAAAAATCAGGAAAATATTTAAATTAGTTCTAACTTTCACATCATACCACTGAAATTGATTGTCCTACAAAACTAAGAAAAATCTGCCAAAAACGTTGAAAATTTGGATGGCCATTTTGCTAAGCTCCCCTGAACTTTGTCCAAATTCTTAAAGACATCTTTAATTTTGTGTCTAACTGTACATATTACTGAACTGCCTGAAAAAAGCTCATAAAAGCAATAAATCCGCGATTTTACAATCGACGTGGCTGTTTGGTAGTATCCCGCCTTTTTACAAGTCTTCAATTGGTGACCGGAGTTCTGGTCGGTGATACGGGTTAATAAAAATTACAGCACCTTAAAGGCATAGTAGGGATGGCAGCTATTTTAGTTTTGTGAGCCCAAAAGTTTCGAGATCCCGAATATGTATTATTTAGATATTTTATACATTTTAACAAACAAACTGAAAACAGTACATCAATATTATTTTCATTACCAACAAGATGCTTAAATATATATAAAAAATATGTAAGTAGAGTTTAAATATATCCTATAACTTTTTCTTTACATATTTTTATATTAGTACAAGACCGGGAATAACCAAACATCTTCTTACGGTTTCTCCTAGCTGCTTTGGAAGTTAATGCAAATCAACAAGCGAAAAAGTTAGGGATTTTATAAAATTTCTCTCCATTCATAAGTGGGCTGTAATATTAGGTGTTAATTTTTATACCCTGCTTTTATGATTATATATAAAACCAAAAGCTCAAAAAACTGCCTTAATCCAACTTAATGTCATATTTTTCGTAAAAAACTAGCTATTTTAAACATTCGGGATTTTTTAACTGCTTTTCGAGATTTCGGGACTAATAAAAAGCAATCCCGGGATTGACTTCAAATGTCAAAGAAAAAATATATAATGACAACATTTCATGATACAATAAGCGCACCAGTAGGAAATTGTAACAGTGAGGTACGTTTCTGACATCTTACATAAGTATTAGGACTTATCACAATATATCTACGTTGCGGTGTTGCATCTACAGCTTAAGTGTTTATTATTAAGGAAATTCACAAGGTCTTTTATAGTTTTATGTACAATTTCAACAACACAACACTACATGAGTTGAATGTTGTGTCTGAATACATTAAATTAAATTTTCATACAAATTTGTCAGAAAATATTGAAGTTTTGTGTTCGTGGCTCTTTTACTTTTGAAACTAGAGAAAACGAAAAAAACAAGGAAAAGCAAAATAGCACACCTGCGCATTGGGTTGCTTAATTTTATTGTGCTATTCAAATTTTATATAAGAAATGACAACAAAGAAAATATGACAGTCTTAAATTTTGAATTGCCTAATTTTGATTTTTTCTAATTTTAATTAGTACATACACAGAAAAGTTTTAATGGCTTTTGACATGTGATTAGTGTTGTAAACCAAATGCTGGAAAAGAACTAAACAATCATACAGTGCTTGTCAGCTGAAGCATCATCGCGAATAACGTTCTAAGTGTAATATTTTTCAAAACCAGTTTCATTGCATAAAACATTTTGTATTGCTCTCCAGATAACGAATTTTCTAAAATTTGACACCAAAACTGTAAAAATGCATTTAAAAATAGTAGGGTAATTTAAAGTGACATACACTATTTTGCATTGAAGCGTCGAAAGTGATTCGTAACGGCACTGGAAGATCATGAAAAAGGTGTAAAACTCATAATATGAAAGATATAAAAGAAAAAGTTAAGGGAGACAGATGAGAAAAATAGATTCAAAATATATGACTTTAGCGTTTTTTTGCTCTCCTGACAAATTCTGATTTTGTAACTTAGAACGTTATTCGCTTCGATGCTTCAAAACCCTCTTCCTATCCTGATCTCTGACCTAAATGTTTAGCAACATCGAAATATGTTACAATTTTTCCAAACGATGGACTTTTCCTTGATATGCCATTTTTGCTTTTACGAACGTGTTTTTCGCTTTGTTTATATTTTTGTATGATAATTACTATGTATATACATGAAATATTCATGACTTAGGAAGAGCTTTTAGGTAAAGAATAATACATTTTTATTTTTTTTTTAAGATCAGAGGCAAAGATGCAACGACATGTTAATTATAATATATTTCCCGCTTGGCATGGTTCTGCATTGAGGTCTTGTCAATTATAAAAAATTTTTACTTTTCATATTTCAAATTTTTGTTTTGTTTATAAACCGAAAAAAACATGGCCGCTCTTCACAGTGTAGCAATTTCGACAAATGCAAATTTTTTATTTTCTCATTTATCTCAGAATCGGTGGGATTTTTTGAAAGATTTAGCAGCTAAGTAAAATGTATGACATACATATATGGTCCTCGCTTTCGAATTTGCCTTACCGACATTTCGAGTTTTAATTGTCCTGAAAAAAAAAAGAAGTTACCTCACGTCCATAGTTTGACTTGAAACATCTATGTGTTGAATTTTGCGCATTTACTTCAGTCAGATGGGATTACTGACATATCTGTGGTTTCGTTATATTATAATATTTGCGGACTGATAAAACCTCCCCAAATATGTAATTTAATCACATCAAAAAATAATGTACATATTTCACCTTCGAGTTTAATTGTATGAGTCTATAGTTAGCCTATGTAAATCTTAATAGCTGCTTTCTGTAGATCATTCGTCAAATTCATCAAATTCCAAACATCGTGGAATACTCATAATAATAATAATAATAATACAAATACCTTCTAAGAGGATAAGGTCCAGCCTGTCTTCCAATTTGTGGTTTAAGTTTTAGTACACATTGGCGAGACCTACAATTTCTTTGGCCCAACTTTACACAGTATCTGGCAAGGCATTTTCATTTTGGCTGAAAAACCCCCGGAGCGTTGCCGAACACTGCCGAAGGTGCCTCGTTTTGAAAAACTTATTCAAAGAATTTTTGGTGTGACCTGTTTCGGTACTTGCACCAGGTACTTTCAATATGGCAAGTCAGCGCACAGTCATCATACCGCGGCGGTAGACAGTAATTTTAATTTCTATGTCTTAAAATATTCCAGAGGGAAATAATATTAAAAGTGAAAATTAAATTAAATCAAATGTTTCAATAAATTTATTCCTACGTTTATATTATGACAAGATAAAATAAATACATTAAACAAGAACCTCGCAGCCTTAAGCTATATTCTTTACGAGTCCATCAACTCCGGGTCTGTAGATAAAACACGGAATTTTGTTTGCATTTTTATCTAAATTTTAACACTGTGCGCTGCATTTTGACGTCTACCGCTTCGAATTTTCAAACGCGTTTTTCTCCACTTTCCCTGTAATAAAACGATGGAACTGCACTTCATGTTGTTCCTTTTTTATGTGACGATTATTTTCTACTTACCTTCTTGAAAAATTTGCCGTAATCTTCGAGAAATCAGCTAAAAACAGCAAGATTTTATGTATGTATGTAAATATATGAAAACATTGAGTAAGAGTTGCCGTAGCTAAAGAAAACGGAACCAAATTTTCGGGCTTATAGTTTCAAAACAATTTTCCGAAGACAATATCATAGCCGAAATAAGTTTTGAACAAATATATAAATATAACTTTCAGTTTCTGAATGGTTCCAATAAAATTTTGGCCTATTTACATTAAAATCAACAGACTTGAAACATAATCCATCACATATAAAATTTTAGAGTTAGGGCCAAATTTTACAATGATACATGGCAGTCTCGTGTTTTATTACTATTTTGACAGCTTCAAATCAATTCCAGGCATGTTAAAGAGTGAAAGTACGAAAATATCACCTCTGAAAGTTAAATTTCGAGAGTACTGAATTGAAAAATTGAATTGATTCACCAAAGTTGGCATTCAATTGAGAGAGTTATTGAATGAGAGTTATTTCGATGCAATTCAGTTCGAACTGAATTACTTTCTCGCATTCTTTAATTCTTTGAATGGAAAATATGAATTCAACATGTCAAATCGTATCTACATGGAATTTCAAATTAAATTCAACGAAAAACATTTGAAAAAATGAATAAATCCTGAATTGTAACTGTTTTGATTCATTCAATTAACAGCTCTGCTCACCCGAAGCGGCAGCAACACGCCCCCGTAGTGGGTAAACTCAGCTTTGCTGAAGTAACTAAGGATAGGATCCTCATAGGCGTCATTGACCGAGGTAACGAAAGCTGGGCCATCGCTAGGGACCAGTGGCGGTACGTCCGGAACGCTATCGGTAATGCCCTTCTCGGCATTATGGATGAGTCTCCGGGTGCCACGCCGATGGGTTCTGATGCGGGATGGCACCAGGGCCGAATCAAGGTATTCGCTTGCGAGGATGCAAAAACTGTTGCACTGTACAAGGCAGCAGCTGCAAGACTGGGTGAGATCTACCAAGGGGCAAGAATCGAGGTTGTCGACTGGAAGAACATCCCGGCTCGGCCAAGGGCAAGAGCGTGGATTTCTGCTATCCCTGCTGAACCTGAGAGAATTATCAGGATGCTGAGGATCATGAACCCGTCTCTCCCGACGCAGGACTGGGGTGTCAATCTGACAGGCAAGTGGTCTTCACCTTGACTAAGGAAGCACTCGAGCCCCTTAAACGGTGCAATGGACGAGTGCACACGGCATGGGTCAGATCGTGATCCACGTATACCGCGGCGATGCACAGCGCGCTGCTATTTCGGCTGCACCGGACGGCTCGGACATCGCAGTGCCGGTAGAGGAGTCGGAGATGTCCGACTCGGAAAGTATGGTATCTGCCACGTCAAATGGCGAAGGAGCAGTGAACAGCTCGGAGATGGGAGACAGCCAGCTGGACGGGGAAGACCTCAACGTCACAGTGATATCAGCTAGTCCTGAGCGCACCAATGCCAATACTGCCACAGTTAGTAGGATCTTGGCTACGCCAAATCGTGGTCTGAACAAATCGTCGTTGAAAGATAAGCCTCTAGCGCTCTCATGTGGGTGGTGATTCAGATAAACCTGCACAAATCTAAAGCAGCCTCGGCTGCTTTAACCAGTTCTCGCTGAACACTCATTCTCCGACCAGCGGTACGTAGAATTAGTTCTAGACTTTTCTGTTGAGCAGCCGGTTATGAAACGCACCCCACGTAACACTAACTGGCAGCTACACAATGAAATACTATCTAGGGACTTGCCAGCACTGCCCCCACAAGTCCCCTCATCAGTAGGGGATTTGGAGGATCTGGTAAAGACCTTTACAACGGCGCTCTCGAATGCCCTAGAGCAGGCTTGCCCAGTGCCAAAACCACACGGTAAACATAGGCCGCATTGGTGGTCCTACGACCTGGACTCGCTCCGAAAATCATGTAGGACACAATTTAATACGGCCAAGAGCCTTGGCAAAGAGACTCAATGGCTCGAATATAAAGTTAAACTTAGGGCCTACAAAAAAGAGAGTATCGTGGAGAAATTTCTGCACTGGGGTCGAAAATGTCGACGATACCGCGAGACTTAGACGAGTGCTAGAGGCGAAGGAGCAGTGAACAGCTCGGAGATGGGAGACAGCCAGCTGGACGGGGAAGACCTCAACGTCACAGTGATATCGGCTAGTCCTGAGCGCACCAATGCCAATACTGCCACAGTTAGTAGGATCTTGGCTACGCCAAATCGTGGTCTGAACAAATCGTCGTTGAAAGATAAGCCTCCAGACGAGGTGGAACTCGACGATACGGCGGTGGCAGGGAAGTCTGAGCGCTCTCATGTGGGTGGTGATTCAGATAAACCTGCACAAATCTAAAGCAGCCTCGGCTGCTTTAACCAGTTCTCGATGAACACTCATTCTCCGACCAGCGGTACGTAGAATTAGTTCTAGACTTTTCTGTTGAGCAGCCGGTTATGAAACGCACCCCACGTAACACTAACTGGCAGCTACACAATGAAATACTATCTAGGGACTTGCCAGCACTGCCCCCACAAGTCCCCTCATCAGTAGGGGATTTGGAGGATCTGGTAAAGACCTTTACAACGGCGCTCTCGAATGCCCTAGAGCAGGCTTGCCCAGTGCCAAAACCACGCGGTAAACATAGGCCGCATTGGTGGTCCTACGACCTGGACTCGCTCCGAAAATCATGTAGGACACAATTTAATAAGGCCAAGAGCCTTGGCAAAGAGACTCAATGGCTCGAATATAAAGTTAAACTTAGGGCCTACAAAAAAGAGAGTATCGTAGAGAAATTTCTGCACTGGGGTCGAAAATGTCGACGATACCGCGAGACTTAGACGAGTGCTCTCAAAAACTGAAACCCTAGAGCTGCTCTTGAATACGCACTTCCCAGGGAACTTGCATGAGGAACCCCTAGCACGTACAACAAACCTGGCTGTACACATACCCATCACGGAGGAAAAGGTTAGGTAAGCGGATAAAGTTTCGAACCGTTCAGGGCTGCCGGGCCAGACGGGATTATTCCCGCACAACTCATAAACACGCTGGAGACATCAGCCAAATGGCTGGTATTTCTCTATACAGCCTGGCTGGCGCTTAGCTACATTCCGTGCTCCTGGAGAAGTGTTTATTCCTAAGGCGGGGAAGGCGTCTCATTACGAGCCCAAGGACTATAGGCCGATCAGTCTCTCATCATCAGACCTTCCTCTACTATTGATATCAACCTGATCTGTAGCTATCAGCATGCATACACCAAAGGGAAATCTACAGAAACTGCGCTTCACAGCCTAGTTTCTGTTATTGAAAAATGGCTGTATGAAAAGGAGTACTGTCTTGTGGCCTTTTTAGATATTGAAGGAGCCTTCAACAACATAAGCCCTGATGCTATAAACACCGCTTTAACAAGTCTGGGCATAAGCAGGTCTCTTATTGGACTTATTGATCAACTGCTAAGGCGTAGACGAATAGTTTCATCACTGGGCTCGGTTGACTTATCACGCTATGTCACAAGGGAACGCCTCAGGGTGGTGTTCTCTCCCCGCTGCTATCGAACCACACTGTCAACTCGATGCTGCGAGACACAAGCTGGGGGGCGGGAAGGTAGTGGCATATGCAGATGACTTAGCTATAGTATACAGGGGCAAATTCCCACAGCACGCAGAAAGACTTGGTGTGCTCTACCGACGATGCTGCAGGAGTTGTAAGGATGATGAGGAGGAGGAAACGGTGGAGCACCTCATCTGCCACTGCCCGGCTTTAAGTGGCGCGAGAATGCGCTTTTTGGGAGTTCCCTTCCTGGTCAGCCTACGCCAGTTCACGGAGCTGGACATAAAGGACCTGATGGCCTTCATCAATGGTTCGAGGAGGAGTAACGGTGTCGGTATAGGAAAGTCAGTCCCGGGATTCTGCTATGTGGAGAATTCCGTTAATACCGGGATTTTCCATATGGCAGGGTCCCGGAACTGACTTTCCTAGTGTTGGTGGTATCACAACGGGCCTTATCATACTGGCCTAGGTGTGCCTCTGCGGCAGCCACTTGAACCTAACCTAACCTAAATTTTCCAAGGCAAACGTGTTTTAGTTCTGCAGGCACCCTGTATACTAAGATTTTCAAAATCAAATATGCCAAATAATTGGTCAATAATTGTCTATTAATAGGCATTTTTTAATTATTTTTTTAAGTTTTTGGAGTTATCGAATGTGTAATCGACTGATTGACCATTGTTCGAAATTTGCCAAATAATTGGTCAGCAGGTCTAACTATTTGGTCAGTCATTTGAAATTTTTCAATTTCAAAAGTTACTTACCTAGGTCATTCAGCAATTATTGACGTTGACATGGTATTATCGATTCCTTCCCAAGAAGATGTGCGGTCTCTATTATTACGTGAACTACTGTGTAAACAGATACAATCACTTTAACATAACTCATTAGGCATTCATTGGAAACATGCGCCTGTAGCCCGATTATCAAGGCGGGTGGCTTAAATTTGATGCTGTTAACTTTGTTATTTTTTCATAATTTATAAGTACATGATTATTAAATTTAAAAAAAATGCAGTCTTCACTTTTTATTATTATTTTTTCTTTTAAAACATTATTTAAAATTTTGTCATGACAATATATGCTTATTTTAATACCTCCGCCGGAATTTTGGACGTGTTTTAGGTGGCTGTCCCAAGAATCCCAATCCGAAGACGAAAGCAACTGAAAATTCAAACCAGCTATGTGCATTAGAGCGTATCACCAAAAAAAGTTGAAAATGTTCCCCCCCAGTTTGAACACTTACCTCATGAGGTTTTCAAAAAAAAAAATTTAAATTTTTTTGTCACCCTGTAAAAACAGCGAAATTAGTTTTTTTCTATAACTTCTATATTTCTAGTTCGATTTTCAAAAGTGATACATTTTTAGAAAGGTATTCACCAAGGCAATGTTTCATCAATAGCAACTTTTAGCCCTTTTTTTCTTAGTTTTCCGGAAAAAAATTTTTGTTTTGTTTCAAATACAGGGTGTTGGTTTTAGTAAAAATAGAATAAAAACTGAACTTGGCATGAGGGCTAAAACTTTCTATGGATGAAATCTTGCCTTGGTGAATACCTTTCTAAAAATGTATCACTTTTGAAAATCGAACGAGAAATACAGAAATTATAGAAAAAACCAAATTTCGCTGTTTTTACAGGGTGACAAAAAAATAAAAAATTTTTTTTTTGAAAACCTCATAAGGTAAGTGTTCAAACTGGGGGGGAACATTTTCAACTTTTTTTCCTCCATACACCGTGATACGCTCTAATGTGCATAATTTTCTCTATCTGATGTATAGAATTCGCCCACGCATATAAATACTTAACTGCCGCCACTTATTGTGAGCGCCAACGTATGGCAGTACGAAACATACCGAAATAAAAACGCTAAATTTACTCATTTTTGTCTTGTTTCTCACTTCACCTATCAACGCGCTGTCAGAAATGAAAGTTCCAATTGTTTAGGGTTGGTGCCACGCTGTTTCATTATTATCGTTATTGTTGGAGACATGAGTTCCAATCTCATTGAATTTTAGAAATCACGGTACGGACCACACTCTGTCTAAAATTTTCTGAATTTTTATTTCCGGATTCGTTGAGGCCAAAGTACCAAAGATAAGGCCTATTAAACCTATTTGCGAAAGCCAAGCATAGGGAAAAAAAGCCACATGTAGGGAAACTTAGCCTTAATTTTGGGATATAGGGAAACAAGGACATATTTACAATATTTGCTTATATGTAGAAATTTCTTTTAACCATCTCAAATGTAAGAAAATATTCAAAACGTATGATATTAACTAATATGTTTCCAAATTTTATTGGCGCGTATTCATGTAGCCTTTAGTTCACACTTCGAAACTGTTTTAAATTACTTCTAAAGTTATTCATAGTTAGCTTAGTTTATGTTAGGTTAGGTTCAAGTAGTTGCCGCAGAGGTACATCTAGGCCATTATTAAAAGGCCCGTTGTGTTACCACCAACACTAGGAAAGACATAATATTTCGTTGGCATTAGCATTTCAGGCATACCTAAGCGCTCTTTATCCCGAAGAACCTGCTTGGTCGTGCGCTGCCTCGGAAGTTCGTCTGCGCTACAATTTCCCTCATTGTTCCTAAGTAGCGGGTCACATGTGAGTTTCACACGGTTCTGTTGAGCTATCCTTTGTAGAGAGCGATGACAGCTGAGCGTCAGAGTTGAACAAGTACAATCCTAGGGATTTGGTGGCCGCTTGGCTGTCGCTGAGAATAAGAATAACCTTGAACAATCCAAGCCGCGGCGTCCATGAGTGCGGAGACTTCAGCCTGGAAGACACTGCAGTGGTTACCCCTCCTCCAACTGGAAGTGCTGCCATGAGTGGCGGAACTCCGATCCATCGCACAACGTAGAAAGTTGTAGTATCCCAAAATACTGAGTGTCCAGTAGTGCTTGCGCCCCAGACGGACATTTCCCTTCGGCGCAGAGCCGATGCTGCTGCTACCCGGTGCACTTCCAAATCGAGTGGCAAAATGCCAATATTGGCATGGAGTGCTTCGTTGGGCGTTGTTCTTAACGCACCGCTTATACAGATCGTTAGAGATCTGTATACTTTATCTAATACGGCTGATACATTAGCGCAAATTCCGAATTATCTCCGCTTTCGGGAGTTAACTTGAGCATAATCTTCATTATAAAATCCCAAAAATTAAAAAGATTTAAGCAGATATCATAACTATTTGACCGCTACTGTCATCGATAAATAAACAAACATCGCAACGACCACTACCAAAAATACGAGTTCGCCGCTACTGGACACTAGATGTCACCAAAAAAAGAGCGACATCTGTTTTAAACCGCAAGTACTACAACCAAAGCCATCTAGTGCGCTGATTGTTAATCTTCAATTTTGTGTGTATCAGCGTAAAATTTGGATCTGATTAAAGAAGATTTATTGGAGGTAATCTCCGTGTGTGTATCCATAGCATAAGAGCGCAGGCAACAACTCCATAAAGCATGATTGGTCGAATAATTGCAGTGTAGATCCATTTGCATATTTTGTGGCTGAGCCCCCTTTTTTCCAATTTTTTCCAATCTTCTGAAGAACATTCTCCTTCCAGGGTTAGTTTCCTAACCAGACCTGTGCCCACGAACTTGGCTTTGTCAGCCAAGTTCAGGCCCACGCCATTCAGGGTTTGGTAGGTTTAAAGTGGTTTGTATCTTATAGCGGCGGTCCAGACGAACGTTTCCCTTCGACGCAGAGCCGATGCTGCTGCTACCTGGGGCACTTCCATATTGCCACTCGATGCCAAGAATGGCATGGAGTGCTTTGTTGTTCGTTGTTCTTATTGCACCGCTTATACAGATCATACAACATCGGTGTACTTTACCTAACAGATTAAGGTTTGTTGCCTTCTTATATCTATAACGGTTGGGGAAAAGCAACAGTTCGACGTAGCTCGGATTGATGCTCAGTCCGCAGTGAGAGCACAATGAAGAAACCTCTGGCAGTGCTACTTGCATCAAATCGCACAGGGTTTGGAGGAATTTGTTCCTATTTACAATTGCTGCATATGCCACTACTGTTAAACTGGCAGTTGTAACGTCGCCATTGGTATAGTTGGGCAAGGGAAAGGCGTTCAGCTCAGACCTAACCAAAATACAAGCCCCCAGGCCCCCTCTCTGGCTCGGATAAGCTAAAACCCTTAGTCGCAAACCGCAAAACCTTGAACTAAAGACACAGGTTTATTGGATGAGGACGTCTGATTAAAGCAGCCTCGGCTGCTTTAGATTTGTGCAGGTTTATCTGAAGCACCACCCCCATTTGGCGTGGCTGCTTGGTGAAGCTCTCATCTGAATTCTTCAGAGTACCAATGACGTTGCTATGGTCTCTAGCAAGAGTTTTTTGGTGCCGCAGTGCCTTTGGGAGATCTTAAATATTTTGCTTTCTTTGGATTTCTGAAATTATGATCAAAGAAGTGACCCATGTCGAATACCATATGTTTGTGGTCCGACATTGATTCCTACCCCGAGTGGCATAGATTAAATAACCATCAACAATGTTTAAACTTTTTACATAATAACGTAAAATCCATGGACCTTGAATGAAGGCCACTTCCAGACCTTCTCTGTCGAAAATCCGTTGGCATGGTGAAGATTCACCTGGAGGCATTCAAGACACCTCGAACTGCGAGTGTTATAAAAATTGTTTAATTGTTATAAAAACGTTATAAAAATTGTTTAATTGTTTTAATTGTTGAATTCGCAATATTTTTTTTAAATTATAAGACATGTAATTGACTTGAACAGACTTAAGATCGCTGCCCCCAGCATGATATCAAAATCGTGCTCGGCAACTTTAATGCCAAGGTGGCCAAGGAAGGAGTCTTTGGTCCCACAGTTGGAAAATTCAGTCTCCACGATATAACATCCCCCAACGGCACTAGGTTGATTGACTTCGCCGCTGCTCGCAATATGGTCATCAGTAGTACCAGGTTCCAGCATAAGCGAATAAACCAAGCCACATGGCAGTCCCCTGATCAAAGAACTAGAAACCAGATTGATCATGTCCTGATTGACGGCAGACATAGCTCCACCGTTCTGGACGTGCGTACACTGCGTGGTCCCAATATTGACTCTGACCATTATCCAAGATACGCACACGCCTCTGTGCAACGAAGAAATTGCGCACAGTAACGGAAGGAAAGTGTGACGTCGAGAAGCTGCGCATGACACAGACAGCTGATAATTTCACAACTCGACTCTCACACCTGCTAGCAGAGGGCAATCCTCGACCTAACGATGTAACCGACCAATGGAAGCATATCTCTCACTCATTGCGTACCGCCGCTGAGGCCACTATAGGGTTCCAGCGAGCCCGCAAGAACAATTGGTACGATGAGGAATGCAAAACTGCCTCGAAAAACAGGACGCTACCTACAAGGAGACGTTGCGAACGGGCGCAACCCGCAGTGTATGGCAACAATATCGTGAGGCAAAGAAGGAAGAGAGACGCCTTTTCAGAAAAAAGAAAAGTGAGGTCGAAAGGCGTGAGTGTGAGGAGCTTGAGATGCTGGCTGACAGGAATGATGCCCGAAAATTCTATGAAAAGATCCGGCGGATGACGGAAGGTTGTAAGACCGGGGCAAGCTCCTGTAAGGACAATAATGGCGACCTGGTAACCGACGTAGAAAGTGTACTTCTCCTGACTGCTAATTTTTCGAATAAGAGATCAAATTACAATTTGAGTATGTAATTTTAAACAAAAATGTTGGTAAAATCGTAAAATATGGCTACTTTTACGTTCGACTGTTGTAAATTTGGTCAAAAATTTTAACTACTTCATTTAAAGTAGTAAATTTGCAAAAAAATTGTGTATTTCAACCAAAAATTACAACTATTATGGTAGCAAAATTAAACCGGTTTTTTAGAGTGTATGATCAAACCAAATTTTCAAGAAAATTGGTTTAATGCTTTGGGTTTCAATTATAAAGCGGGCTACCCACCTGCCAAGAAATGCATCAAACAAAAAACGAGCATATGTTTTTATGCCTGGTCAAGAAAATTTGGCGTTTACGGCATTTTCCATTTTATTGCAGATTACTATTATAAAAAGGTATAAAACATGTGTAGCGAAGTATATACTCATATTTGAAGTGAATCTGAACGTTTTCCTCAAGAAATATATACGAGCATATTTATTTCTGAGGTAAACCGGCGTTGCCAACCATCGAAAATTGTTTTATTTTTTCTTATGAGCTAAGTATTGGCTCAAGAAAATTTGACGTGGGAAAACCGTTCTTGACCATTTCTTGAGCGTTTTTTATACGGCGAAATGTTTAACAATTTTTCAAAGATAAAATAAATTTTTTGTTCGTTGGCCGTTGGCGGGATTCGAACCCAGACTCCCCGCATCATGCCCGTCTGCGAACGGGCGCAACCCGCAGTGTATGGCAACAATATCGTGAGGCAAAGAAGGAAGAGAGACGCCTTTTCAGAAAAAAGAGAAGTGAGGTCGAAAGGCGTGAGTGTGAGGAGCTTGAGATGCTGGCTGACAGGAATGATGCCTGAAAATTCTATGAAAAGATCCGGCGGATGACGGAAGGTTGTAAGACCGGGGCAAGCTCCTGTAAGGACAATAATGGCGACCTGGTAACCGACGTAGAAAGTGTACTTCTCCTGACTGCTAATTTTTCGAATAAGAGATCAAATTACAATTTGAGTATGTAATTTTAAACAAAAATGTTGGTAAAATCGTAAAATATGGCTACTTTTACGTTCGACTGTTGTAAATTTGGTCAAAACTTTTAACTACTTCATTTAAAGTAGTAAATTTGCAAAAAAATTGTGTATTTCAACCAAAAATTACAACTATTATGGTAGCAAAATTAAACCGGTTTTTTAGAGTGTATGATCAAACCAAATTTTCAAGAAAATTGGTTTAATGCTTTGGGTTTCAATTATAAAGCGGGCTACCCACCTGCCAAGAAATGCATCAAACAAACAACGAGCATATGTTTTTATGCCTGGTCAAGAAAATTTGGCGTTTACGGCATTTTCCATTTTATTGCAGATTACTATTATAAAAAGGTATAAAACATGTGTAGCGAAGTATATACTCATATTTGAAGTGAATCTGCACGTTTTCCTCAAGAAATATATACGAGCATATTTATTTCTGAGGTAAACCGGCGTTGCCAACCATCGAAAATTGTTTTATTTTTTCTTATGAGCTAAGTATTGGCTCAAGAAAATTTGACGTGGGAAAACCGTTCTTGACCATTTCTTGAGCGTTTTTTATACGGCGAAATGTTTAACAATTTTTCAAAGATAAAATAAATTTTTTGTTCGTTGGCCGTTGGCGGGATTCGAACCCAGACTCCTCGCATCATGCCCGTCTGCTCAACCACTGAGCTACATCGCACACGTAAATGTTGTTGGCAAAATTCAATCTTGAATAAGCTTTCAAAACTAAATTTTAGTTTCAAACCAAAAAGTCTTAATTGTAAACCGAAAAGTTTTAATTTTCAAACCTAAAAGTTTTAATTTTAAACCGAAAAGTTTTAATTTTCAAACAAAAAAGTTTTAATTTTAAACCGAAAAGTTTTAAGAATAAAATAATATTAAAACAAGTAAGGAAAGCTGTCTTCGGCTGTGCAGAAGGCTAAATACCTTTCATGAATAAGCGCCACAATTTTCACTGTTTCATCCCTGTGCCAATTTGACTTTAGCTCTTACCGAAATTATCGGAACTGTCGATTATATGGGGGCGATGTGTTATATTGGTCCAATCCCATTGATTTTTAACATCAAAATTCCACATTCTAAATTAGCAATAGTTACGAAATTTCACGTTCCTACCTATATAATTACAGGAGTTATCTACCAAAATCCGTTTATCGGAACACTCGATTGTATGGGGGCTATATGAAATATTTATCCCACTCGATGATTTTCAACATCGATATTTCACATATAAAACTAGCGATACTTCCAAAATTTCACGTTCCTACGTGTATAATTACAGGAGTTATAGCCCAAATCCGTTTATCGGAATAATCGATTGTATGGGAGCTATGTGAAATATTTATCCCATCTCAATGATTTTCAACACCGATATTTCACATATAAAAATAGCAATACTTACAAAATTTCACGTTCCTGCCTCTTTAGTTACACGAGTTATAGCCCAAAATCCGTTTATCGGAACAATCTATTGTAGGGGAGCTATATGTAATATCACTCCGATCTTGCTGGTTCCGACAAATGATTCCTATATTGGAAAATGGTGGCCGCATAAAAAATTTCAGCCAAATAACTGAAAAACTGAGGGACTAGTTTGCGTTCAAACAGACAGACTGACATGGCTAAATCAACTCATCTCGTCATCCTGATCGTTTCGGTATACTTATTGATGGGTCTATCTCTTCTTCTTCTCATACTTACAAACATCGGACCAAAGTTATAATACCATTTCATGTTCATGAAAGGTATAAACATGTGGCACTTGGCAGGATTCGAACGAAAACGCCCAGGAGTCACAGCCGACTGCCCTACCGCTGAGCTATGACGCACATGAAGTTTTTGTGGGCAAAATTCAAACAAACCAAAAAAAAATTAGATTGCTTTTTTATTTAGATCTTAAATCGAAATCAAAAAAATTTGAAAATATTTGTAGGTATTTGGACGGTTTGAAATATTGTACAAAAAAGTTTGAGAAATTGATTAAACTTTATACGGGTTTAAAACAAGGTATGAAACCGATTAAAATAACGTTCTGGTTACGGTTTCGGTTTTGTAACGTGATTCGGTTTCGGTTTCGTTCTTCAACATTTATTTCGGTTTCGGTTACCGTTTCGTTCCGGTTTCGGTTTCCAAATTAAAACACGATCAATTTTAGTATTAAAAAACTCAAGTGTAGCTTCAAAATAGGGCTGAATTTTAATAACTTTTCCTGGGGCCATGATGGAATTTCTCCAATATAATATAAATAAAGTTATCTTAATTCACAAAGGCCCTAATTGATACATTTTTCGAAAATGACTTTTTCACATATTTAAGTATGATATAGTATAACACACACTCACTACAAATTTATAGGAGATACTAGCTATAAAATCGGAGATATTCCAAATTTACAAAGCTATATTTGCATGCGTTGAATGTAAAAAAATTTTAGTTTTTTGCTTATCCTGTAAAATTTTGTTTATGTCAGTTAGGGCCTTTGTGAATTAAGTTAACGATATGTAAATGTTATTAACGCTATGCATGGATGAAATTTCTGCAAAATAAATTCATAAAATTAGAAAATGGAAGCTAAATGAAAAACATATGTAAATCGTGAAAAAACATTAATATGGGTACTTGTTAATATCGAGTCGTATGTGCAAAAAAGGAAAATTTAGTCTCCATGATATAACATCACCCAACGGCACTAGGTTGATTGACTTCGCCGCTGCTCGCAATATGGTCATCAGTAGTACTAGGTTCCAGCTAAACGAATACACCAAGCCACCTAGCTGTCCCCTGATCAAAGAACAAGAAACCAGATTGATCATGCCATGATTGACGGCAGACATAGCTCCACCGTTCTGGACGTGCGTACACTGCGTGGTCCCAATATTGACTCTGACCTTTAATTTGTCTCAGCCAAGATACGCACACGCCTCTGTGCAACGAAGAAAGTGCGCACAGTAACGGAGGAAAGTTTGACTTCGAGAAGCATGACACAGACAGCTGATAATTTCACAACTCGACTTTCACATCTGCTAGCAGAGGGCAATCCTCGACCTAACGAAGTAACCGAGCAATGGAAGCATATCTCTCACTAATTGCGTACCGCCGCTGAGGCCACTATAGGGTTCCAGCGAGCCCGCAAGAACAACTGGTACGATGAGGAATGCAAAACTGCCTCGAAAAAAAAGGACGCTGCCTACAAGGAGACGTTGCGAACGGGCGCAACCCGCAGTGTCTGGCAACAATATCGTGAGGCAAATAAGGAAGAGAGACGCCTGTTCAGAAAAAAGGAAAGTGAGGCCGAAAGGCGTGAGTGTGAGGAGCTTGAGATGCTGGCTGACAGGAACGAAAATTCTATGAAAAGATCCGGCGGATGACGAAGCTGCTGTAAGGACAATAATGGCGACCTGCTAACCGACGTACAAAGTGTACTTAAATTATGGAGGGAGCACTGCTAAATTGCGAGGGAGACGTCGAACCCGATACCCCAATCCCTGACGATGGAAAAGTCGTCGCACCACCTGACTATGATGAAGTGAGCTATATCCCGGCTCAAAAACAACAAAGCGTCTGGAAAAGACGGACTACCCGCCGAGCTTTTCAAACACGGAGGCGAAGAGCTGGTAAAAAGAATGCATCAGCTCTTATGCAGAATATGGTCAGACGAATGCATGCCTCCGGATTGGAATTTAAGTGTGCTTTGCCCAATCCACAAGAAAGGCGATCCCGCTAACCGCACCAACTACCGCGGAATTAGTCTTCTTAATATCGCATATAAGGTTCTTTCTAGCGCGTTGTGTGAAAGGCTGAAGCCCATCGTAGACAAACTGATTGGACCTTATCAGTGTGGCTTTAGAGCTGGTAAGTCTACCATCGACCCGATTTTCACGATACGCCAAATCCTGGCGAAGACCCATGATAAGAGAATCGACACTCACCAACTCTTTGTCGATTTTAAAGCCGCTTTTGACAGCGTAAAAAGGAGTTGCCTGTATGGCGCCATGTCTGAATTTGACTTCCCTGCAAAGCTTATACGGCTTTGTCAAATGACGTTGAGCAATACCAACAGCTCCGACAGAATCGGGAAGGACCTCTCTGAGCCATTTGAAACCAAACGAGGCTTCAGACAGGGCGACTCCCTTTCGTGCGGTTTCTTCAATCTGATGCTGGAGAAGATAATTCGAGCAGCAGAGCTAAACCGCAATGGTACAATCTTTTACAAGAGCGTGCAATTGCTGGCGTATGCCGATGATATTGATATCATTGGCCTTAACAACCGCTCCGTAAGCGCTGCCTTCTCTGGACTGGATAAGGAAGCGAAAAAAGTGGGTCTTGCCGTGAACGAAGACAAGACGAAGTATTTGCTGTCATCAAAGAAAGAAGCGGCGCACCTGCACCTTGGCAGCCATGTCACTGTTGATAGTTACAAATTTGAAACTGTGAGGGACTTCGTCTATTTGGGAACCAGTATCAACACCGAACATAATATCAGTAGAGAAATCCAGCGGAGAATCACTCTTGCCAACAAGTGCTCTTTGGACTGAGTAGGCAATTGCGAAGTAAAGTCCTCTCTCGAAGAACAAAGATATAAGTCGATAAGTCTCTCATCATACCTGTCCTGATGTATGGCTCAGATTCATGGCAATGTCAAGAGAAGATGAGATGGCCCTTGGAGTATTTGAGAGAAAAGTTCTCCGGAAGATGTATGGTCCTTCTCGTGATTCTAACGGCGAGTATCGAAGGAAATTAACAATTTTTACCAATTTTTTTTCAATTTTGGACAATTTTAATTTTTTACGTAAGGCTTGATCGTTTTCCTTTAAAATTATTTTTTTTTTTAATGTTCTTTGAAAACACAATTTATTTAATTTTTGTTGCTTTCTTTGCATAAGTCATTTCCATTTTCCAGTCAAGATGGTTATTATGAAAGAAAACAAATTGGATCCACCCCGAAAATATTTTCTGCCGCGCCTGGCTAAATCTATTACATAGATGTGACTTATATAAAAGGTGAAAGGAGCAAAATTTTAAGCAGAGCTCACTGCTATAAAAATAATCGACTTAATGAAAAGTCGCAATAGCATAAGAAATAAATATGGAAATATGGAAATAACATATCGTCGGAAAAAGTGCAAAACCGCACATCACACTTCTGCAAAACCGCACATTCGACATTTCAAAAATGAGATTTGCCTACTAGGGCTT
This sequence comes from Campiglossa producta, assembly GCA_964058755.1. Taxonomy (NCBI): domain Eukaryota; kingdom Metazoa; phylum Arthropoda; class Insecta; order Diptera; family Tephritidae; genus Campiglossa; species Campiglossa producta. The sequence continues at coordinate 47,515,915 of CAXKVI010000006.1, read as the reverse complement.
CTAGGTACCCGGATCCATTCATTAGTAAAATAAAAATTGGGGATTGTGAAATAGAATTTCAACAAAATAACATTTGAATTTGACCCAGCACATAGTGGCACCCACAAAAGTTGATCAGTTTTCAGTATCTCCTGTAAAATTTGTGCGGCTACGTATGTGCAGTTTTGCAGAATTGTGATGTTCGGTTTTGCACTTTCTCCGACGAAAACTTTCATGACATAAAAGGAAAAAAAATAAAAATAATAATAATAATGTGAGAAAAATGTAGGTATATACATTTTACAATATATCTATATCTTGCTCTGACTACATTCTCTAGGCAAAATATTAAAAACGGCAAAAAAAACGGCTAGCGGCTAAAATGGCAACACTGGCAAGGTAACGCTGCAACTACACCCTAATAAACTCATTTGAAATGTACAACGTTTCGGTAATTTCGTGCTACATGTTCCTCTTCTCTAGTATGTTGTGTGAGAAATAGCGCCATGTCATCTTCCTCCATCATATGATTTGGTGGACGGAGTTTCTTTATAACTATTTTGTACCCTTGTCCCCAGGGATCTGGATCCACTTCTATACAGAGCGCTTTCCAGCATTTCAGCTTGCTTAGTTTTATCGGGACGCCGAGGTCTCCCGACTCCCCCCGCTCTTTTGCAGCTCAACGGGTTCGCTTTTCCACCAATATACCTGCTTTCTGTTTATGTTATTCAATGCAGTTGTTATCTCTACTGGGTTAAGTATTTATACAATTGCTTGTATCTAAAATCTATTTACAGAAAGCCCGACTGGCTCGAATACGAATCGCCAAGGCCTCCTCCGGAGCAGCATTCGTTAGTAAGAAGAAAGCTGCTGAAGCTCGCTGGGCAGCGCAAGAATCTGGTATTGAGCTTGACGATAATTATCGCGACGAAGATATTTTTGAACTGCAGCACCATCATCTTTTGCGTTGCCTTGAAAAAACCACCGTAAGTTTTAATAGTATATATATATTTATATATTAATAGGCTAACAAATTTTCCATACAAAGTAGCCAAGCTAAAACCTAAGCATAAATTTCTATAAAATGTGTATATCTGGAACCCGCGCGGTTTGTAGAGACGCCCTGATGCACAATTGCGCCGTAAACAATAGGGGCTATCCCCCCCCGACCTTTTCGACCTGCTTGTTTTTGATCTTATTATTATTTTTTTACCCACTATAGATCCCACGAGTAGCGGAGAAAGGGGTTCGTCCACCCCGAGCAGAGATCCGCGGTACTCGGGGTAAAGCCAAAACTTACAACTGGGAATGGCCATTTTCCCAGAGGGCACCGTTCAAGACTGGGCTATTTAAAGGGGCCCTTAGCCAGGCTGAACCTCGGCACGGTTTATGACGCGTGAGACCTTGATCCAGCCCCTACCTCAAACCATAGTCAAGAACCATATCCATACGCCAGAGCTATTGAGAGAGCTAAGACCTATAGCTGTGATTCCTGACCTTAGCTGGATACCTTCGGTACAGGGGGGTACTGGCGTACCCACCTGACCAGAACAACTGTGATATCCATTACCAGTCTGAGGATTTTCGCCAAACAAAATTAATGATATAATCATACGCGAAGCATTCCGTACTGAAGAGAAAAATCGAAAATTCGCTACAGGTATTGAGATCTCGCAAAGTTATCGTTTTTAAAAAACTGAGAAAACACAAGTTTTGTATTTTACCAAAAATCTCCAGAGTTGCTTATCCCATCGAGCTCCTCTATTCGCCACATAAGAGGTCGTCGATTTTAAGTCACTCGTAGTTTGTATTGTAGCAGCATGGGCTCTGTGTCTAAGGGAAACGTCCGGCTGGGGCGCAAGCACTACTGGAGACGCCAGTAATTTGGGATCTATAGCTTTCTGAGCACAGATCGTTGTGCGACCACAAAAGTCGGAGATAGCGGCAGAGTTGGTGAGGGGTTTATTCAAGGAACTGAACCTTGAGCTCTCCTTCAGACTACCTGTTCACTGCAGTGTCTTCCGCCAAGCCAACTAAAGATGGCTGTAATCTCCAGGATGCCGGATATCCAAAGAAACCTGGCCGAAATGGGATCATAAAAGATCAAGAAAAATGTATGCCCTAAGGAGAAAAGAAATCTTAATAGGCGTATTAACTGTGCACTGCCTCATTGGTATGCACGCAGAAGGACTAGGTGTGCTTTACCGACGACGCTGTAGGAGTTATAAGGATGATAAGGAGGAGGAAACGGTGGAGCACCTCATCCGCAACTGTCCGGCTTTAAGTGTCGCGAAAATGCGCTTTGTGGGAGTTCCCTTCCTGGTTAGCCTACCACGGAGCTGAACATAAAGGACCTGATGACCCTCATCAAGTCATCTAAATGGTTCGAGGAGGAGTCAATACTTGACAACTTTTGGAGTACGACTTAGCGTTTAGAATTTTTGTTTCAAGTCAAGTCCTTACAAAAGTACCATCATCGAGTGACTTACCCTTCTTAGGCAACGCAGAGCTAGTCACTCAACTTCTAACCCAAATTTCTCCACGTAGTTCTCTTTGCTTGTCCATTTTTTGTAGGCCCTTAGTTTAACTTTGTATTCGAGCCATTGAGGCTCCGTATCGAGGTGTTTAGCCTTATTAAATTGCTTCCTGCAGGTTTCACGGAGCACGTCCAGGTCGTAGGTCCACCAATGTGGCCTATGTTTACAGCGTCTGTTAGGCACTGGACAAGCTTTTTCTAGGGCATTAGGGTCCTCCAGCTCCTCAAGTGATGAGGGTGCTTGTAGGGGTAGGCTAAAACTTCATTGTGTAGCTGCCAGTTGGTATTGCGTGGATTGCGTTTCATAATAGGTTGCTCTACACGAAAGCCCAACACTATTTCATATATCGGTGGTCGGAGAATAAGTGTTCTTCAAGAACACGCCATTTTCTGACCCACCGATAAGTGCCTCTATACAAATAGTGAGATCTATGACCTCACTACGGGTTTTTGTGATGAAAGTAGGCTCGCTACCCACGTTGCAAAGTACTAGTTTGGTTGTTAATAGGTAGGCAAACAGAGACTCGTCTCTGGCATTGATATTGGAGCCTCTCCCTTGGACGTGATGAGCATTAGCGTAATAAGATTACCCGTACAAAAATTTGACACCAGATCTATCACCTCCCTTTGTGGTGGAGGTTCTTCGGCGTCGTAGGGCATATAGACCGAGGCCATCATCCGTTTTAAACTGGCAGCGGTAATGTCACCATTGGTCAGAGCTGAGTAGTAATCATTACTTTAGAAATAAAATTACTCCCAATTCCCCATTACATGTAATTGAAAAGGCCCGTTGTGATATCACCAACACAAGGAAAGTCAGTCCCGGGACCCAGCCAAATGGAAAATCCCTGAGTTGTTGGGATTTTCCACATAGCAGAATCCGACAGCTGAGCGTCAGTTCAGAGTTGAACGTGTATGAGCCAAGGGATTTGATGGTCGCTTGGCTATCGCTGAAAATAGCGATATCTTCTCCGATAACACGTTTGCTTAACCAGGCCGCGGCGTCTAGGATTGCCCAGACTTCCGCCTGGAAGATGCTACAATGATCAGGTATTCTGAAGGTCCAAATTCCTTGAATAAACCCCTCCTCCAACTCGGCCGTCCAACTTCGAGCCGTCGGTGTATATGGAAGTGCCACTATTTGTTTCGGGACACCAATCCGTCCTCTCCCAGTCTTCTCTGCTGGGAATGTTTATTTTGAAACAGCTATCACCGACTGTAGTGATCGCACAACGATCTGTGCTTAGAGGGAGAAAGCTGTAAGAATCCAGAATACTGGAGTGTCCAATAGTACCCGCACCCCAACTGGAGGTTTCTCTTAGGCGCTGAGCTGATGCCGCTGCTGACCGAAACCCTTCCAGATCAAGTGGCAAAATGCCCAGAAGCGCACCGCTTATACAGATCATATTGGATCTATGGACTTTCCGCAACAGCGCAGGCCACCATACGACGACTCCATATAGCATGATTGGACGAATGATGGCCGTGTAGATCCAACTGAATACTCTAGGGCTGAGCCACCATTTTTCGCCAATGGCTCTCTTGCATGTGTAAAGAGCGATGCAAGCTTTCTTCTGGCGCTGAAGAACATTCTCCTTCCAATTCAGGAAAGAGGGCAATAAAGAGCCAGTTCAGAAATTTATCCACGAAGTTCTCTTCGCCTGTCTCAGAGCTTTTTTGTAGGCCTAAGTTTAGCTTTATATTCGTGCCAATGAGGCTCAGAGCCGAGGCTCTTGGCCTTGTTAAATTGTTTCCGGCATGATTTGCGGAACGAGTCCAAATCGTAGGTCCACCAATGTGGCCTGTGTTTACCGCGTGGTTTTGGCACTGGACCAGCCTGTCCTAGAGCATTTGAGAGTGCCGATGTAAATGTAGTAACAAGATCCTCCAGCTCTTCTACTGATGAGGGGGTTGTGAGGGCAGTACTGGGAGGTCTCTGTCTAATATTTCATTGTGTAACTGCCAATTTGTGTTACGTGGATTGTGCTTCATGATTTCTTGTTCTACAATAAAGTCTAAAACCATTTCTATGTAACGGTGGTCGGAGAATGAAAGTTCTTCCACAACCCGCCATTTTCTGACCCACCCATAAGCGCCTTCCCTACAGATAGTGAGGTTTATGAACTCCCTACGGGTCTTAGTGATAAAAGTAGGCTCATTACCCACGTTGCGAATTACCAGTTTGGTTTTTAAGAGGTAATCAAACAGAGACTCGCCCCTGACTTTGATATCGGAACTCCCCCATTGGACATGGTGAGCATTAGCGTCCTCTCCAATAATAAGATTACCCGTGCAGAAATTTGACACCAGGTCTTTCACTCCGTTTGTGGTGGATTCTCCGGCGTCGTAGGGCATATAGACCGACGCCACCGTCAGGCGGGTGCTGTCGACCGTTAGACTGATAGGGGTAATATCACCATTGGTGTAGTTAGGTAGGGGAAAGGAGTTCGTTTCAGACTTCACCAAAATACACGTTCGGACTTTGCTCTCCTAGATGGCTCGAATGAGCTTGAAGCCCTTAGTCCCCAATCCGCAGATTCTCGAGCTATTGACCCAGGGTTCTTGGATGAGGACCACATCCACGTCGCCTTTAGAAAGACGACTACTTTAGATTTGTGCAGATTAATCTGAAGCACCACCAACACGAGAGCGCACAGACTTCCCTGCCGTCCCATGTCGTCGAGGTTTGCCCCATCCCGGAGGTTGCCTATCAACGACGAGTTGTTCCGATTAACTGCCCGATATGGCGTTGCAGGAGTCCTGCTGCCTGTAGCGTTAGATGTTAATCGCTCAGCTTTGGCTGCTACCACCGTGACGTCGAGGACTTCCTCGTCCTGTAGGCTGTCCTCCATCTCCGAGTTGTGCACAGCACTATCGGCAAGGGACGTGGCGGATAACATGCTTTCCGCATCGGAATCCTCCGCTTCCTCTTCTGGTAATTCGTTTTCCGGTTCCCCCGGAGCAGCCGAGAAGGCAGCGCGCTGAGCATCACCACGATATACGAGGATAACGATCTGGCCTACGCTGTAGTGTACTAGGCCATTGCATCTTTTTAGGGGCTCGATTGACTCTTTATTCAGGATGAACACCACCTGTCTGTCGGGCCCCACCGCATCACCGACCAGATTGACACTCCAGTTATGCGTTGGGAGGGACGGATTCATTAGTTGTAGCATCCCGAGAATTCTGTCGGGTTCGTCAGGGATGGCCGGAATACAGGACCTTGCCCTTGGACCCTCTATCTTTGCGCCCTTGTAGACTTCACCCAGTTTAGCTGCTGCTGCCTTATACAGTGCTACAGTTTTTGCATCCTCGCGTGCGAGTAATTTGATCTGACCCTGGTGCCAACCCGCATCCGTTACTCGCGCCGAACTACCCGGAAACTCCGGAGCAACGTTGAGAAGAATGTTGCCGAGTTCATTTCGCACGTAACGCCACCGGTCCTTGGGGATGGCCAGACGGTCATTGCCTCGGTCAAGGACACCTATAAGGATCCTGTCCTTGGTTACATCAGCAAAGCTTAGTTTGCCCGCTCCAGAGGTATTCTGATGCCGCTTGGGAGGGGGATTTAACTCCAGGTCCGATCTCTGGCGCTTGAAAGGGTTAACTTTTAACCTCTTCGGCATGTAAGAATTTTGTAAATCCGGTATCACAGCTTTCGCTACCTCTACCGATTTACTGGAATTCGGCGACAGCGACTCCTGCGGTACCCCTTCATACCTCTTCAGGACCTTTGCAGCCAATCTTTTCTCGTGGTATGTGAAGCGGCGGGGAGATGTCTCCCGGGAGTGCGGACCCGTAGTTGCCATCGCGGTCGCTCCCCTTGCCGAAATCTCAGTTGCAGCTTCCTTCCCCTTCGAAACTCCGTGGCCAGGTCGTGAAACCGCTGCCACAGACGTAAAGATACTGGTTTTTATATCAGAGGTTGATGGGAGTTTAGCATCCGCCGTTGTCCGCTTAGCTGCGTTGGCAACCGCACTGGTGCTAGCTCCCATCAAGTCAATCTTAATCGATAGAGGGTTGGTTGACCGTCTCGTAGTTGCCATCGCTGTCGATCCCCCCTTGATTGTGGAACGGAGGTTGTCCTCCGGCGTTATTGTTGCTTTCTCGCCTGCTCCTCCATAGCTCTCCTTTGCTGAGGAGTGAAATTTGGCGTTGTTTGTTTTTTGGATTTTTCGTTTTTATTTGCGTTATTTGAGTTCATCTTGTTCGAACGACCCATCGCCGGACAAGGCCAGCTTAGGGTCAAGGGAAGAGTAGGGGAAAATGTGTCGTCCGCCGCGGCAGAGCCCCGTACCGCGGTAAGGCCATGCCTACTCTCTAAGGCGACACGGTACCAGAGAGGCTCCGTTCAAATACAGCCACGATTTGCCTTCCGGCTGCAAACGTCCAATGGGCACGTGGTCGCATAACACCCTGGATTGGGAGGGGAAGATCATTGTCGTCGCGCCAGAGAGGCTAGGCTGCTCTCCTGATGAAGTGCCGTACGGAGCTATGATCACAAGGGCAGCGTAGCCATGTGGCTATCTACTTAAGCCCTCGTACCGCGGCAAGGTATCCACCCTTCACGAGGGATTATTACTTTTGCAATTTATTTTGCGGTCATATACGGATCATATTGGGGTCAACACCTTTAATTTGAACCCATTCTTGGGTCAGCCTTAATCCACCTAATTGTCAATATCTTGGAAATGGGTTCACAGATGAACCTGACACCGCTCCTTGTGATAACTCTCATCAACACCTTTCATTTGATACCCATATCGTATAACCACATTGTGGGTCACCGGTGGTCCACATTTTGGTCAAGGAGCTTCTCCTGGCACAATAACAAAAAATTGAAATCGCTGCATGCGCTCAGGCGTGGTGTCGTGACCAAGGGAAATGGGCATTCATTTTTGCATATATGGATTAACATTTAGTATTTCAATTACTTTTCCAATTGCTTTAAGGTATGGAATGGGAAACTCTGCAGTACATTTTCCATTCCTTGTAATGTAATTGAAAAAATTACAAAAATTACGATGAAGTACTTTTGGTATTTTTTTAGGAATTGAAATGTAATCAATTCCTTTTCTTTTCATGAAAGGAATTGATTACATTTTTCAATTACTGAGAAATGTAATTGTAATTGTAATGGAATACATTTTACCCATCTCTGCCATTGGTATAGTTAGGTAGAAGAAAGGTTTTGAGGTCAGACTTAACCAAAATACAGGTTCTGACTTTGCCCTCCTCGCTGGCTCGGATGAGCTTGAAACCCTTAGCATGGTGACAATTCTCTCAGGCTCTGCAGGGATGGCTTGAATCCATGCCCTTGAACTTGGCCAAGCCGGAATGTCCTTCCAGTCGACGACCTCGATTTTTGCACCCAGTCTTGCAGCTGCTGCCTTGTACAGTGCAACGGTTCTTGCGTCATCGCACACGACAAGTTTGATCTGTCCCTGGTGCCAGCCCTCATCCGTGACCGCCGCCGAACCACTTGGAGACGCTAAATAAACGTCGATGACAGCATTTCGGAGTGCATTCCGGACGTGCCGCCACTGGTCCTTGGGGATCGCCAACCGGCCGTTGCCTCGGTCAATGCTTATAAGGATCCTGTCCTTGGTTACATCAGCAAAGCTTGGTCTGCCCACTCCGGGGGTGTTTTGATGCCGCTTGGGATGGGGTTTTAACTCCACGTCCGATCTCTGGCCTTTCAAAGGGTCAAGGTTTACCCTCTCTGATACATAACTGCTTTGGAAATCCGGTATCAGGAACTGTGCTAACTCCACATACCGCGGTAAGGGCATAGTTACTCTCCGAGGCGGCCAGGTATCAGAGAGGCTCCGTTCGATTACAGCCACGATTTGTCTCCCGGCTGCAAACGTCCAATTGGCACGTGGTCGCATAACATCCTGGATTTGGGAGGGAGGAGATCTTTGTCGTCGCCCCAGAGAGGATAGGCTTCTCACGTGATGTAGTACCGGGCGGCGCTATGATCACAAGGGCAGCGTAGCCCTGTGGATATCGACTTAAGCCCTCGTACGATGCAAGGTGTCCACCCTTCACGAGGGCACTATAGCTAAATAATAGACTAAATAAATTTCTTAAGAGAAAAAATAGATATTATTGTAAATAAATAATAAATATTATTATAAATAAATAAATAAAAACATTGGGCATTTCGATGATTTTTTCATGAAAAGTGCAAAACCGGCGATTTTTTAAATGTATGGTGAACCCCCAGGGGCTTCCAGAGGGTGTGCCACTGGCATCGGTGGGTCGGGTCTCCAGTGGGGTTTTTCATAATTTGCCCGTACCCAAAAGTTCGAACCAAATTGGGGGATGAGAATTCGTTTTAGAGGTATGGTTCCTTCGGCAAAGTTTCTTATTTTGATGCCTAGAATATGTTTTTCATAGAGCAATGGGCGCTTTTTACTAACTTACTTAAAATAGCCTTTAACCCCCTAGGCGATTTGGCCTTCTAACATGTTACGCCCGTCGGTTCTTTGTTGAGCCAACTGGCGCCAATTAGAGACACCGCGTGCTCGCAGGTCTGCCTCTACTTGGTCCTGATATCGAAGTGGTGGTCTCCCTCTTCTTCTACTTCCACCGACGGGTGCCGATAAAAATACCTTCTGGGCCGGAGCGTATTCGTTCATTCGCACGATTCGTCCTAGCCAACGGAGCCGCTGGGTTTTAATTCGCTGAACTATGTCCACGTCTGCGTAAAGCTCTTACAGCTCATCATTATATCTTAGCCCCTGCGGGTTAGGGGTTTAGAATATGCCCGAGGTAGGCATACCGGTCGTAAGAGGCGACTAATGTGCACATAGGTAAAGACGTGCTACTCGATGGTTGATCAACGGATATGATTCCTCTCACCTCTCATTACCCATCTTCTTCTTCCTCACGGATGGAGGGATGACATGACCTAGAAGGTTCCACTGGTCATACCAAATCACTACCACGACTGTCGGGCAGTACCGCAGCGTACCGGGGTCATATCCGGCCAAGGACTGTCAATTTCGCCATCACTCCCCAAAACCTTCGGTTAACAACAACAACAACATCATTATATCTTCTTCGGTACTCGCCGTCGCTAACTTTTAGGGGTCCATAAATCTTTCGAAGAATTTTTCTCTCCAATACTCTCGCCTCATCAGATGCTGTCAGTGTCCATGCTTCTGCATCGGGTACGATAAGTGACTGTGAAGTGTTGTTTTTGTTAACCGAGAGAGGAGAGAGTTATCCTTCTATGGATTTCCAGGCGTACTTTGTTGTTGGTAGTAATGATGCTTCCCAGGTATACAAAGTCCCTTACTATCTTGAAATTATGGCTGCCAACAGTGGCGTGGTTTTCAAGGCGCGAATGCGCTGACTCTTTGCTTGATGCTAGCAGGTACTTCGTTTTACCTTCGTTCACCACCAAACCCATTTTTTCCACTTTCTTTTCTAATTTGGGGTACGCAGAAGTTACGGCGCGTTTGTTGAGGCAGTTGTACGCTCTTTTAATTGTTAAGCTCTGCAGCTTGTATTATTTTCTCCAGCATCAAATTATAGAAATCGCACGACAAGGGGTCGCCCTGTCTGAAACCTCGCTTAGTTTCGGACGGCTCGGAGAGGTCCTTCCCGATTCTGATAGAGCTGGTGGTGTTGCTCAGCGTCATTTTGCACAGCCGTATAAGTTTTGCTGGGAAACCAAAAAGACATAGCGGCTTTAAAATCAACAAAGAAATGATGTGTGTCGATGCTTTTCTCACGGGTTTTTTCCAAGCTTTGACGTATTGTAAAAATCAGGTCGATGGTAGATTTACCAGGTCTGAAGCCACACTGATAAGGTCCAATCAGTCGGCTTAGGTCAGGCTTCAGTCTTTCGCACAATACGCTTGAAAGGACTATATATGCGATACTCAAAAGGCTGATTCCACGATAGTTGGCGCAGATTGCGGGATCACCCTTCATATGGATTGGGCAGAGAACACTTAGATTCCAATCTTCAGGCATGCATTCATCCAACCATATTCTGCACAAGAGCTTGTGCATGCACCTTACGAGCTCATCGCCGCCGCATTTGAATAGCTGAGTGAGCAGACCATCAACACCCGCCGCATTATTGTTTTTTTAGCAGTGATATAGCTATTCGCACTTCTTTATAGTCGGGTTGTGGAACTTCGATGCCATCGTCTTCGAATGTGGATTGTTGATCTGTTCCTCCGTTTAGAAGGGCAGAGAAGTGATCCCTCCATAGCCCTAGTACTCTCTGAGCATCTGTCACCAGGTCGCCGTTGTCGTTTTTACAGGAGTTTGCCCCGGGGTTAAAACTTTCCGTCATTCGTCGAATTCTTCTTCTGCTTTTCTGCTTCCCTTTTCTTCGCCCGTAAAAGCCGTCTTCATCTCGCGGTAGTGTTCACACACGCTCCACGTTGCATTCGCTGTTGATGTTGTCTTATAGGCGTCGTCCTTTCTTTTCATAGCGTCTTTGCCCTCTCTATCATAGTACCATTCGCATTTGCCGGAATCCAATTACTTCTTCGGCTGCGGTACGAAGTGCTCCGGAGATATGCAGTAAAAAAAGTCAATTGCAAAAAAACATCTAGCTTATAAATAACTATTTTGTGGCAATTGTAGGAAATCGTGCATTTTAAGCACACTGAGGAATAACTAACGTCTAACTACGCCACAAGTCATGCAGAGGTCAAGCAGAAGACTCCGAAAATATGTTTATTTTTTCGTTTGCTTCCGTCTTTTAGGTTGTAATTTCCAGGTGCTTTTTCGTTATTGGGTTAATACAAATGTAGCTGGGTTTAAAGAATAAATTTGATACACATATGTAGAGTAAAATGGGGGAATTATATAAAAAAATGAATTTATCTTTTGGCTATTTTTTGGTTGAAAAGTACTTAGTTAGTAGTTGGTTGACATCTCATGCAGAGGTAACCATAACTGATCGGACCGACCAGGTACTCGCTATATCGCTGGCTTCGTAAGTAAATGTCATAAGCCCATTTATTTTAAATGATATTTTAATGCAAACCGATTTTACAGTTATTTTTTTTTTGCATTAAAATCTCATTAAAAAAAATGGACTTACGACATTTGCTCACGAAGCCAGCGATATGATTTATTAATTACTTTTTAAAAAACTGCTCTCTTTTACCTTTAAAATGCTATATCGCATGTAAGGATAGGTTAGGTTAGGTTAGGTTGCGAGGGCAGGACAGAGTGCAGGACCCTGCCCACCACTTAGGCCAGTCAAGTTGGCCCATTGTGATACCCTATGCGGTCTTAAGACCCACCCCATATCCGAGAGACAAACATCAACACTCTCACATTCTCACACTTGGATTAGAGGATCAAACCAGCTCGTGGAATCAATGAATTTCGATAGAGCCCTAATATCCATTTTAGAAACCTCCGTGAGGTCGTCGATGAACGGTTGGCCGAGAATAGCCAATCGTCTTCTGCTGAGTGCAGGACAATGACACAGCAGATGTTGAACACTCTCCTCCTCTTCAATACATCTGCAGCTGCGACAGTAATCGTGAGTTATTACGCCCATCCTAGCACCATGTGTGCCTATTAAGCAGTGCCCTGTTAGCACCCTTATCAGTGATGAGACACCGGATTTATTAAGTGACAGCAGACAGTTAGTGCGTCCTTTGTTGTACGAAGGCCAAGTTAGCCTTGATATCTCGCACGTCGAGAGACCTGACCAGAGCTCATTTGCCCTTTGTAAGGTATTTGTGCTAGCTCGGAGTTTGAAAGATGCCATGGGAATGCCTACCAGATCATTTCCTGGAAGGAGATGAGTGGTGGTACCTCTTCTGGCCAGCTCATCCGCTATACAGTTGCCTTCAATATCCCTGTGACCAGGTACCCAAATAAGGCTGATACTGAAGTGCTGAGCCATCTCGTTAAGAGATCTGCGGAATTCAGTTAGCGACTTTGTGTTGTCGACATATGAGTTCAGTGCCTTTAGCGCGGCCTGACTATCTGAGAAGATAAATATCCGTTTGCCGTTTTGGGTCGTAGACACTAGGCTTTTCACTGCACCGTGTATTGCCAGCATTTCTGCTTGGTACACGCTGCAGTGGTCGGGAAGACGAAAGGAGATCTCTAGTCCCAGGTCCGGTGAAAAGATACCTCCACCCACCTTCCCTTCAAGCTTAGAGCCATCGGTGAATATGTTCATGGCATTCCGCACAGTATGCGGTCGGTAATCCCATTCTTGTCTTGCGGGTATTTTCACCTCGTAGTTCCTAACGAACACGTTGTTTGGCGTGCAATAGTCAGTATGTAATGGATAAATACTACCTTAACCTCTCTCCATGATGCAGGTACATAGTTGAGCCTGAGGCAACTAACAAACATGGTCTTCAGCCAGGGCTTAATAAGCTCGGATGTTTGTTGTAACTGGGCCGGGAATATTCCGTCCGGTCCTGGCGATTTGTAGGGCTTGAGACTGGCCAACTTTTTATCATCGGTTATTTCCTTTATCAGCTGATCCGAAAGCTTTTCATTCCCGACCGTAGTAGTAGCCGTGACTGTGCATGTCGGAAAGTGAGCATCCAGAAGCAGATTCATTGTGTCAGTGCTCGAATCGGTCCAATTCCCATCCGGCATTTGTATGTGGCTCAGTGTCGCTGGCGATTTTGAGAGCACCTTCCTCAGGCGCGAAGCTGCAGATGTCGATTCGATATTGTTGCAGAAATTCACCCAGGAGGCCCGTTTGGCCTTGCGAATTTCTTTCTTGTAGTTACTTAATTTAGTTTTGTGAAGTGCCCAGGATGTTGCGCTACCATCCTGTTTGGCTTTGTTAAAGGCCGACCTACATGTCCTTCTGAGATTATCTAGATCGGACGACCACCAGGGTGGTCTGTGGGTTTCAGCTAACTTTTTAGGCGGACACGCCTTGTCTAGAGCAATCTTGCAGTGTTGATTGAAGGAGCTGACGAGGTCGTCTAGCTCCTCTTCCTTTCTAGGAGTTACCAGCTGATTTGACAAATATTTGCGAATAAGCTTTTGGTAGTAACCCCAATTTGTTTTCCTAATATTCTGTATATATTTCGGACTTGTATGTATATCTACTAAGGAGAAGCTAATGTATCTATGGTCTGAGAAGGAGTGCTCGCCTAACACCCTCCATGATTCTATGAGGTCACTGTAAGAGTCAGTGACCAACGTTATATCGAGGACTTCCTCTCGGTTTCTCCACCTCCGGATTAGAGGTGAGGTTGGCTAGGGCCTCGGTATCGGACTTGTATACCTTGAGGACCAGCTTTTCATAGCTATACCTCACTAAGTACTTGCATCGGGCCAGAGCCTCATCCAGAAGCAGAACGATCTGCATGGTAGCCTTATCGGTCTTATCCACGTTCACCACCCTCCATTTTGATGTAGGCAGCTCAGGGTTGTACTCCTGCAGCACATCTAAAATCTCATCTGGTTCCGTGCAACCAACTGGAATCCAAACTCTAGCCCTTGGGCGTTGCGGGTTATCAACCGCGTCCACTGCCCTCAAGCGCGCGCCGGGATAAACTTCTCCTATGCGCTGTATGCCAATTTTGTACAGGTCCACGGACCTGCTGTCATCGCAAGCGATCAGCTTCACATTGCCTTGGTCGTCTTCCTCCCTTATCGGTGAGGTCGCGTTCTTAAACAGGATCCGGGCTGCTGACCGCTTATCATTGTGGTTGGGCTTGGTGGATTGCCTGCCCGCCAGGTCCTCGACCCTAACGTCAGCACCAACATTCCTGGAGCCCCCAGCCAAGGGCTCACCAGACGCTTTACGCTGAAAGGCAAGACCACTTGTGGAGGCTACGGGGTTGATAGCCTCGTTTTTGGCCTCCCGATCGGAACCCCTAGAGGAGGCACCGATCATCGGACTACTCAGACCGGTTTTACACTCGGCCCTACTACGTCGAGCTGCAGCAGCAGCAATGAAACGATGGGAGTCCTCTCAGCTTTACTAAGGTCCGGCTTGGCCGTGACCTTTTTAACGGAGCGAGCTCCTGTTGGCTTTTTTTGAGGAGACCCAGACTCCTTATTTTTGTTGTTGTTGTTGGATAGGTTGTTCATGTTTGAACCCACAGAGATCCGCATACCCAGGGTAAGGCTAATTAGAATCGGAGGTCGCCAGGTATCCGAAGCACTCCGTTAGCGACTGGGCTATTTTAGGGCCCCCAGCCAGGCTGATCCTCTGCACGGGTCGTATGACACCTTGATCCAGCCCATTTCAAGGAGGGAAGATAGGAAAGGGGAGGGAGTGGACTGTGATGGAGGCTACGAGTAGCGGAAGGAAAATCAGGTAAGAGGGGGTCGCCGCTCGAATTAGCCGCCGAAGCGTTACCGTGTGTCACCACGTGGAGGCTCCACCCCCACTTGGAGGAGGAGGGTGCATGCACCTACGAGTCGACGGTTTGAGGTGGCGCTGGTGTGTGCAAGGCGCGAAGACCCCCATAAAAGACACCCCATGTAAGGATATCTCTAAAAGAAACATTTTTATAGCTATAGTGTAAGACTAAAAATTACGTTTTTCAAACTTTCGTCGGGAGTGAGTTTCTTTCATACCCCCCAAGATCCCCAAAGATGCCATCAAAATTATCATCATTTATAGGGAAAATACTCCCCGAAGGTTTTGGGGAGTGTTGGCGAAGTTGACAGTCTTTGGCCGGATATGACCCCGGTACGCTGCGGTACTACCTTGCGGTACTGCCCGACTGTCGTGGTAGCGATTTGGTATGACCAGTGGAACCTTCCTTGAGGAAGGAGAAGATAGGGTAATGAGAGGTGAGAGGCATCATATCCGTAGATCAACCATCGAGTAGCACGTCAATTACCTATGTGCATATTAGTCGCCTCTTACGACCGGTATGCCTACCTCGGGCACATTATAAACCCCTCATTTAATCTACTTATCAAAGCAAAGTTTTGAAAAAATGAGCATTAAAAATTACAAGTATGTTAGAAATGACCAAATTTAAAATAAATATAAGTTACGCTTGGATAGAAACTTAAAATAACTTTAAAAACAAAGTAAATATGATAATTTATAAGAGAGTAAAAATTTCCAAAAAAAAAGTAGTTTAGGTTTAATGTCAGTTTTTTAGTTCCGTCTAAAATCATTGACCTCAGAGTTGTGCTGAATAGAAAAAACACCTAACTATGATGTTAAATGTGTTGAGTTTGGTCTGGTTTGGAACCAATGAAATTGTACTCATAACCCTTTCAGACCTAGCTATATCAATTGTGATATCTGGCTTTAAATACAGAAAATTACATTAAAAAGTTTTAGTTCACGTGTATACCGGCAAGCAGTGATTGTGACAACTGTTTTTCAGACCTAGCTATATTGTGATATCTGGCTTTAAATACAGAAGAGGTAAGTGTTTTCTTCGTTTTTAACATATAAACCTTAAATTATAAAAGTATTTGAAGTTTAATAATAGTATTTATGTTGTGATTGTGTTAATTTAAACAATTTTTTCTAAAAGTTACTATTAAATGGAAGGCAGTGAATAACAGATATCACAATTGTGCTATTCAGGCACAAAATGCTGTTGCGTTGCTTACTCACAAATTTGTTATATACATTTTTTCTAGGAAGATTTTACGATTTGGGAAACAGCGATGACATTGAAGCATTTCTCGATATACTAGATCAATCTGATATAGACTTTAGTGATGATGATGATAATATAGATGAAACTTGGACACCGTTTAACGTCAACACTGGAGAGCAAGAAAACGATGAAAGGACGGATAATGATGAAGGGGACACAGAAGCTCAACAGTTAAGTACTGCAAGTCCACATGTCCAACAGCCGTCATCGATTGATAGAACCAAAGCACCCCCTAGGCGGGAGATTTGGGAAAATTCGCCTTTCCCTAGCACGCAGCTCCCTGTTACTTATGGATGCCAAAACAACCTAACCCTAAAGATGTCTTTAGAGTATTTTACCAACTATTTTCCAGAATGGCACTATGAGAATACTGTAAATTTTACAAAAAAGCACGTATTGGCTAATCGAGGTCAGGAGGCGCGTTACGTATCAGCCGACATAAAAAGATTTTACGGATGTGCAATTATAATGGGTTGCCTGCAATAAGGATGTACTGGTCAAACGAATGCAAGATTCCCGCTATATATAACTCTATGTCTCGAGACAAATTTCTCCAACTTCGATCAGACATACACTTTGAGGACTTTTCCGTTCCAGATTCGACCAATAAATTTTGGAGAATTCAATCAATCATAGACATGGTTAGGAAGCGTTGCAATGAACTGGCAACTGATATCACAGGCTACTCTATTGACGAGCAGATGATACCATTTACTGGACGATATCCTGCTAGACAAGTAATTCGATCGAAGCCGCGGCCCATTGGATTAAAAACTCTTGTATGCGCAACTTCTACAGGTATTGTAGTGGATTATGAAATTTTTCAAGGAGCCGGGACATTTGAAGACTGTGGTATTGGGCATGGGCCATCTATAGTCATGAGGTTAATAAAAAACTTACCAAAAGGCAGCCAGATCTATTTGGTAAATCCCGCAACAGGTACAATTATGGTGAACAGAATACCCATATGTGTAAATTCCCTCTGGACAAAGATATTAGTCGTGGCGATATATGTCAGTTTACAAATAGTAATAATGTAGCTCTTGTGAAGTGGAAGGACACAAAGAGCGTTATTGTTGCTTCAAGTAAATGCGGAAAGGACCCTGAGCGTGTAATTGAAAATTATAATTCGTTTATGGGAGGAGTTGATTTGTGTGATCAAATGCTTGAATATTACAGGATAAAAATGAAAACAAAGAAATGGACTGTCAAGGTATTTTTACACTTTCTTGATCTGGCAATCTATAACTCATGGATGCAATATAGAGGAGACTGTAAGGTTTCTGGCGTACCAAAGTCAAAAGTCAAGTCGTTTTTAACATTTAAAATGGAACTTGGTAGTGTACTTGCAGTTTATTTTGAAGCTCCTGATCAGGTGGGACCGTTTCAACTGCCTGAAGATTTTTACGGAACCAAATATCGACCCCATGATGCATCTGATGACATACGGTATGATAGCTACGATGACTGGCCTTCAGTTTCAGATGATCCGCCAAGGGAATGCCGCAAAAATTGTGGAAGTCGTAAAAGAGGCCGGTGCCAAAAGTATAAGGTTACTCTTTGTTTCACAAAAATAAGGACTGCTTTGAGAAGTACCATACCCGTAACTGATTTTATTTTTCTTTTATTATTTTAATTTCAATGTATATAAAAATTTAAAGTGAAATTATTTTTATAAAAGACTGAAGTATCTTAATATTTTTGAGTTCAATTAAATGTCGAAACTATAACTATGTGCTATTTTAATGGAGGTATTTTACATATGACCTAGAACCACAATTGTGCGATGGCCTGTTTTCAAAAAGGTCATTTGGGAATTTTTCTTTTAGTGCATTTTGGCTCATATTTACAAAAATGATTTTCATTCTAACGCTTAATGCGAAATAATTAAGAAAATAAACCCTAGGTTTGAAAGGGATAAAAGAACTAGATCTTAGTTCTACTAGTTTTAGTCAGAAAAGTAAAGGATCAGAGCTATTGTTAATATTAATATTATTATTTTTTTATTGAATATGATTAAATACATACATATGATGTGAGTTTATAACTTAAAATTGTGTGGTAAGTTTCTTGGTTTTTTTTGTTTGCCAACTGACGTTGAGCAATACCAACAGCACCCTCAGAATCCGCTAGGACTTTTCTGAGCCATTTGATACCAAACGAGGCTCCAGACAGGGCGATTCCCTTTCGTGCGATTTCTTCAACCTGATGCTGGAAAAGATAATAACTTAACCTCGACGGCATATGCTAAAGATATTGATGACATTGCCTTAAGAATCGCGCCGTAAGCGCTGCCTTCCCTGGACTGGATAAAAAAGCGAAAAAGCTGGTCTTACGGTCAACGAGACCAAAACGAAGCATATGCTGTCACAAAGAAAGAATCGGCGCACCTGGGCCTTGGCAGCCATGTCACTGTTGATAGTCTCTTTGGGAACCAGCATTAACATCGAAAATAATAGCAGTCTATAAATCCAACGGACCAACAAGTGCTACTTTGGACTGAATAGAAAAAAAGATGATGAGTATCGCAGGAAATTTAACGATGAGCTGTAGGAGCTTTACGCAGATCTGACCATAGTCCAGCGAGTTAAAGCCCAAAGGCTCCGCTGGCTGGGTCATGTTATGCGAATGGACAAAGAAGCTCCAGCATATACGGTTTTCCGGAGGTAGGGAACTTTACATTCTTTGGGGATCTTCAGCAATGTTTTTGTTAAGATGATCCATGGTTGGGTGGGGTAGAGAAAGCGCAGGTCGAATACCATCTTAGACCTCCGTGATCCTCGAGGAATCCTATAAAATCAAGTTTATGTCAATGCAGTTAACGTATGAAAAAAACTCACTCCACGACGAAAGAGCTAAGGCACCAAACGATTACACCTGCCGCGATCCTTTAACTGGTTAATGATTCGTTCCTCATGTCGTCACCTAGGAATCACTTATGCATTACATAAATTGTTGGCGCCCAACGTGGGACAATCTAACGTGTGGTGGTAAGAAAATTAACATTTCTTTGTGGCGTTTGCGTTGCTTGGATCGCAGCAGTACCTGTTCGGTTGACCCAAAAAAAAAAACTCTTCAATTATAATCTACAAGTTAGTTGTCGTACATATTGATTTCTATCTAATCTTGGCTTGCGTTATAATGACGCTTAACCGCCTAGGCGATTTTGGCCGTTTCGTATCAAAGCACGCCAGTTATTCCTTTTTAGCGATACTGAGGCCAATTGGAAACCTCAAGGAAGTTCAAGTCATCCTCTACCTGTTATTTCCATCTCAGTCGAGGCCTGCCCCTTCCTCTGCTGTCGAATTCAGGTGACGATAGGAAACCCTTCTGTGCTGGAGTTTCTTTGTCCATTCGCATAACATGACCCAGCCAGCGATAGGCGCCGTTGGCATCACGGGAAGGACCATATATCTTCCGGAGAACTTTTCTCTCAAATACTCAATGGACCATCTCATCTTCTCTTGACACTGTCCATGATTCCGAGCCGTACATCCGGACTGGTATGATGAGAAACTTATAGAGCGTGATCTTTGTTTGTCGAGAGAGGACTTTACATCTCAATTGCTTTCTTAGTCCAAAGTAACACTTGTTGGATTTCTAGACTGACATTATTTTCGTTGTTAATGCTAGTATCTCACCGTTTCAAACTTCGGCTTGTCCTCGTTCACCGCAAGACCCACTTTTTGCGTTTCTTTATCCAGCCCAGAGGAGGCAGCTCTTACGGCGCGGTTGTTACGGCCAATTATATCAATATAATTGCCATACGCCAGCTATTGCACGCTCTTATAGAAGATTGTGCCATTGCGGTTTAGCTCCATACGTCAAATCCAGGAGAAGACCCATGATAAAGAATCGACACACACTATCTCTTTGTCGATTTCAAAGCCGCTTTTGACAGCGCAAAAAGGATTTGCCTGTATGCCGCCATTTCTGAATTTGACTTCCCAGCAAAGCTTATACATCTTTGCCAAATGACATTGAGCAATACCAACAGCTCCGTCAGAATCGGGAAGAATCTCTCTGAGGCTTCAGACCCTGTACTCCCTTTTCCAGTCTGAAAAAAAGTTGTTAATTTCTCTGTTAAAAAAACATATCGTCAGTGATTCTGCAAAACGACGTAACGGGCATTTTCAAAACGGTGTATGCGATATTTCAGTTTGGCGGTTTTGATTATAAAATTTTAAGACAACGAACAATTGCAAGGGCTATAAAAGTGTTTGTCACGTCTTAGATGCCCGATTAGTGGTTTTGCATAATCACCGACGATATCCATATATGTATACAGATTATAATAAATACTAGGGTTTTTTCAAGAATTTTTCTGAAATATTTCAGGATTAAAAGCCAAATGCAGTGGTAATTATTGCAGCCAACTTAACCAAGAACTTGTAAAGTATTTTGTACAGTTTATTTTCGTGCCCTGTTTCTAACCCTCATAAAACACAAAACTCTATAATTACAAATAAAATACACCCATTTAAGTTCTATAAAGCCGAAAAGTATTTTGTACAGTTTATTTTCGTGCCCTGTTTCTAACCCTCATAAAACACAAAACTCTATAATTACAAATAAAATACACCCATTTAAGTTCTATAAAGCCGAAATTACTAATACTATTCATCTCTATAAAACAAATATGTGAAATTGTAAGCTGTGTAGCCAATATATTTGTTTTGAAACAGAATGAATAAAATTATTTTCATTCATTCATACATATTCTTTTTTTTTAATTTTGAAAATTTTAGGCAAAGCAAATATTCAAAATGTAAAATATTCACTATTTTCTACTGCCATAGATGCAGACTCAAACTTTGAGTAAAATAGAATACAGTAAATTTGAATTTTGAGATGTTTATGTATCGGTTAATTCATGATCATACCATTTATTTCTAAGTCTCAAGGCTCGGGTTCAGAGGTCAATGAGTCCATGCAGCGCATTAGACAGGCATTTATGCAATTAACCATATTCAATGATATGCAAAGCCCTAAAGTCGCATTGTCTTAACAAATGTACCAGGTTTTCCGCAGAGTAATTTTCCCAGGACACTGACGTAATCAACGTTCGCAATGGATTTGAATTATTAACTTTAACGGTGATTGAAACGTTTTCATGATCTGAGATTTTATTGTTCACCAGATTTACGCTAGCCTCTAGATCTGCATTAGCATAGGTCGATCTTGCTTGGACAACTCGGTAATCCTGGTATTAAAATGTATCATTTGTGCGTGCAAAAATTTCATTTAATTTATTTACCGTCACCTTTCTTTACAATTCTTTCTTTACAATTCTCTACTACTTACAATACTCTACTCCCGAACG
The DNA here is from genome assembly GCA_964058755.1 of Campiglossa producta. NCBI lineage: Eukaryota > Metazoa > Arthropoda > Insecta > Diptera > Tephritidae > Campiglossa > Campiglossa producta. The sequence continues at coordinate 47,494,470 of CAXKVI010000006.1, read as the reverse complement.
TTTGCTACACCTTTCATTATTATTACAGTTACTTGCTATGTGGTTAAATTCTAAACACTTATGCACCTTCTTACTGTTTGACCATCATAAACGCGCTCCCAGCCAACATTAATTTTTTTTACATTTTAGAGCCCTCTTCATAATGTATACGATCGACCTCAATTACAGCATTGAAATATGAGGCCTTATTACCTTTCTTTGGACGTATAATTTTAAGACATTGCATTTTTTAACATCTCTTTCTGAGCAGCTCTTCTGCTAACAATTTCATCTTCATTATTTTCATCATTAATATAAGCGACAACAATTTTTGGATATTGTGCTTTTGTTTTGATCCAATCCCTCTTTCAATTTTTTTTATCATTAGCTGAATTCGTACTAATGATTATAGTAACGTTAGTTTTATTTACAACTCTACCTATATTCAGGTGAGATGGATCTATTTTTATTTAATTGAATTCGTACTAATGTTTTAAAATGATTAATTTTAATTTATTGAATTCGTACTAATGATTGTAGTACCTTTTTGTTTTGAAAAAGACTCATTTGGCATGTTTACCTTGTTTATCGTTTCTTTATTTTCCAAACAAATTCGCATTACTTATTTTATCTATGATTTTTTTCATCTCTCTTTCACTATGTGTGCACTGATTTCATTTTTGTGATCGGACAAAATTTTTTCATCTCTTCTTTTTGCGTTATTAAATTTATTTTATTTATCCATTTTTTTTTTCTTTTCTTTTCTTTGTTCAGTTTCTTTACTTTTCTGCTTATACAAGTTTTTATGTGAATATAATGAACATTTTTGAAAGAAAAAAGAAGAATAAAATGTATGACGATCACCAAAAGATCGATTTTTCAATTTAAAAATAATTTTATTATTAGGCGCCCGAGCAGGGACCGAAAATTATATAAAATCCTAGTCCGAAAGGATTATGATATGCAATTCTTGGAGGAGATAATTAAGATTGGCAGATCGCAAGCAATAAGGAATCACACTTCCAATAAGGACACATTATTTTTCAAGTTACCTAATATCACTAAAACTTAAGGAAGAACTATTATCATAAGGAGGAATTTTAAAACTATTAAACTACAATAATAAAGGTTCTATGCAGAACTTTATTTCATAGGATCATAGAATCCTATATCAACGTTTTATTGTGAAACTAAGAAATTGGATCAAACCGTAATCAATTAAAAACTTTAGCTAAAAGGAGTATAGCATCCTATTTTCAAGCATTAAATAAGAGGAAAATAGAGAGAAGAACAGAAATTAAATAAACTACAAAAACAACAATAACAAGAACAACAATAATTGGAAACAATGACAACAAGATACAAGAACAACTACGAAAATAGCGGCAATATAAAAAACAATAAACTACAATTCATTCATTCATTTAATCAAATCAAATGACAAACTAAGGACGAGGAATTTGAAAATTTGGAATAATAAATAGATTTAAGTAAGTAAATCAAAATTGATAGGTTAATTTTTTTAGTTTAAAATAAATTTGATTTTGTGCAAATAATTGCTTGAAGAAAAAATAGGAGCGAACGAACTCGGTAGGCAGGATTTAGCTTCTCAAATAAAACAGCTCACTTTAGCTGTTAATCGTTTACAAGTACCAAATGTAGAAACTTTATTACCAGTGACAATAAATCCTGCAATTGACTAAGGAAATTGTAGTTTAAATCTAATTAAATCATTACCCGAGTTTAATGGTGATGTAGTTTGTTATCCAGCTTGGCGCTCTGCTGCTAATTTTGCAATTAAATATTATAATGAAGGGTCTGAATAATATTATGTTGCAATGGATATTCTCAGACGTTGTCTTCTTTTAACACCATTTTTAATTCTTAAGAAATTATTTCTAAACTTGATCAAGCTTTTTGTCCTTGAAAATGAAATGAAAATTTTAAGACAGAAAAACCTTCAATTGTTGATTATTATCTTAAAGTAGAAAGAAGAACTTAACCCTTAAATAAACAAACAGATGACATATACTGAAAATGATGAGGTAATAAAGAAACGGCTAGAGAAAATGCACTTCGTGTTTTTATATCGGGACTTCGTCGTCCTATCTGTGATATTCTTATCTATGATTATTATGATTTTGCACTTACATTTGCTATTGGAAATTTTGTAAAGCCGTTTTGTAAAGTCGCGACTAGAATTAACTCAATTAAAATATTACAGGGAAATCAACATGAAAATTCTAGTTTCAATAATCAATCCAATGGATATTGATCGTGACTCATTATTTTTTAGAAATCGGAATGATTTCCAAAGTAGGGAGCAACAACGCAGTCATATAATGTAAATTTCGCTAAACCAGCTGTTAATATTGCAAATCAAAAACAGGAAGTACCATATCATAGGGATCCTTTTAAGCGTTATAGAGAACAATCTAGTTCAAATCAGAGTCCACAAAACAAAGCTCAGCGTGTGAATATATGTCTTTCTGACATATAATTCACCCAATTATTGCATACCTTCAAAATGAATATGATTATGATAATGATAATTATAATGATCATCAAAATGAGTATTTAAAATTTGAAGATGAAAATGAAATCGCTCCTGCCTACTAAAAAAGCATTAAATGGTCAGGAGCTTCGTATTTTAATTGACACTGGCACATCCAAAAATTATATAAAAGATTTTTTTTTCTTCGTGGGGTAAAATTTATAAAAAAACCATTTAGATTAAAATCGATAAATGGAATTAATTTAATAGATAAAAGTTGTTTGCTTTATATTCTCGATCATAAATCAAATTTTTATTTGTTAAAAAACTTAAGCACAATTGATGCAATAATTGGGTATAATTTTCTTAAATAAATTGATGCTATATCCAAATGGATTCTTATCATATCGAACTGGTAAAATAGAACTCCAACATTTAAATTGTAATCAAGTAAATTAAATTATTATGGATGATAATACGTATTTTAATTGACACTGGCACATCCAAAAATTATATAAAAGATTTTTTTTTTCTTCGTGGGGTAAAATTTATAAAAAAACCATTTAGATTAAAATCGATAAATGGAATTAATTTAATAGATAAAAGTTGTTTGCTTTATATTCTCGATCATAAATCAAATTTTTATTTGTTAAAAAACTTAAGCACAATTGATGCAATAATTGGGTATAATTTTCTTAAATAAATTGATGCTATATCCAAATGGATTCTTATCATATCGAACTGGTAAAATAGAACTCCAACATTTAAATTGTAATCAAGTAAATTAAATTATTATGGATGATAATACGGTTCCGGTTAATATTCGTAGTAGATTCCATGAAATGATTAATGTAAATGCTCCCTCGTGAAGGGTGGACACCTCGCCGTGGTACGAGGGCTTAAGTCGATAGCCACAGGGCTACGCTGCCCTTGGGATCATAGCGCCGCCGGTACTACATCACGAGAGAAGCCAAGCCTCTCTGGCGCGACGACTAAGATCTTCCCTCTCCCAATCCAGGGTGTTATGCGACCACGTGCCCATTGGACGTTTGCAGCCGGGAGGCAAATCGTGGCTGTAATCGAACGGAGCCTCTCTGATACCGGGCCGCCTCGGAGAGTAACTATGGCCTTACCGCTCTGCCGCGGCGGACGACACATTCCCCTTACTCTTCCCTTGACCCTAAACTGGCCTTGCCCGGCGAGGGGTCGTACGAACAAGATGATAAATAGTAACAAAAACCCTAAAACTAAAGATACAACAATGTATACTGCACAGCAGAGGAGGGTCGATTAGCTCTGGATAATAAGGGCAATCCCCAAAATAAGTACCGGTACAAACACTGTGAAACCAACAACGGCTGATGCTAAAGCCCTAGTAAGTGCCGGTACTGAAACCAAGTCTTTAACGTCTGTGGCAGTGGTCTCACGACCTGGCCCCAGAGATCCAAATAAGGGAACGACCGCGATGGCAACTACAGGTCGAAATTTACCCCAAAATACATCTCTGAGTACTTCGACAAAAGGGCGGTCGAAAGGATCCTTAAGAAATACGAGGGTATTTCACAAGAGGCGCTATCGCCGAATGCTAGAAAGACGGTGGAGATGGCTGAAGCTATCTTACCGAACTTCCAAAGCGATTACGCGCCAAAGAAGGTTAATGGAAATCGCTTCAAACGCCAGAGATCGGACGTGGATTTAAAACCTCACCCGAAGCGGCAGCAACACGCCCCCGTAGTAGGTAAACTCAGCTTTGCTGAAGGGACTAAGGATAGGATCCTCATAGGCATCATTGACCGAGGTAATGAAAGCTGGGCCATTCCTAGGGACCAGTGGCGGTACGTCCGGAACGCTATCTGTAATGCCCTTCTCGACATTATGGATGAGTCCCCGGGTGCCACGCCGATGGGTTCTGATGCGGGATGGCACCAGGGCCGAATCAAGGTATTCGCTTGGGAGGATGCAAAAACTGTTGCACTGTACAAGGCAGCAGCTGCAAGACTGGGTGAGATCTACCAAGGGGCAAGAATCGAGGTTGTCGACTGGAAGGACATCCCGGCTCGGCTAAGGCAAGAGCGTGGATTACTGCTATCCCTGTTGAACCTGAGAGAATTCTCAGGATGCTGAGGATCATGAACCCGTCTCTCCCGACGCAGGACGGGGGTGTCAATCTGGTCGAGGATGCGGTAGGGCCTGAAAGGCAAGTGGTCTTCACCTTGAATAAGGAGGCACTCGAGCCCCTTAAACGGTGCAATGGACGAGTGCGCTGCGGCATGGGTCAGATCGTGCTCGATGTATACCGCGGCGATGCACAGCGCGCTGCTATTTCGTCTGCACCGGAAGACTCGAACATCGCAGTGCCGGAAGAGGAGTCGGAGACGTCCGACTCGGAAAGTTTGGTATCTGCCATGTCAAATGGCGAAGGAGATGGGAGACAGCCTGCTGGACTGGGAAGACCTCAACGTCACAGTGATAGCAGCTATTCCTGAGCGCACCAATGTTGATACTGCCTAAGTTAGTAGGATCTCTGCCACGCCAAATCGTGGTCTGAACAAATCGTCGTTGAAAGATAAGCCTCCAGACGAGGTGGAACTCGACGATACGGCGGTGGCAGGGAAGTCTGAGCGCTCTCATGTTGGTGGTGATTCAGATAAACCTGCACAAATCTAAAGCAGCCTCGGCTTATTTCATCAGTCGTCTCTCTAAAGGCGAAGTAGATGTGGTCCTCATCCAAGAACCCTGGGTCAACAGCTCAAGGATTTGCGTTTTGGGGACTAACGGTTTTAAGCATATCCGAGCCAGCGAGGGGGGCAGGGTTAGAGCCTGTATTTTGGTTAAGTCTGAGCTAAATAATGCCTTTCTCTTGCCCAACTATACCAGTGGTGACGTTACAGCTGCCAGTTTAACAGTCGACAGTACCAGTCTGACGATGGCGTCGGTCTATATGCCCTAAGACGCCGAAGAACCTCCGCCACAGAAGGAGGTAAAAGACCTGGTGGCAAATTTTTCCATGGGTCATCTTATTATCGTAACTGACGCCAATGCTCATCACGTCCATTGGGGAAGCTCCGATATCAATGCTAGAGGGGAGTCGTTGTTTGACTATTTGTTAACAACTAACCTGGTAGTTTGCAACGTGGGTAACGAAACCCTAGAGCTGCTCTTGAATACGCACTTCCCAGGGAACTTGCATGAGGAACCCGTAGCACCTACAACAAACCTGGCTGTATACATACCCATCACGAAGGAAAAGGTTGAAAGCTTCGAACCGTTCAAGGCTGCACTGGTTTTTCTCTATACAGCCTGGCTGGATCTTAGCTACATTCCGTGCTCCTGGAGAAGTGTCACGGTAGTGTTTATTCCTAAGGCGGGGAAGGCGTCTCAATACGAGCCCAACGACTATATGCCGTTCAGTCTCTCATCCTTTGTGCTCAAAACCTTCGAGAGGATAACAAATGACTACCTCTCCTCTACTATTGATAGCAACCTGATCTGTAGGGAAATCTACAGAAACTGCGCTTCACAGCCTAGTTTCTGTTATTGAAAAATGCTGTATGAGAAGGAGTACTGTCTTGTGGCCTTTTTATATATTGAAGGAGCCTTCAACAACATAAGCCCTGATGCAATAAACACCCCTTTAACAAGTCTGGGCATAAGCAGGTCTCTTATTGGACTTATTGATCAACTACAAAGGGGTAGACGAATAGTTTCAGCACTGGGCTCGGTTAACTTATCACGCTATGTCACAAGGGGAACGTCTCAGGGTGGTGTTCTCTCCACGCTTCTATGGAACCTCACTGTCAACCCGATTATCAATGGATCTTTTCTATTCAATTATTTTATTAATAATTATCAATCCAATATTTTCATTACAATAACTATTTCCAAACTGAGAATTATTATATTCAATTCCAAAACAATTAAATACAGTACAATGAAATACAGTAGATGATGACAACTCGGCCATTCCTGATATGAACTCGTCCCGAGTTAAGCTTCATTGTTTTCGATTTCTCCATCATCATCTATCTCATTTTTTCACATGTTACGCGATACTGAGGCCAATTGGAAACCTCAAGGAAGTTCAAGTCATCCTCTACCTGTTATTTCCATCTCAGTCGAGGCCTGCCCCTTCCTCTGCTGTCGAATTCAGGTGACGATAGGAAACCCTTCTGTGCTGGAGTTTCTTTGTCCATTCGCATAACATGACCCAGCCAGCGATAGGCGCCGTTGGCATCACGGGAAGGACCATATATCTTCCGGAGAACTTTTCTCTCAAATACTCAATGGACCATCTCATCTTCTCTTGACACTGTCCATGATTCCGAGCCGTACATCCGGACTGGTATGATGAGAAACTTATAGAGCGTGATCTTTGTTTGTCGAGAGAGGACTTTACATCTCAATTGCTTTCTTAGTCCAAAGTAACACTTGTTGGATTTCTAGACTGACATTATTTTCGTTGTTAATGCTAGTATCTCACCGTTTCAAACTTCGGCTTGTCCTCGTTCACCGCAAGACCCACTTTTTGCGTTTCTTTATCCAGCCCAGAGGAGGCAGCTCTTACGGCGCGGTTGTTACGGCCAATTATATCAATATAATTGCCATACGCCAGCTATTGCACGCTCTTATAGAAGATTGTGCCATTGCGGTTTAGCTCCATACGTCAAATCCAGGAGAAGACCCATGATAAAGAATCGACACACACTATCTCTTTGTCGATTTCAAAGCCGCTTTTGACAGCGCAAAAAGGATTTGCCTGTATGCCGCCATTTCTGAATTTGACTTCCCAGCAAAGCTTATACATCTTTGCCAAATGACATTGAGCAATACCAACAGCTCCGTCAGAATCGGGAAGAATCTCTCTGAGGCTTCAGACCCTGTACTCCCTTTTCCAGTCTGAAAAAAAGTTGTTAATTTCTCTGTTAAAAAAACATATCGTCAGTGATTCTGCAAAACGACGTAACGGGCATTTTCAAAACGGTGTATGCGATATTTCAGTTTGGCGGTTTTGATTATAAAATTTTAAGACAACGAACAATTGCAAGGGCTATAAAAGTGTTTGTCACGTCTTAGATGCCCGATTAGTGGTTTTGCATAATCACCGACGATATCCATATATGTATACAGATTATAATAAATACTAGGGTTTTTTCAAGAATTTTTCTGAAATATTTCAGGATTAAAAGCCAAATGCAGTGGTAATTATTGCAGCCAACTTAACCAAGAACTTGTAAAGTATTTTGTACAGTTTATTTTCGTGCCCTGTTTCTAACCCTCATAAAACACAAAACTCTATAATTACAAATAAAATACACCCATTTAAGTTCTATAAAGCCGAAAAGTATTTTGTACAGTTTATTTTCGTGCCCTGTTTCTAACCCTCATAAAACACAAAACTCTATAATTACAAATAAAATACACCCATTTAAGTTCTATAAAGCCGAAATTACTAATACTATTCATCTCTATAAAACAAATATGTGAAATTGTAAGCTGTGTAGCCAATATATTTGTTTTGAAACAGAATGAATAAAATTATTTTCATTCATTCATACATATTCTTTTTTTTTAATTTTGAAAATTTTAGGCAAAGCAAATATTCAAAATGTAAAATATTCACTATTTTCTACTGCCATAGATGCAGACTCAAACTTTGAGTAAAATAGAATACAGTAAATTTGAATTTTGAGATGTTTATGTATCGGTTAATTCATGATCATACCATTTATTTCTAAGTCTCAAGGCTCGGGTTCAGAGGTCAATGAGTCCATGCAGCGCATTAGACAGGCATTTATGCAATTAACCATATTCAATGATATGCAAAGCACTAAAGTCGCATTGTCTTAACAAATGTACCAGGTTTTCCGCAGAGTAATTTTCCCAGGACACTGACGTAATCAACGTTCGCAATGGATTTGAATTATTAACTTTAACGGTGATTGAAACGTTTTCATGATCTGAGATTTTATTGTTCACCAGATTTACGCTAGCCTCTAGATCTGCATTAGCATAGGTCGATCTTGCTTGGACAACTCGGTAATCCTGGTATTAAAATGTATCATTTGTGCGTGCAAAAATTTCATTTAATTTATTTACCGTCACCTTTCTTTACAATTCTTTCTTTACAATTCTCTACTACTTACAATACTCTACTCCCGAACGTTTGCTACACCTTTCATTATTATTACAGTTACTTGCTATGTGGTTAAATTCTAAACACTTATGCACCTTCTTACTGTTTGACCATCATAAACGCGCTCCCAGCCAACATTAATTTTTTTTACATTTTAGAGCCCTCTTCATAATGTATACGATCGACCTCAATTACAGCATTGAAATATGAGGCCTTATTACCTTTCTTTGGACGTATAATTTTAAGACATTGCATTTTTTAACATCTCTTTCTGAGCAGCTCTTCTGCTAACAATTTCATCTTCATTATTTTCATCATTAATATAAGCGACAACAATTTTTGGATATTGTGCTTTTGTTTTGATCCAATCCCTCTTTCAATTTTTTTTATCATTAGCTGAATTCGTACTAATGATTATAGTAACGTTAGTTTTATTTACAACTCTACCTATATTCAGGTGAGATGGATCTATTTTTATTTAATTGAATTCGTACTAATGTTTTAAAATGATTAATTTTAATTTATTGAATTCGTACTAATGATTGTAGTACCTTTTTGTTTTGAAAAAGACTCATTTCGCATGTTTACCTTGTTTATCGTTTCTTTATTTTCCAAACAAATTCGCATTACTTATTTTATCTATGATTTTTTTCATCTCTCTTTCACTATGTGTGCACTGATTTCATTTTTGTGATCGGACAAAATTTTTTCATCTCTTCTTTTTGCGTTATTAAATTTATTTTATTTATCCATTTTTTTTTTCTTTTCTTTTCTTTGTTCAGTTTCTTTACTTTTCTGCTTATACAAGTTTTTATGTGAATATAATGAACATTTTTGAAAGAAAAAAGAAGAATAAAATGTATGACGATCACCAAAAGATCGATTTTTCAATTTAAAAATAATTTTATTATTAGGCGCCCGAGCAGGGACCGAAAATTATATAAAATCCTAGTCCGAAAGGATTATGATATGCAATTCTTGGAGGAGATAATTAAGATTGGCAGATCGCAAGCAATAAGGAATCACACTTCCAATAAGGACACATTATTTTTCAAGTTACCTAATATCACTAAAACTTAAGGAAGAACTATTATCATAAGGAGGAATTTTAAAACTATTAAACTACAATAATAAAGGTTCTATGCAGAACTTTATTTCATAGGATCATAGAATCCTATATCAACGTTTTATTGTGAAACTAAGAAATTGGATCAAACCGTAATCAATTAAAAACTTTAGCTAAAAGGAGTATAGCATCCTATTTTCAAGCATTAAATAAGAGGAAAATAGAGAGAAGAACAGAAATTAAATAAACTACAAAAACAACAATAACAAGAACAACAATAATTGGAAACAATGACAACAAGATACAAGAACAACTACGAAAATAGCGGCAATATAAAAAACAATAAACTACAATTCATTCATTCATTTAATCAAATCAAATGACAAACTAAGGACGAGGAATTTGAAAATTTGGAATAATAAATAGATTTAAGTAAGTAAATCAAAATTGATAGGTTAATTTTTTTAGTTTAAAATAAATTTGATTTTGTGCAAATAATTGCTTGAAGAAAAAATAGGAGCGAACGAACTCGGTAGGCAGGATTTAGCTTCTCAAATAAAACAGCTCACTTTAGCTGTTAATCGTTTACAAGTACCAAATGTAGAAACTTTATTACCAGTGACAATAAATCCTGCAATTGACTAAGGAAATTGTAGTTTAAATCTAATTAAATCATTACCCGAGTTTAATGGTGATGTAGTTTGTTATCCAGCTTGGCGCTCTGCTGCTAATTTTGCAATTAAATATTATAATGAAGGGTCTGAATAATATTATGTTGCAATGGATATTCTCAGACGTTGTCTTCTTTTAACACCATTTTTAATTCTTAAGAAATTATTTCTAAACTTGATCAAGCTTTTTGTCCTTGAAAATGAAATGAAAATTTTAAGACAGAAAAACCTTCAATTGTTGATTATTATCTTAAAGTAGAAAGAAGAACTTAACCCTTAAATAAACAAACAGATGACATATACTGAAAATGATGAGGTAATAAAGAAACGGCTAGAGAAAATGCACTTCGTGTTTTTATATCGGGACTTCGTCGTCCTATCTGTGATATTCTTATCTATGATTATTATGATTTTGCACTTACATTTGCTATTGGAAATTTTGTAAAGCCGTTTTGTAAAGTCGCGACTAGAATTAACTCAATTAAAATATTACAGGGAAATCAACATGAAAATTCTAGTTTCAATAATCAATCCAATGGATATTGATCGTGACTCATTATTTTTTAGAAATCGGAATGATTTCCAAAGTAGGGAGCAACAACGCAGTCATATAATGTAAATTTCGCTAAACCAGCTGTTAATATTGCAAATCAAAAACAGGAAGTACCATATCATAGGGATCCTTTTAAGCGTTATAGAGAACAATCTAGTTCAAATCAGAGTCCACAAAACAAAGCTCAGCGTGTGAATATATGTCTTTCTGACATATAATTCACCCAATTATTGCATACCTTCAAAATGAATATGATTATGATAATGATAATTATAATGATCATCAAAATGAGTATTTAAAATTTGAAGATGAAAATGAAATCGCTCCTGCCTACTAAAAAAGCATTAAATGGTCAGGAGCTTCGTATTTTAATTGACACTGGCACATCCAAAAATTATATAAAAGATTTTTTTTTCTTCGTGGGGTAAAATTTATAAAAAAACCATTTAGATTAAAATCGATAAATGGAATTAATTTAATAGATAAAAGTTGTTTGCTTTATATTCTCGATCATAAATCAAATTTTTATTTGTTAAAAAACTTAAGCACAATTGATGCAATAATTGGGTATAATTTTCTTAAATAAATTGATGCTATATCCAAATGGATTCTTATCATATCGAACTGGTAAAATAGAACTCCAACATTTAAATTGTAATCAAGTAAATTAAATTATTATGGATGATAATACGTATTTTAATTGACACTGGCACATCCAAAAATTATATAAAAGATTTTTTTTTTCTTCGTGGGGTAAAATTTATAAAAAAACCATTTAGATTAAAATCGATAAATGGAATTAATTTAATAGATAAAAGTTGTTTGCTTTATATTCTCGATCATAAATCAAATTTTTATTTGTTAAAAAACTTAAGCACAATTGATGCAATAATTGGGTATAATTTTCTTAAATAAATTGATGCTATATCCAAATGGATTCTTATCATATCGAACTGGTAAAATAGAACTCCAACATTTAAATTGTAATCAAGTAAATTAAATTATTATGGATGATAATACGGTTCCGGTTAATATTCGTAGTAGATTCCATGAAATGATTAATGTAAATGCTCCCTCGTGAAGGGTGGACACCTCGCCGTGGTACGAGGGCTTAAGTCGATAGCCACAGGGCTACGCTGCCCTTGGGATCATAGCGCCGCCGGTACTACATCACGAGAGAAGCCAAGCCTCTCTGGCGCGACGACTAAGATCTTCCCTCTCCCAATCCAGGGTGTTATGCGACCACGTGCCCATTGGACGTTTGCAGCCGGGAGGCAAATCGTGGCTGTAATCGAACGGAGCCTCTCTGATACCGGGCCGCCTCGGAGAGTAACTATGGCCTTACCGCTCTGCCGCGGCGGACGACACATTCCCCTTACTCTTCCCTTGACCCTAAACTGGCCTTGCCCGGCGAGGGGTCGTACGAACAAGATGATAAATAGTAACAAAAACCCTAAAACTAAAGATACAACAATGTATACTGCACAGCAGAGGAGGGTCGATTAGCTCTGGATAATAAGGGCAATCCCCAAAATAAGTACCGGTACAAACACTGTGAAACCAACAACGGCTGATGCTAAAGCCCTAGTAAGTGCCGGTACTGAAACCAAGTCTTTAACGTCTGTGGCAGTGGTCTCACGACCTGGCCCCAGAGATCCAAATAAGGGAACGACCGCGATGGCAACTACAGGTCGAAATTTACCCCAAAATACATCTCTGAGTACTTCGACAAAAGGGCGGTCGAAAGGATCCTTAAGAAATACGAGGGTATTTCACAAGAGGCGCTATCGCCGAATGCTAGAAAGACGGTGGAGATGGCTGAAGCTATCTTACCGAACTTCCAAAGCGATTACGCGCCAAAGAAGGTTAATGGAAATCGCTTCAAACGCCAGAGATCGGACGTGGATTTAAAACCTCACCCGAAGCGGCAGCAACACGCCCCCGTAGTAGGTAAACTCAGCTTTGCTGAAGGGACTAAGGATAGGATCCTCATAGGCATCATTGACCGAGGTAATGAAAGCTGGGCCATTCCTAGGGACCAGTGGCGGTACGTCCGGAACGCTATCTGTAATGCCCTTCTCGACATTATGGATGAGTCCCCGGGTGCCACGCCGATGGGTTCTGATGCGGGATGGCACCAGGGCCGAATCAAGGTATTCGCTTGGGAGGATGCAAAAACTGTTGCACTGTACAAGGCAGCAGCTGCAAGACTGGGTGAGATCTACCAAGGGGCAAGAATCGAGGTTGTCGACTGGAAGGACATCCCGGCTCGGCTAAGGCAAGAGCGTGGATTACTGCTATCCCTGTTGAACCTGAGAGAATTCTCAGGATGCTGAGGATCATGAACCCGTCTCTCCCGACGCAGGACGGGGGTGTCAATCTGGTCGAGGATGCGGTAGGGCCTGAAAGGCAAGTGGTCTTCACCTTGAATAAGGAGGCACTCGAGCCCCTTAAACGGTGCAATGGACGAGTGCGCTGCGGCATGGGTCAGATCGTGCTCGATGTATACCGCGGCGATGCACAGCGCGCTGCTATTTCGTCTGCACCGGAAGACTCGAACATCGCAGTGCCGGAAGAGGAGTCGGAGACGTCCGACTCGGAAAGTTTGGTATCTGCCATGTCAAATGGCGAAGGAGATGGGAGACAGCCTGCTGGACTGGGAAGACCTCAACGTCACAGTGATAGCAGCTATTCCTGAGCGCACCAATGTTGATACTGCCTAAGTTAGTAGGATCTCTGCCACGCCAAATCGTGGTCTGAACAAATCGTCGTTGAAAGATAAGCCTCCAGACGAGGTGGAACTCGACGATACGGCGGTGGCAGGGAAGTCTGAGCGCTCTCATGTTGGTGGTGATTCAGATAAACCTGCACAAATCTAAAGCAGCCTCGGCTTATTTCATCAGTCGTCTCTCTAAAGGCGAAGTAGATGTGGTCCTCATCCAAGAACCCTGGGTCAACAGCTCAAGGATTTGCGTTTTGGGGACTAACGGTTTTAAGCATATCCGAGCCAGCGAGGGGGGCAGGGTTAGAGCCTGTATTTTGGTTAAGTCTGAGCTAAATAATGCCTTTCTCTTGCCCAACTATACCAGTGGTGACGTTACAGCTGCCAGTTTAACAGTCGACAGTACCAGTCTGACGATGGCGTCGGTCTATATGCCCTAAGACGCCGAAGAACCTCCGCCACAGAAGGAGGTAAAAGACCTGGTGGCAAATTTTTCCATGGGTCATCTTATTATCGTAACTGACGCCAATGCTCATCACGTCCATTGGGGAAGCTCCGATATCAATGCTAGAGGGGAGTCGTTGTTTGACTATTTGTTAACAACTAACCTGGTAGTTTGCAACGTGGGTAACGAAACCCTAGAGCTGCTCTTGAATACGCACTTCCCAGGGAACTTGCATGAGGAACCCGTAGCACCTACAACAAACCTGGCTGTATACATACCCATCACGAAGGAAAAGGTTGAAAGCTTCGAACCGTTCAAGGCTGCACTGGTTTTTCTCTATACAGCCTGGCTGGATCTTAGCTACATTCCGTGCTCCTGGAGAAGTGTCACGGTAGTGTTTATTCCTAAGGCGGGGAAGGCGTCTCAATACGAGCCCAACGACTATATGCCGTTCAGTCTCTCATCCTTTGTGCTCAAAACCTTCGAGAGGATAACAAATGACTACCTCTCCTCTACTATTGATAGCAACCTGATCTGTAGGGAAATCTACAGAAACTGCGCTTCACAGCCTAGTTTCTGTTATTGAAAAATGCTGTATGAGAAGGAGTACTGTCTTGTGGCCTTTTTATATATTGAAGGAGCCTTCAACAACATAAGCCCTGATGCAATAAACACCCCTTTAACAAGTCTGGGCATAAGCAGGTCTCTTATTGGACTTATTGATCAACTACAAAGGGGTAGACGAATAGTTTCAGCACTGGGCTCGGTTAACTTATCACGCTATGTCACAAGGGGAACGTCTCAGGGTGGTGTTCTCTCCACGCTTCTATGGAACCTCACTGTCAACCCGATTATCAATGGATCTTTTCTATTCAATTATTTTATTAATAATTATCAATCCAATATTTTCATTACAATAACTATTTCCAAACTGAGAATTATTATATTCAATTCCAAAACAATTAAATACAGTACAATGAAATACAGTAGATGATGACAACTCGGCCATTCCTGATATGAACTCGTCCCGAGTTAAGCTTCATTGTTTTCGATTTCTCCATCATCATCTATCTCATTTTTTCACATGTTACAACAGTACTATATCAGCGTTTTGATCTTTCCTCTACAACATAACGATCGAATCTCAATATTTTTTTAACAATAAATGGTCCTTTGTATTTCGGTTGTAACTTCTTAGATTCGCCTGTGCTTTGAGTAGGTGATTCTATTAGAACCAAAGATCCTTCTTGATTTGGCACTGGTTTAGAATATCGAGCATCAAATCTTGCTTTCCATTTGATACGTGCTACTTCAATATTTCGAATGGCTTCACTTCTCCGACCATTCATATATAATTGCCTTCATTATCTTGAATTGCTGCCAAAATTTTATTTCCATTCAAATCGCGGAGTGAAAAATCATAAATAAGATCAATTGGTGCATATTTAGTTGTGGTATTCACCTTTGTATTCAATGTCCATTGTAACATTCTTATTTGTGCATCCCAATCTTTTACGTTATTAGTTGATGTTTTTAAATACGCTAATACTGCTTGATTTACCCTTTCTGCCAATTCATTTGAACGAGGTATTCGCAGAGCTACCTTAATATGCTGAATACCATTCTCCTGGCAAAACTTAGTGAAAGCTATAGATGTAAAGGCAGTACCACGATCAGTTACAATTCTTTTTGGTAAACCGAATGTAAGAGTTAACTGATTTAAAGCATCTATAACTGGTTTGGTTTTTGTTGAACGAGTAGGTACAACAACAGAATATCTTGTAAGGGCATCCACTATAACCAAAACATATTCATAACCACTACGGCTTTTAACAAATGGGCCAAGATGATCCAAATGGAGTGTTTGAAAAGGTAATATTGGTATATCCATTCCATAAAGTTCACACTCCTTCCGGCCTGAATCGCGATTGTAACAACATTCAATACAAGATTTGATGAAATTCTTTGTGAAATTTCTTAACCGTGGGAACCAAAAATGTTTTAAAACTCTTTTCATAGTGCCATCTAAACCTGGATGCCCAACATCATCATGACATAACTTAATTATGCGCCATCGCATACCTTTTGGAATAACCAATAACTCACACCCATTTACAAGTTTACGAAACAATCGATTGTTCTTTAAACAATATTCTGAACTAAGATTAGGTCGTTTGCCATCGTCGCTCTGTAAAGCGTCAAATATTTCTTTTATTTTGATATCTTGTTTTTGCATAGTACACACCCAATCATCAATCGTTAAAGTTAAAATTTTTCCAGTAACATCTTCAACTTGTTCCAAACCTTTTTCCGGGGCACGACTCAAAGCATCAACATTACTCATTAATGATCCTGAACGATGCACTGTTTCATAATCATATTCTAATAATCTAAGAAGCCATCGTGCTACCCTCGGTACCATTGGTTTTATTATTTTTGCAGTTGTTATTGCTTGACAATCGGTAACTATTGTAAATTGTTTCCCCAGTATAAACATTTTAAAACGTTCACAAGCTTCAACAACAGCAAGCACCTCTAATTCATATGCATGATAATTACTCTCAGGAGAAGTGCACGATCGACTATAATACGCTATTGGCTTTAATTCATTTCTCTTTGAAAAAGTATAGCACCAATGCCAGCACTAGATGCATCGGTATGAAGCTCTTGCTCTTTTCATATATCATAAATTGTCAACACTGGAGCTTTATAATTAATTTTATTAATTGACGGAATGCTAGCTCACATTTTGAAGTCCAATTAAAAATAGCGTTCTTCTTCGTAAGCTCAGTAAGAGGTTTAGCGATTAATGCATAACCAGGAACAAATTTACGGAAAAATCCAGATAAACCTAAGAACCGTCTAACCTCTAACGCATTATGTGGCATTGGGTATTTTTCTATAGCTGAAGTTTTCGAAATACCCGGTGCATTTCGCAAACCAAATGGCATTCTATTAAATTCATAATGTGTAATTGCTTTGCATTTTCTTCAAGTTCAATCTGATAATAACCAGACATTAAATCTAATGTAGTGAAAAACTTTTTACCGGATAACCTCGCCAAGACACCATCTACTGTCGGCATCAACAAAGGCTGTTTTTCAGTTACCGCAGTTACGAAAATCAACACATAATCGATCTTCACCATTTTGTTTAGGCACCAAAACAACAGGAGATGCATATAATGAACTTGATTTACTAACGATACCCAATTCTAATAGCTCTTGAACTATTCCTTCAACAACACGCTGTTTCGGGATAGGAATACTGTATGGCTTCTTTAATATTGGCTTTTGACACATTAACTTAATATCCATTTTAAATTGTTTAGACATACCCAATTCGGGCCACTTGCATATTAGTCGCCTCTTACGACCGGTATGCCTACCTCGGGCACATTATAAACCCCTCATTTAATCTACTTATCAAAGCAAAGTTTTGAAAAAATGAGCATTAAAAATTACAAGTAAATGACCAAATTTAAAATAAATATAAGTTACGCTTGGATAGAAACTTAAAATAACTTTAAAAACAAAGTAAATATGATAATTTATAAGAGAGTAAAAATTTCCAAAAAAAAAGTAGTTTAGTTCCGTCTAAAATCCTTGACTTCAGAGTTGTGCTGAATAGAAAAAACACCTAACTATGATGTTAAATGTGTTGAGTTTGGTCTGGTTTGGAACCAATGAAATTGTACTCATAACCCTTTCAGACCTAGCTATATCAATTGTGATATCTGGCTTTAAATACAGAAAATTACATTAAAAAGTTTTAGTTCACGTGTATACCGGCAAGCAGTGATTGTGACAACTGTTTTTCAGACCTAGCTATATTGTGATATCTGGCTTTAAATACAGAAGAGGTAAGTGTTTTCTTCGTTTTTAACATATAAACCTTAAATTATAAAAATATTTGAAGTTTAATAATAGTATTTATGTTGTGATTGTGTTAATTTAAACAATTTTTTCTAAAAGTTACTATTAAATGGAAGGCAGTGAATAACAGATATCACAATTGTGCTATTCAGGCACAAAATGCTGTTGCGTTGCTTACTCACAAATTTGTTATATACATTTTTTCTAGGAAGATTTTACGATTTGGGAAACAGCGATGACATTGAAGCATTTCTCGATATACTAGATCAATCTGATATAGACTTTAGTGATGATGATGATAATATAGATGAAACTTGGACACCGTTTAACGTCAACACTGGAGAGCAAGAAAACGATGAAAGGACGGATAATGATGAAGGGGACACAGAAGCTCAACAGTTAAGTACTGCAAGTCCACATGTCCAACAGCCGTCATCGATTGATAGAACCAAAGCACCCCCTAGGCGGGAGATTTGGGGAAATTCGCCTTTCCCTAGCACGCAGCTCCCTGTTACTTATGGATGCCAAAACAACCTAACCCTAAAGATGTCTTTAGAGTATTTTAACAACTATTTTCCAGAATGGCACTATGAGAATACTGTAAATTTTACAAAAAAGCACGTATTGGCTAATCGAGGTCAGGAGGCGCGTTACGTATCAGACGACATAAAAAGATTTTACGGATGTGCAATTATAATGGGTTGCCTGCAATAAGGATGTACTGGTCAAACGAATGCAAGATTCCCGCTATATATAACTCTATGTCTCGAGACAAATTTCTCCAACTTCGATCAGACATACACTTTGAGGACTTTTCCGTTCCAGATTCGACCAATAAATTTTGGAGAATTCAATCAATCATAGACATGGTTAGGAAGCGTTGCAATGAACTGGCAACTGATATCACAGGCTACTCTATTGACGAGCAGATGATACCATTTACTGGACGATATCCTGCTAGACAAGTAATTCGATCGAAGCCGCGGCCCATTGGATTAAAAAATCTTGTATGCGCAACTTCTACAGGTATTGTATTGGATTATGAAATTTTTCAAGGAGCCGGGACATTTGAAGACTGTGGTATTGGGCATGGGCCATCTATAGTCATGAGGTTAATAAAAAACTTACCAAAAGGCAGCCAGATCTATTTGGTAAATCCCGCAACAGGTACAATTATGGTGAACAGAATACCCATATGTGTAAATTCCCTCTGGACAAAGATATTAGTCGTGGCGATATATGTCAGTTTACAAATAGTAATAATGTAGCTCTTGTGAAGTGGAAGGACACAAAGAGCGTTATTGTTGCTTCAAGTAAATGCGGAAAGGACCCTGAGGGTGTAATTGAAAATTATAATTCGTTTATGGGAGGAGTTGATTTGTGTGATCAAATGCTTGAATATTACAGGATAAAAATGAAAACAAAGAAATGGACTGTCAAGGTATTTTTACACTTTCTTGATCTGGCAATCTATAACTCATGGATGCAATATAGAGGAGACTGTAAGGTTTCTGGCGTACCAAAGTCAAAAGTCAAGTCGTTTTTAACATTTAAAATGGAACTTGGTAGTGTACTTGCAGTTTATTTTGAAGCTCCTGATCAGGTGGGACCGTTTCAACTGCCTGAAGATTTTTACGGAACCAAATATCGACCCCATGATGCATCTGATGACATACGGTATGATAGCTACGATGACTGGCCTTCAGTTTCAGATGATCCGCCAAGGGAATGCCGCAAAAATTGTGGAAGTCGTAAAAGAGGCCGGTGCCAAAAGTATAAGGTTACTCTTTGTTTCACAAAAATAAGGATTGCTTTGAGAAGTACCATACCCGTAACTGATTTTATTTTTCTTTTATTATTTTAATTTCAATGTATATAAAAATTTAAAGTGAAATTATTTTTATAAAAGACTGAAGTATCTTAATATTTTTGAGTTCAATTAAATGTCGAAACTATAACTATGTGCTATTTTAATGGAGGTATTTTGCATATGACCTAGATACCACAATTGTGCGATGGCCTGTTTTCAAAAAGGTCATTTGGGAATTTTTCTTTTAGTGCATTTTGGCTCATATTTACAAAAATGATTTTCATTCTAACGCTTAATGCGAAATAATTAAGAAAATAAACCCTAGGTTTGAAAGGGATAAAAGAACTAGATCTTAGTTCTACTAGTTTTAGTCAGAAAAGTAAAGGATCAGAGCTATTGTTAATGTTAATATTATTATTTTTTTATTGAATATGATTAAATACATACATATGATGTGAGTTTATAACTTAAAATTGTGTGGTAAGTTTCTTGGTTTTTTTTGTTTGCCAACTGACGTTGAGCAATACCAACAGCACCCTCAGAATCCGCTAGGACTTTTCTGAGCCATTTGATACCAAACGAGGCTCCAGACAGGGCGATTCCCTTTCGTGCGATTTCTTCAACCTGATGCTGGAAAATATAATAACTTAACCTCGACGGCATATGCTAAAGATATTGATGACATTGCCTTAAGAATCGCGCCGTAAGCGCTGCCTTCCCTGGACTGGATAAAAAAGCGAAAAAGCTGGTCTTACGGTCAACGAGACCAAAACGAAGCATATGCTGTCATCAAAGAAAGAATCGGCGCACCTGGGCCTTGGCAGCCATGTCACTGTTGATAGTCTCTTTGGGAACCAGCATTAACATCGAAAATAATAGCAGTCTATAAATCCAACGGACCAACAAGTGCTACTTTGGACTGAATAGAAAAAAAGATGATGAGTATCGCAGGAAATTTAACGATGAGCTGTAGGAGCTTTACGCAGATCTGACCATAGTCCAGCGAGTTAAAGCCCAAAGGCTCCGCTGGCTGGGTCATGTTATGCGAATGGACAAAGAAGCTCCAGCATATACGGTTTTCCGGAGGTAGGGAACTTTACATTCTTTGGGGATCTTCAGCAATGTTTTTGTTAAGATGATCCATGGTTGGGTGGGGTAGAGAAAGCGCAGGTCGAATACCATCTTAGACCTCCGTGATCCTCGAGGAATCCTATAAAATCAAGTTTATGTCAATGCAGTTAACGTATGAAAAAAACTCACTCCACGACGAAAGAGCTAAGGCACCAAACGATTACACCTGCCGCGATCCTTTCACTGGTTAATGATTCGTTCCTCATGTCGTCACCTAGGAATCACTTATGCATTACATAAATTGTTGGCGCCCAACGTGGGACAATCTAACGTGTGGTGGTAAGAAAATTAACATTTCTTTGTGGCGTTTGCGTTGCTTGGATCGCAGCAGTACCTGTTCGGTTGACCCAAAAAAAAAAACTCTTCAATTATAATCTACAAGTTAGTTGTCGTACATATTGATTTCTATCTAATCTTGGCTTGCGTTATAATGACGCTTAACCGCCTAGGCGATTTTGGCCGTTTCGTATCAAAGCACGCCAGTTATTCCTTTTTAGCGATACTGAGGCCAATTGGAAACCTCAAGGAAGTTCAAGTCATCCAGTCACCAAGTCAGCCAGCTATTGCACGCTCTTATAGAAGATTGTGCCATTGCGGTTTAGCTCCATACGTCAAATCCAGGAGAAGACCCATGATAAAGAATCGACACACACTATCTCTTTGTCGATTTCAAAGCCGCTTTTGACAGCGCAAAAAGGATTTGCCTGTATGCCGCCATTTCTGAATTTGACTTCCCAGCAAAGCTTATACATCTTTGCCAAATGACATTGAGCAATACCAACAGCTCCGTCAGAATCGGGAAGAATCTCTCTGAGGCTTCAGACCCTATACTCCCTTTTCCAGTCTGAAAAAAAGTTGTTAATTTCTCTGTTAAAAAAACATATCGTCAGTGATTCTGCAAAACGACGTAACGGGCATTTTCAAAACGGTGTATGCGATATTTCAGTTTGGCGGTTTTGATTATAAAATTTTAAGACAACGAACAATTGCAAGGGCTATAAAAGTGTTTGTCACGTCTTAGATGCCCGATTAGTGGTTTTGCATAATCACCGACGATATCCATATATGTATACAGATTATAATAAATACTAGGGTTTTTTCAAGAATTTTTCTGAAATATTTCAGGATTAAAAGCCAAATGCAGTGGTAATTATTGCAGCCAACTTAACCAAGAACTTGTATCCAGTTGTATTTCTAACCCTCATAAAACACAAAACTCTATAATTACAAATAAAATACACCCATTTAAGTTCTATAAAGCCGAAATTACTAATACTATTCATCTCTATAAAACAAATATGTGAAATTGTAAGCTGTGTAGCCAATATATTTGTTTTGAAACAGAATGAATAAAATTATTTTCATTCATTCATACATATTCTTTTTTTTTAATTTTGAAAATTTTAGGCAAAGCGAATATTCAAAATGTAAAATATTCACTATTTTCTACTGCCATAGATGCAGACTCAAACTTTGAGTACAATAGAATACAGTAAATTTGAATTTTGAGATGTTTATGTATCGGTTAATTCATGATCATACCATTTATTTCTAAGTCTCAAGGCTCGGGTTCAGAGGTCAATGAGTCCATGCAGCGCATTAGACAGGCATTTATGCAATTAACCATATTCAATGATATGCAAAGCACTAAAGTCGCATTGTCTTAACAAATGTAACAGGTTTTCCGCAGAGTAATTTTCCCAGGACACTGACGTAATCAACGTTCGCAATGGATTTGAATTATTAACTTTAACGGTGATTGAAACGTTTTCATGATCTGAGATTTTATTGTTCACCAGATTTACGCTAGCCTCTAGATCTGCATTAGCATAGGTCGATCTTGCTTGGACAACTCGGTAATCCTGGTATTAAAATGTATCATTTGTGCGTGCAAAAATTTCATTTAATTTATTTACCGGCACCTTTCTTTACAATTCTTTCTTTACAATTCTCTACTACTTACAATACTCTACTCCCGAACGTTTGCTACACCTTTCATTATTATTACAGTTACTTGCTATGTGGTTAAATCCTAAACACTTATGCACCTTCTTACTGTTTGACCATCATAAACGCGCTCCCAGCCAACATTAATTTTTTTTACATTTTAGAGCCCTCTTCATAATGTATACGATCGACCTCAATTACAGCATTGAAATATGAGGCCTTATTATCTTTCTTTGGCCGTATAATTTTAAGACATTGCATTTTTTAACATCTCTTTCTGAGCAGCTCTTCTGCTAACAATTTCATCTTCATTATTTTCATCATTAATATAAGCGACAACAATTTTTGGATATTGTGCTTTTGTTTTGATCCAATCCCTCTTTCAATTTTTTTTATCATTAGCTGAATTCGTACTAATGATTATAGTACCGTTAGTTTTATTTACAACTCTACCTATATTCAGGTGAGATGGATCTATTTTTATTTAATTGAATTCGTACTAATGTTTTAAAATGATTAATTATAATTTATTGAATTCGTACTAATGATTGTAGTACCTTTTTGTTTTGAAAAAGACTCATTTGGCATGTTTACCTTGTTTATCGTTTCTTTATTTTCCAAACAAATTCGCATTACTTATTTTATCTATGATTTTTTTCATCTCTCTTTCACTATGTGTGCACTGATTTCATTTTTGTGATCGGAAAAAATTTTTTCATCTCTTCTTTTTGCGTTATTAAATTTATTTTATTTATCCATTTTTTTTTCTTTTCTTTTCTTTGTTCAGTTTCTTTACTTTTCTGCTTATACAAGTTTTTATGTGAATATAATGAACATTTTTGAAAGAAAAAAGAAGAATAAAATGTATGACGATCACCAAAAGATCGATTTTTCAATTTAAAAATAATTTTATTATTAGGCGCCCGAGCAGGGACCGAAAATTATATAAAATCCTAGTCCGAAAGGATTATGATATGCAATTCTTGGAGGAGATAATTAAGATTGGCAGATCGCAAGCAATAAGGAATCACACTTCCAATAAGGACACATTATTTTTCAAGTTACCTAATATCACTAAAACTTAAGGAAGAACTATTATCATAAGGAGGAATTTTAAAACTATTAAACTACAATAATAAAGGTTCTATGCAGAACTTTATTTCATAGGATCATAGAATCCTATATCAACGTTTTATTGTGAAACTAAGAAATTGGATCAAACCGTAATCAATTAAAAACTTTAGCTAAAAGGAGTATAGCATCCTATTTTCAAGCATTAAATAAGAGGAAAATAGAGAGAAGAACAGAAATTAAATAAACTACAAAAACAACAATAACAAGAACAACAATAATTGGAAACAATGACAACAAGATACAAGAACAACTACGAAAATAGCGGCAATATAAAAAACAATAAACTACAATTCATTCATTCATTTAATCAAATCAAATGACAAACTAAGGACGAGGAATTTGAAAATTTGGAATAATAAATAGATTTAAGTAAGTAAATCAAAATTGATAGGTTAATTTTTTTAGTTTAACATAAATTTGATTTTGTGCAAATAATTGCTTGAAGAAAAAATAGGAGCGAACGAACTCGGTAGGCAGGATTTAGCTTCTCAAATAAAACAGCTCACTTTAGCTGTTAATCGTTTACAAGTACCAAATGTAGAAACTTTATTACCAGTGACAATAAATCCTGCAATTGACTAAGGAAATTGTAGTTTAAATCTAATTAAATCATTACCCGAGTTTAATGGTGATGTAGTTTGTTATCCAGCTTGGCGCTCTGCTGCTAATTTTGCAATTAAATATTATAATGAAGGGTCTGAATAATATTATGTTGCAATGGATATTCTCAGACGTTGTCTTCTTTTAACACCATTTTTAATTCTTAAGAAATTATTTCTAAACTTCACTTCGTGTTTTTATATCGGGACTTCGTCGTCCTATCTGTGATATTCTTATCTATGATTATTATGATTTTGCACATACATTTGCTATTGGAAATTTTGTAAAGCCGTTTTGTAAAGTCGCGACTAGAATTAACTCAATTAAAATATTACAGGGAAATCAACATGAAAATTCTAGTTTCAATAATCAATCCAATGGATATTGATCGTGACTCATTATTTTTTAGAAATCGGAATGATTTCCAAAGTAGGGAGCAACAACGCAGTCATATAATGTAAATTTCGCTAAACCAGCTGTTAATATTGCAAATCAAAAACAGGAAGTACCATATCATAGGGATCCTTTTAAGCGTTATAGAGAACAATCTAGTTCAAATCAGAGTCCACAAAAAAAAAATCAGCGTGTGAATATATGTCTTTCTGACATATAATTCACCCAATTATTGCATACCTTCAAAATGAATATGATTATGATAATGATAATTATAATGATCATCAAAATGAGTATTTAAAATTTGAAGATGAAAATGAAATCGCTCCTGCCTACTTTAGTAGCATTAAATGGTCAGGAGCTTCGTATTTTAATTGACACTGGCACATCCAAAAATTATATAAAAGATTTTTTTTTTCTTCGTGGGGTAAAATTTATAAAAAAACCATTTAGATTAAAATCGATAAATGGAATTAATTTAATAGATAAAAGTTGTTTGCTTTATATTCTCGATCATAAATCAAATTTTTATTTGTTAAAAAACTTAAGCACAATTGATGCAATAATTGGGTATAATTTTCTTAAATAAATTGATGCTATATCCAAATGGATTCTTATCATATCGAACTGGTAAAATAGAACTCCAACATTTAAATTGTAATCAAGTAAATTAAATTATTATGGATGATAATACGGTTCCGGTTAATATTCGTAGTAGATTCCATGAAATGATTAATGTAAATGCTCCCTCGTGAAGGGTGGACACCTCGCCGTGGTACGAGGGCTTAAGTCGATAGCCACAGGGCTACGCTGCCCTTGGGATCATAGCGCCGCCGGTACTACATCACGAGAGAAGCCAAGCCTCTCTGGCGCGACGACTAAGATCTTCCCTCTCCCAATCCAGGGTGTTATGCGACCACGTGCCCATTGGACGTTTGCAGCCGGGAGGCAAATCGTGGCTGTAATCGAACGGAGCCTCTCTGATACCGGGCCGCCTCGGAGAGTAACTATGGCCTTACCGCTCTGCCGCGGCGGACGACACATTCCCCTTACTCTTCCCTTGACCCTAAACTGGCCTTGCCCGGCGAGGGGTCGTACGAACAAGATGATAAATAGTAACAAAAACCCTAAAACTAAAGATACAACAATGTATACTGCACAGCAGAGGAGGGTCGATTAGCTCTGGATAATAAGGGCAATCCCCAAAATAAGTACCGGTACAAACACTGTGAAACCAACAACGGCTGATGCTAAAGCCCTAGTAAGTGCCGGTACTGAAACCAAGTCTTTAACGTCTGTGGCAGTGGTCTCACGACCTGGCCCCAGAGATCCAAATAAGGGAACGACCGCGATGGCAACTACAGGTCGAAATTTACCCCAAAATACATCTCTGAGTACTTCGACAAAAGGGCGGTCGAAAGGATCCTTAAGAAATACGAGGGTATTTCACAAGAGGCGCTATCGCCGAATGCTAGAAAGACGGTGGAGATGGCTGAAGCTATCTTACCGAACTTCCAAAGCGATTACGCGCCAAAGAAGGTTAATGGAAATCCCTTCAAACGCCAGAGATCGGACGTGGATTTAAAACCTCACCCGAAGCGGCAGCAACACGCCCCCGTAGTAGGTAAACTCAGCTTTGCTGAAGTGACTAAGGATAGGATCCTCATAGGCATCATTGACCGAGGTAATGAAAGCTGGGCCATTCCTAGGGACCAGTGGCGGTACGTCCGGAACGCTATCCGTAATGCCCTTCTCGACATTATGGATGAGTCCCCGGGTGCCACGCCGATGGGTTCTGATGCGGGATGGCACCAGGGCCGAATCAAGGTATTCGCTTGGGAGGATGCAAAAACTGTTGCACTGTACAAGGCAGCAGCTGCAAGACTGGGTGAGATCTACCAAGGGGCAAGAATCGAGGTTGTCGACTGGAAGGACATCCCGGCTCGGCTAAGGCAAGAGCGTGGATTACTGCTATCCCTGTTGAACCTGAGAGAATTCTCAGGATGCTGAGGATCATGAACCCGTCTCTCCCGACGCAGGACGGGGGTGTCAATCTGGTCGAGGATGCGGTAGGGCCTGAAAGGCAAGTGGTCTTCACCTTGAATAAGGAGGCACTCGAGCCCCTTAAACGGTGCAATGGACGAGTGCGCTGCGGCATGGGTCAGATCGTGCTCGATGTATACCGCGGCGATGCACAGCGCGCTGCTATTTCGGCTGCACCGGAAGACTCGGACATCGCAGTGCCGGAAGAGGAGTCGGAGACGTCCGACTCGGAAAGTTTGGTATCTGCCATGTCAAATGGCGAAGGAGATGGGAGACAGCCTGCTGGACTGGGAAGACCTCAACGTCACAGTGATAGCAGCTATTCCTGAGCGCACCAATGTTGATACTGCCTAAGTTAGTAGGATCTCTGCCACGCCAAATCGTGGTCTGAACAAATCGTCGTTGAAAGATAAGCCTCCAGACGAGGTGGAACTCGACGATACGGCGGTGGCAGGGAAGTCTGAGCGCTCTCATGTTGGTGGTAATTCAGATAAACCTGCACAAATCTAAAGCAGCCTCGGCTTATTTCATCAGTCGTCTCTCTAAAGGCGAAGTAGATGTGGTCCTCATCCAAGAACCCTGGGTCAACAGCTCAAGGATTTGCGTTTTGGGGACTAACGGTTTTAAGCATATCCGAGCCAGCGAGGGGGGCAGGGTTAGAGCCTGTATTTTGGTTAAGTCTGAGCTAAATAATGCCTTTCTCTTGCCCAACTATACCAGTGGTGACGTTACAGCTGCCAGTTTAACAGTCGACAGTACCAGTCTGACGATGGCGTCGGTCTATATGCCCTAAGACGCCGAAGAACCTCCGCCACAGAAGGAGGTAAAAGACCTGGTGGCAAATTTTTCCATGGGTCATCTTATTATCGTAACTGACGCCAATGCTCATCACGTCCAGTGGGGAAGCTCCGATATCAATGCTAGAGGGGAGTCGTTGTTTGACTATTTGTTAACAACTAACCTGGTAGTTTGCAACGTGGGTAACGAAACCCTAGAGCTGCTCTTGAATACGCACTTCCCAGGGAACTTGCATGAGGAACCCGTAGCACCTACAACAAACCTGGCTGTATACATACCCATCACGAAGGAAAAGGTTGAAAGCTTCGAACCGTTCAAGGCTGCACTGGTTTTTCTCTATACAGCCTGGCTGGATCTTAGCTACATTCCGTGCTCCTGGAGAAGTGCCACGGTAGTGTTTATTCCTAAGGCGGGGAAGGCGTCTCAATACGAGCCCAACGACTATATGCCGTTCAGTCTCTCATCCTTTGTGCTCAAAACCTTCGAGAGGATAACAAATGACTACCTCTCCTCTACTATTGATAGCAACCTGATCTGTAGGGAAATCTACAGAAACTGCGCTTCACAGCCTAGTTTCTGTTATTGAAAAATGCTGTATGAGAAGGAGTACTGTGGCCTTTTTATATATTGAAGGAGCCTTCAACAACATAAGCCCTGATGCAATAAACACCCCTTTAACAAGTCTGGGCATAAGCAGGTCTCTTATTGGACTTATTGATCAACTACAAAGGGGTAGACGAATAGTTTCAGCACTGGGCTCGGTTAACTTATCACGCTATGTCACAAGGGGAACGTCTCAGGGTGGTGTTCTCTCCACGCTTCTATGGAACCTCACTGTCAACCCGATTATCAATGGATCTTTTCTATTCAATTATTTTATTAATAATTATCAATCCAATATTTTCATTACAATAACTATTTCCAAACATACTGAGAATTATTATATTCAATTCCAAAACAATTAAATACAGTACAATGAAATACAGTAGATGATGACAACTCGGCCATTCCTGATATGAACTTGTCCCGAGTTAAGCTTCATTGTTTTCGATTTCTCCATCATCATCTATCTCATTTTTTCACATGTTACAACAGTACTATATCAGCGTTTTGATCTTTCCTCTACAACATAACGATCGAATCTCAATATTTTTTTAACAATAAATGGTCCTTTGTATTTCGGTTGTAACTTCTTAGATTCGCCTGTGCTTTGAGTGGGTGATTCTATTAGAACCAAAGATCCTTCTTGATTTGGCACTGGTTTAGAATATCGAGCATCAAATCTTGCTTTCCATTTGATACGTGCTACTTCAATATTTCGAATGGCTTCACTTCTCCGACCATTCATATATAATTGCCTTCATTATCTTGAATTGCTGCCAAAATTTTATTTCCATTCAAATCGCGGAGTGAAAAATCATAAATAAGATCAATTGGTGCATATTTAGTTGTGGTATTCACCTTTGTATTCAATGTCCATTGTAACATTCTTATTTGTGCATCCCAATCTTTTACGTTATTAGTTGATGTTTTTAAATACGCTAATACTGCTTGATTTACCCTTTCTGCCAATTCATTTGAACGAGGTATTCGCAGAGCTACCTTAATATGCTGAATACCATTCTCCTGGCAAAACTTAGTGAAAGCTATAGATGTAAAGGCAGTACCACGATCAGTTACAATTCTTTTTGGTAAACCGAATGTAAGAGTTAACTGATTTAAAGCATCTATAACTGGTTTGGTTTTTGTTGAACGAGTAGGTACAACAACAGAATATCTTGTAAGGGCATCCACTATAACCAAAACATATTCATAACCACTACGGCTTTTAACAAATGGGCCAAGATGATCCAAATGGAGTGTTTGAAAAGGTAATATTGGTATATCCATTCCATAAAGTTCACACTCCTTCCGGCCTGAATCGCGATTGTAACAACATTCAATACAAGATTTGATGAAATTCTTTGTGAAATTTCTTAACCGTGGGAACCAAAAATGTTTTAAAACTCTTTTCATAGTGCCATCTAAATATGGATGCCCAACATCATCATGACATAACTTAATTATGCGCCATCGCATACCTTTTGGAATAACCAATAACTCACACCCATTTACAAGTTTACGAAACAATCGATTGTTCTTTAAACAATATTCTGAACTAAGATTAGGTCGTTTGCCATCGTCGCTCTGTAAAGCGTCAAATATTTCTTTTATTTTGATATCTTGTTTTTGCATAGTACACACCCAATCATCAATCGTTAAAGTTAAAATTTTTCCAGTAACATCTTCAACTTGTTCCAAACCTTTTTCCGGGGCACGACTCAAAGCATCAACATTACTCATTAATGATCCTGAACGATGCACTGTTTCATAATCATATTCTAATAATCTAAGAAGCCATCGTGCTACCCTCGGTACCATTGGTTTTATTATTTTTGCAGTTGTTATTGCTTGACAATCGGTAACTATTGTAAATTGTTTCCCCAGTATAAACATTTTAAAACGTTCACAAGCTTCAACAACAGCAAGCACCTCTAATTCATATGCATGATAATTACTCTCAGGAGAAGTGCACTATCGACTATAATACGCTATTGGCTTTAATTCATTTCTCTTTGAAAAAGTATAGCACCAATGCCAGCACTAGATGCATCGGTATGAAGCTCTTGGTCTTTTCATATATCATAAATTGTCAACACTGGAGCTTTATAATTAATTTTATTAATTGACGGAATGCTAGCTCACATTTTGAAGTCCAATTAAAAATAGCGTTCTTCTTCGTAAGCTCAGTAAGAGGTTTAGCGATTAATGCATAACCAGGAACAAATTTACCGAAAAATCCAGATAAACCTAAGAACCGTCTAACCTCTAACGCATTATGTGGCATTGGGTATTTTTCTATAGCTGAAGTTTTCGAAATACCCGGTGCATTTCGCAAACCAAATGGCATTCTATTAAATTCATAATGTGTAATTGCTTTGCATTTTCTTCAAGTTCAATCTGATAATAACCAGACATTAAATCTAATGTAGTGAAAAACTTTTTACCGGATAACCTCGCCAAGACACCATCTACTGTCGGCATCAACAAAGGCTGTTTTTCAGTTACCGCAGTTACGAAAATCAACACATAATCGATCTTCACCATTTTGTTTAGGCACCAAAACAACAGGAGATGCATATAATGAACTTGATTTACTAACGATACCCAATTCTAATAGCTCTTGAACTATTCCTTCAACAACACGCTGTTTCGGGATAGGAATACTGTATGGCTTCTTTAATATTGGCTTTTGACACATTAACTTAATATCCATTTTAAATTGTTTAGACATACCCAATTCGGGCCACTTGCATATTAGTCGCCTCTTACGACCGGTATGCCTACCTCGGGCACATTATAAACCCCTCATTTAATCTACTTATCAAAGCAAAGTTTTGAAAAAATGAGCATTAAAAATTACAAGTATGTTAGAAATGACCAAATTTAAAATAAATATAAGTTACGCTTGGATAGAAACTTAAAATAACTTTAAAAACAAAGTAAATATGATAATTTATAAGAGAGTAAAAATTTCCAAAAAAAAAGTAGTTTAGGTTTAATGTCAGTTTTTTAGTTCCGTCTAAAATCATTGACTTCAGAGTTGTGCTGAATAGAAAAAACACCTAACTATGATGTTAAATGTGTTGAGTTTGGTCTGGTTTGGAACCAATGAAATTGTACTCATAACCCTTTCAGACCTAGCTATATCAATTGTGATATCTGGCTTTAAATACAGAAAATTACATTAAAAAGTTTTAGTTCACGTGTATACCGGCAAGCAGTGATTGTGACAACTGTTTTTCAGACCTAGCTATATTGTGATATCTGGCTTTAAATACAGAAGAGGTAAGTGTTTTCTTCGTTTTTAACATATAAACCTTAAATTATAAAAGTATTTGAAGTTTAATAATAGTATTTATGTTGTGATTGTGTTAATTTAAACAATTTTTTCTAAAAGTTACTATTAAATGGAAGGCAGTGAATAACAGATATCACAATTGTGCTATTCAGGCACAAAATGCTGTTGCGTTGCTTACTCACAAATTTGTTATATACATTTTTTCTAGGAAGATTTTACGATTTGGGAAACAGCGATGACATTGAAGCATTTCTCGATATACTAGATCAATCTGATATAGACTTTAGTGATGATGATGATAATATAGATGAAACTTGGACACCGTTTAACGTCAACACTGGAGAGCAAGAAAACGATGAAAGGACGGATAATGATGAAGGGGACACAGAAGCTCAACAGTTAAGTACTGCAAGTCCACATGTCCAACAGCCGTCATCGATTGATAGAACCAAAGCACCCCCTAGGCGGGAGATTTGGGAAAATTCGCCTTTCCCTAGCACGCAGCTCCCTGTTACTTATGGATGCCAAAACAAACTAACCCTAAAGATGTCTTTAGAGTATTTTAACAACTATTTTCCAGAATGGCACTATGAGAATACTGTAAATTTTACAAAAAAGCACGTATTGGCTAATCGAGGTCAGGAGGCGCGTTAAGTATCAGCCGACATAAAAAGATTTTACGGATGTGCAATTATAATGGGTTGCCTGCAATAAGGATGTACTGGTCAAACGAATGCAAGATTCCCGCTATATATAACTCTATGTCTCGAGACAAATTTCTCCAACTTCGATCAGACATACACTTTGAGGACTTTTCCGTTCCAGATTCGACCAATAAATTTTGGAGAATTCAATCAATCATAGACATGGTTAGGAAGCGTTGCAATGAACTGGCAACTGATATCACAGGCTACTCTATTGACGAGCAGATGATACCATTTACTGGACGATATCCTGCTAGACAAGTAATTCGATCGAAGCCGCGGCCCATTGGATTAAAAAATCTTGTATGCGCAACTTCTAGAGGTATTGTAGTGGATTATGAAATTTTTCAAGGAGCCGGGACATTTGAAGACTGTGGTATTGGGCATGGGCCATCTATAGTCATGAGGTTAATAAAAAACTTACCAAAAGGCAGCCAGATCTATTTGGTAAATCCCGCAACAGGTACAATTATGGTGAACAGAATACCCATATGTGTAAATTCCCTCTGGACAAAGATATTAGTCGTGGCGATATATGTCAGTTTACAAATAGTAATAATGTAGCTCTTGTGAAGTGGAAGGACACAAAGAGCGTTATTGTTGCTTCAAGTAAATGCGGAAAGGACCCTGAGGGTGTAATTGAAAATTATAATTCGTTTATGGGAGGAGTTGATTTGTGTGATCAAATGCTTGAATATTACAGGATAAAAATGAAAACAAAGAAATGGACTGTCAAGCTATTTTTACACTTTCTTGATCTGGCAATCTATAACTCATGGATGCAATATAGAGGAGACTGTAAGGTTTCTGGCGTACCAAAGTCAAAAGTCAAGTCGTTTTTAACATTTAAAATGGAACTTGGTAGTGTACTTGCAGTTTATTTTGAAGCTCCTGATCAGGTGGGACCGTTTCAACTGCCTGAAGATTTTTACGGAACCAAATATCGACCCCATGATGCATCTGATGACATACGGTATGATAGCTACGATGACTGGCCTTCAGTTTCAGATGATCCGCCAAGGGAATGCCGCAAAAATTGTGGAAGTCGTAAAAGAGGCCGGTGCCAAAAGTATAAGGTTACTCTTTGTTTCACAAAAATAAGGATTGCTTTGAGAAGTACCATACCCGTAACTGATTTTATTTTTCTTTTATTATTTTAATTTCAATGTATATAAAAATTTAAAGTGAAATTATTTTTATAAAAGACTGAAGTATCTTAATATTTTTGAGTTCAATTAAATGTCGAAACTATAACTATGTGCTATTTTAATGGAGGTATTTTACATATGACCTAGATACCACAATTGTGCGATGGCCTGTTTTCAAAAAGGTCATTTGGGAATTTTTCTTTTAGTGCATTTTGGCTCATATTTACAAAAATGATTTTCATTCTAACGCTTAATGCGAAATAATTAAGAAAATAAACCCTAGGTTTGAAAGGGATAAAAGAACTAGATCTTAGTTCTACTAGTTTTAGTCAGAAAAGTAAAGGATCAGAGCTATTGTTAATGTTAATATTATTATTTTTTTATTGAATATGATTAAATACATACATATGATGTGAGTTTATAACTTAAAATTGTGTGGTAAGTTTCTTGGTTTTTTTTGTTTGCCAACTGACGTTGAGCAATACCAACAGCACCCTCAGAATCCGCTAGGACTTTTCTGAGCCATTTGATACCAAACGAGGCTCCAGACAGGGCGATTCCCTTTCGTGCGATTTCTTCAACCTGATGCTGGAAAAGATAATAACTTAACCTCGACGGCATATGCTAAAGATATTGATGACATTGCCTTAAGAATCGCGCCGTAAGCGCTGCCTTCCCTGGACTGGATAAAAAAGCGAAAAAGCTGGTCTTACGGTCAACGAGACCAAAACGAAGCATATGCTGTCATCAAAGAAAGAATCGGCGCACCTGGGCCTTGGCAGCCATGTCACTGTTGATAGTCTCTTTGGGAACCAGCATTAACATCGAAAATAATAGCAGTCATAAATCCAACGGACCAACAAGTGCTACTTTGGACTGAATAGAAAAAAAGATGATGAGTATCGCAGGAAATTTATCGATGAGCTGTAGGAGCTTTACGCAGATCTGACCATAGTCCAGCGAGTTAAAGCCCAAAGGCTCCGCTGGCTGGGTCATGTTATGCGACTGGACAAAGAAGCTCCAGCATATACGGTTTTCCGGAGGTAGGGAACTTTACATTCTTTGGGGATCTTCAGCAATGTTTTTGTTAAGATGATCCATGGTTGGGTGGGGTAGAGAAAGCGCAGGTCGAATACCATCTTAGACCTCCGTGATCCTCGAGGAATCCTATAAAATCAAGTTTATGTCAATGCAGTTAACGTATGAAAAAAACTCACTCCACGACGAAAGAGCTAAGGCACCAAACGATTACACCTGCCGCGATCCTTTAACTGGTTAATGATTCGTTCCTCATGTCGTCACCTAGGAATCACTTATGCATTACATAAATTGTTGGCGCCCAACGTGGGACAATCTAACGTGTGGTGGTAAGAAAATTAACATTTCTTTGTGGCGTTTGCGTTGCTTGGATCGCAGCAGTACCTGTTCGGTTGACCCAAAAAAAAAAACTCTTCAATTATAATCTACAAGTTAGTTGTCGTACATATTGATTTCTATCTAATCTTGGCTTGCGTTATAATGACGCTTAACCGCCTAGGCGATTTTGGCCGTTTCGTATCAAAGCACGCCAGTTATTCCTTTTTAGCGATACTGAGGCCAATTGGAAACCTCAAGGAAGTTCAAGTCATCCTCTACCTGTTATTTCCATCTCAGTCGAGGCCTGCCCCTTCCTCTGCTGTCGAATTTAGGTGACGATAGGAAAACCTTCTGTGCTGGAGTTTCTTTGTCCATTCGCATAACATGACCCAGCCAGCGATAGGCGCCGTTGGCATCACGGGAAGGACCATATATCTTCCGGAGAACTTTTCTCTCAAATACTCAATGGACCATCTCATCTTCTCTTGACACTGTCCATGATTCCGAGCCGTACATCCGGACTGGTATGATGAGAAACTTATAGAGCGTGATCTTTGTTTGTCGAGAGAGGACTTTACATCTCAATTGCTTTCTTAGTCCAAAGTAACACTTGTTGGATTTCTAGACTGACATTATTTTCGTTGTTAATGCTAGTATCTCACCGTTTCAAACTTCGGCTTGTCCTCGTTCACCGCAAGACCCACTTTTTGCGTTTCTTTATCCAGCCCAGAGAAGGCAGCTCTTACGGCGCGGTTGTTACGGCCAATTATATCAATATAATTGCCATACGCCAGCTATTGCACGCTCTTATAGAAGATTGTGCCATTGCGGTTTAGCTCCATACGTCAAATCCAGGAGAAGACCCATGATAAAGAATCGACACACACTATCTCTTTGTCGATTTCAAAGCCGC
Source organism: Campiglossa producta (assembly GCA_964058755.1). Taxonomy (NCBI): domain Eukaryota; kingdom Metazoa; phylum Arthropoda; class Insecta; order Diptera; family Tephritidae; genus Campiglossa; species Campiglossa producta. Next base: position 47,458,654 of record CAXKVI010000006.1, on the reverse strand, counting down.
TTTTGACAGCGCAAAAAGGATTTGCCTGTATGCCGCCATTTCTGAATTTGACTTCCCAGCAAAGCTTATACATCTTTGCCAAATGACATTGAGCAATACCAACAGCTCCGTCAGAATCGGGAAGAATCTCTCTGAGGCTTCAGACCCTATACTCCCTTTTCCAGTCTGAAAAAAAGTTGTTAATTTCTCTGTTAAAAAAACATATCGTCAGTGATTCTGCAAAACGACGTAACGGGCATTTTCAAAACGGTGTATGCGATATTTCAGTTTGGCGGTTTTGATTATAAAATTTTAAGACAACGAACAATTGCAAGGGCTATAAAAGTGTTTGTCACGTCTTAGATGCCCGATTAGTGGTTTTGCATAATCACCGACGATATCCATATATGTATACAGATTATAATAAATACTAGGGTTTTTTCAAGAATTTTTCTGAAATATTTCAGGATTAAAAGCCGAATGCAGTGGTAATTATTGCAGCCAACTTAACCAAGAACTTGTATCCAGTTGTATTTCTAACCCTCATAAAACACAAAACTCTATAATTACAAATAAAATACACCCATTTAAGTTCTATAAAGCCGAAATTACTAATACTATTCATCTCTATAAAACAAATATGTGAAATTGTAAGCTGTGTAGCCAATATATTTGTTTTGAAACAGAATGAATAAAATTATTTTCATTCATTCATACATATTCTTTTTTTTTAATTTTGAAAATTTTAGGCAAAGCGAATATTCAAAATGTAAAATATTCACTATTTTCTACTGCCATAGATGCAGACTCAAACTTTGAGTACAATAGAATACAGTAAATTTGAATTTTGAGATGTTTATGTATCGGTTAATTCATGATCATACCATTTATTTCTAAGTCTCAAGGCTCGGGTTCAGAGGTCAATGAGTCCATGCAGCGCATTAGACAGGCATTTATGCAATTAACCATATTCAATGATATGCAAAGCACTAAAGTCGCATTGTCTTAACAAATGTACCAGGTTTTCCGCAGAGTAATTTTCCCAGGACACTGACGTAATCAACGTTCGCAATGGATTTGAATTATTAACTTTAACGGTGATTGAAACGTTTTCATGATCTGAGATTTTATTGTTCACCAGATTTACGCTAGCCTCTAGATCTGCATTAGCATAGGTCGATCTTGCTTGGACAACTCGGTAATCCTGGTATTAAAATGTATCATTTGTGCGTGCAAAAATTTCATTTAATTTATTTACCGTCACCTTTCTTTACAATTCTTTCTTTACAATTCTCTACTACTTACAATACTCTACTCCCGAACGTTTGCTACACCTTTCATTATTATTACAGTTACTTGCTATGTGGTTAAATCCTAAACACTTATGCACCTTCTTACTGTTTGACCATCATAAACGCGCTCCCAGCCAACATTAATTTTTTTTACATTTTAGAGCCCTCTTCATAATGTATACGATCGACCTCAATTACAGCATTGAAATATGAGGCCTTATTATCTTTCTTTGGACGTATAATTTTAAGACATTGCATTTTTTAACATCTCTTTCTGAGCAGCTCTTCTGCTAACAATTTCATCTTCATTATTTTCATCATTAATATAAGCGACAACAATTTTTGGATATTGTGCTTTTGTTTTGATCCAATCCCTCTTTCAATTTTTTTATCATTAGCTGAATTCGTACTAATGATTATAGTACCGTTAGTTTTATTTACAACTCTACCTATATTCAGGTGAGATGGATCTATTTTTATTTAATTGAATTCGTACTAATGTTTTAAAATGATTAATTTTAATTTATTGAATTCGTACTAATGATTGTAGTACCTTTTTGTTTTGAAAAAGACTCATTTGGCATGTTTACCTTGTTTATCGTTTCTTTATTTTCCAAACAAATTCGCATTACTTATTTTATCTATGATTTTTTTCATCTCTCTTTCACTATGTGTGCACTGATTTCATTTTTGTGATCGGACAAAATTTTTTCATCTCTTCTTTTTGCGTTATTAAATTTATTTTATTTATCCATTTTTTTTTTCTTTTCTTTTCTTTGTTCAGTTTCTTTACTTTTCTGCTTATACAAGTTTTTATGTGAATATTATGAACATTTTTGAAAGAAAAAAGAAGAATAAAATGTATGACGATCACCAAAAGATCGATTTTTCAATTTAAAAATAATTTTATTATTAGGCGCCCGAGCAGGGACCGAAAATTATATAAAATCCTAGTCCGAAAGGATTATGATATGCAATTCTTGGAGGAGATAATTAAGATTGGCAGATCGCAAGCAATAAGGAATCACACTTCCAATAAGGACACATTATTTTTCAAGTTACCTAATATCACTAAAACTTAAGGAAGAACTATTATCATAAGGAGGAATTTTAAAACTATTAAACTACAATAATAAAGGTTCTATGCAGAACTTTATTTCATAGGATCATAGAATCCTATATCAACGTTTTATTGTGAAACTAAGAAATTGGATCAAACCGTAATCAATTAAAAACTTTAGCTAAAAGGAGTATAGCATCCTATTTTCAAGCATTAAATAAGAGGAAAATAGAGAGAAGAACAGAAATTAAATAAACTACAAAAACAACAATAACAAGAACAACAATAATTGGAAACAATGACAACAAGATACAAGAACAACTACGAAAATAGCGGCAATATAAAAAAAAATAAACTACAATTCATTCATTCATTTAATCAAATCAAATGACAAACTAAGGACGAGGAATTTGAAAATTTGGAATAATAAATAGATTTAAGTAAGTAAATCAAAATTGATAGGTTAATTTTTTTAGTTTAACATAAATTTGATTTTGTGCAAATAATTGCTTGAAGAAAAAATAGGAGCGAACGAACTCGGTAGGCAGGATTTAGCTTCTCAAATAAAACAGCTCACTTTAGCTGTTAATCGTTTACAAGTACCAAATGTAGAAACTTTATTACCAGTGACAATAAATCCTGCAATTGACTAAGGAAATTGTAGTTTAAATCTAATTAAATCATTACCCGAGTTTAATGGTGATGTAGTTTGTTATCCAGCTTGGCGCTCTGCTGCTAATTTTGCAATTAAATATTATAATGAAGGGTCTGAATAATATTATGTTGCAATGGATATTCTCAGACGTTGTCTTCTTTTAACACCATTTTTAATTCTTAAGAAATTATTTCTAAACTTGATCAAGCTTTTTGTCCTTGAAAATGAAATGAAAATTTTAAGACAGGAAAACCTTCAATTGTTGATTATTATCTTAAAGTAGAAAGAAGAACTTAACCCTTAAATAAACAAACAGATGACATATACTGAAAATGATGAGGTAATAAAGAAACGGCTAGAGAAAATGCACTTCGTGTTTTTATATCGGGACTTCGTCGTCCTATCTGTGATATTCTTATCTATGATTATTATGATTTTGCACTTACATTTGCTATTGGAAATTTTGTAAAGCCGTTTTGTAAAGTCGCGACTAGAATTAACTCAATTAAAATATTACAGGGAAATCAACATGAAAATTCTAGTTTCAATAATCAATCCAATGGATATTGATCGTGACTCATTATTTTTTAGAAATCGGAATGATTTCCAAAGTAGGGAGCAACAACGCAGTCATATAATGTAAATTTCGCTAAACCAGCTGTTAATATTGCAAATCAAAAACAGGAAGTACCATATCATAGGGATCCTTTTAAGCGTTATAGAGAACAATCTAGTTCAAATCAGAGTCCACAAAACAAAGCTCAGCGTGTGAATATATGTCTTTCTGACATATAATTCACCCAATTATTGCATACCTTCAAAATGAATATGATTATGATAATGATAATTATAATGATCATCAAAATGAGTATTTAAAATTTGAAGATGAAAATGAAATCGCTCCTGCCTACTAAAAAAGCATTAAATGGTCAGGAGCTTCGTATTTTAGTTGACACTGGCACATCCAAAAATTATATAAAAGATTTTTTTTTTCTTCGTGGGGTAAAATTTATAAAAAAACCATTTAGATTAAAATCGATAAATGGAATTAATTTAATAGATAAAAGTTGTTTGCTTTATATTCTCGATCATAAATCAAATTTTTATTTGTTAAAAAACTTAAGCACAATTGATGCAATAATTGGGTATAATTTTCTTAAATAAATTGATGCTATATCCAAATGGATTCTTATCATATCGAACTGGTAAAATAGAACTCCAACATTTAAATTGTAATCAAGTAAATTAAATTATTATGGATGATAATACGTATTTTAATTGACACTGGCACATCCAAAAATTATATAAAAGATTTTTTTTTTCTTCGTGGGGTAAAATTTATAAAAAAAACCATTTAGATTAAAATCGATAAATGGAATTAATTTAATAGATAAAAGTTGTTTGCTTTATATTCTCGATCATAAATCAAATTTTTATTTGTTAAAAAACTTAAGCACAATTGATGCAATAATTGGGTATAATTTTCTTAAATAAATTGATGCTATATCCAAATGGATTCTTATCATATCGAACTGGTAAAATAGAACTCCAACATTTAAATTGTAATCAAGTAAATTAAATTATTATGGATGATAATACGGTTCCGGTTAATATTCGTAGTAGATTCCATGAAATGATTAATGTAAATGCTCCCTCGTGAAGGGTGGACACCTCGCCGTGGTACGAGGGCTTAAGTCGATAGCCACAGGGCTACGCTGCCCTTGGGATCATAGCGCCGCCGGTACTACATCACGAGAGAAGCCAAGCCTCTCTGGCGCGACGACTAAGATCTTCCCTCTCCCAATCCAGGGTGTTATGCGACCACGTGCCCATTGGACGTTTGCAGCCGGGAGGCAAATCGTGGCTGTAATCGAACGGAGCCTCTCTGATACCGGGCCGCCTCGGAGAGTAACTATGGCCTTACCGCTCTGCCGCGGCGGACGACACATTCCCCTTACTCTTCCCTTGACCCTAAACTGGCCTTGCCCGGCGAGGGGTCGTACGAACAAGATGATAAATAGTAACAAAAACCCTAAAACTAAAGATACAACAATGTATACTGCACAGCAGAGGAGGGTCGATTAGCTCTGGATAATAAGGACAATCCCCAAAATAAGTACCGGTACAAACACTGTGAAACCAACAACGGCTGATGCTAAAGCCCTAGTAAGTGCCGGTACTGAAACCAAGTCTTTAACGTCTGTGGCAGTGGTCTCACGACCTGGCCCCAGAGATCCAAATAAGGGAACGACCGCGATGGCAACTACAGGTCGAAATTTACCCCAAAATACATCTCTGAGTACTTCGACAAAAGGGCGGTCGAAAGGATCCTTAAGAAATACGAGGGTATTTCACAAGAGGCGCTATCGCCGAATGCTAGAAAGACGGTGGAGATGGCTGAAGCTATCTTACCGAACTTCCAAAGCGATTACGCGCCAAAGAAGGTTAATGGAAATCCCTTCAAACGCCAGAGATCGGACGTGGATTTAAAACCTCACCCGAAGCGGCAGCAACACGCCCCCGTAGTAGGTAAACTCAGCTTTGCTGAAGTGACTAAGGATAGGATCCTCATAGGCATCATTGACCGAGGTAATGAAAGCTGGGCCATTCCTAGGGACCAGTGGCGGTACGTCCGGAACGCTATCCGTAATGCCCTTCTCGACATTATGGATGAGTCCCCGGGTGCCACGCCGATGGGTTCTGATGCGGGATGGCACCAGGGCCGAATCAAGGTATTCGCTTGGGAGGATGCAAAAACTGTTGCACTGTACAAGGCAGCAGCTGCAAGACTGGGTGAGATCTACCAAGGGGCAAGAATCGAGGTTGTCGACTGGAAGGACATCCCGGCTCGGCTAAGGCAAGAGCGTGGATTACTGCTATCCCTGTTGAACCTGAGAGAATTCTCAGGATGCTGAGGATCATGAACCCGTCTCTCCCGACGCAGGACGGGGGTGTCAATCTGGTCGAGGATGCGGTAGGGCCTGAAAGGCAAGTGGTCTTCACCTTGAATAAGGAGGCACTCGAGCCCCTTAAACGGTGCAATGGACGAGTGCGCTGCGGCATGGGTCAGATCGTGCTCGATGTATACCGCGGCGATGCACAGCGCGCTGCTATTTCGGCTGCACCGGAAGACTCGGACATCGCAGTGCCGGAAGAGGAGTCGGAGACGTCCGACTCGGAAAGTTTGGTATCTGCCATGTCAAATGGCGAAGGAGATGGGAGACAGCCTGCTGGACTGGGAAGACCTCAACGTCACAGTGATAGCAGCTATTCCTGAGCGCACCAATGTTGATACTGCCTAAGTTAGTAGGATCTCTGCCACGCCAAATCGTGGTCTGAACAAATCGTCGTTGAAAGATAAGCCTCCAGACGAGGTGGAACTCGACGATACGGCGGTGGCAGGGAAGTCTGAGCGCTCTCATGTTGGTGGTGATTCAGATAAACCTGCATTAATCTAAAGCAGCCTCGGCTTATTTCATCAGTCGTCTCTCTAAAGGCGAAGTAGATGTGGTCCTCATCCAAGAACCCTGGGTCAACAGCTCAAGGATTTGCGTTTTGGGGACTAACGGTTTTAAGCATATCCGAGCCAGCGAGGGGGGCAGGGTTAGAGCCTGTATTTTGGTTAAGTCTGAGCTAAATAATGCCTTTCTCTTGCCCAACTATACCAGTGGTGACGTTACAGCTGCCAGTTTAACAGTCGACAGTACCAGTCTGACGATGGCGTCGGTCTATATGCCCTAAGACGCCGAAGAACCTCCGCCACAGAAGGAGGTAAAAGACCTGGTGGCAAATTTTTCCATGGGTCATCTTATTATCGTAACTGACGCCAATGCTCATCACGTCCAGTGGGGAAGCTCCGATATCAATGCTAGAGGGGAGTCGTTGTTTGACTATTTGTTAACAACTAACCTGGTAGTTTGCAACGTGGGTAACGAAACCCTAGAGCTGCTCTTGAATACGCACTTCCCAGGGAACTTGCATGAGGAACCCGTAGCACCTACAACAAACCTGGCTGTATACATACCCATCACGAAGGAAAAGGTTGAAAGCTTCGAACCGTTCAAGGCTGCACTGGTTTTTCTCTATACAGCCTGGCTGGATCTTAGCTACATTCCGTGCTCCTGGAGAAGTGCCACGGTAGTGTTTATTCCTAAGGCGGGGAAGGCATCTCAATACGAGCCCAACGACTATATGCCGTTCAGTCTCTCATCCTTTGTGCTCAAAACCTTCGAGAGGATAACAAATGACTACCTCTCCTCTACTATTGATAGCAACCTGATCTGTAGGGAAATCTACAGAAACTGCGCTTCACAGCCTAGTTTCTGTTATTGAAAAATGCTGTATGAGAAGGAGTACTGTCTTGTGGCCTTTTTATATATTGAAGGAGCCTTCAACAACATAAGCCCTGATGCTATAAACACCCCTTTAACAAGTCTGGGCATAAGCAGGTCTCTTATTGGACTTATTGATCAACTACAAAGGGGTAGACGAATAGTTTCAGCACTGGGCTCGGTTAACTTATCACGCTATGTCACAAGGGGAACGTCTCAGGGTGGTGTTCTCTCCACGCTTCTATGGAACCTCACTGTCAACCCGATTATCAATGGATCTTTTCTATTCAATTATTTTATTAATAATTATCAATCCAATATTTTCATTACAATAACTATTTCCAAACATACTGAGAATTATTATATTCAATTCCAAAACAATTAAATACAGTACAATGAAATACAGTAGATGATGACAACTCGGCCATTCCTGATATGAACTCGTCCCGAGTTAAGCTTCATTGTTTTCGATTTCTCCATCATCATCTATCTCATTTTTTCACATGTTACAACAGTACTATATCAGCGTTTTGATCTTTCCTCTACAACATAACGATCGAATCTCAATATTTTTTTAACAATAAATGGTCCTTTGTATTTCGGTTGTAACTTCTTAGATTCGCCTGTGCTTTGAGTGGGTGATTCTATTAGAACCAAAGATCCTTCTTGATTTGGCACTGGTTTAGAATATCGAGCATCAAATCTTGCTTTCCATTTGATACGTGCTACTTCAATATTTCGAATGGCTTCACTTCTCCGACCATTCATATATAATTGCCTTCATTATCTTGAATTGCTGCCAAAATTTTATTTCCATTCAAATCGCGGAGTGAAAAATCATAAATAAGATCAATTGGTGCATATTTAGTTGTGGTATTCACCTTTGTATTCAATGTCCATTGTAACATTCTTATTTGTGCATCCCAATCTTTTACGTTATTAGTTGATGTTTTTAAATACGCTAATACTGCTTGATTTACCCTTTCTGCCAATTCATTTGAACGAGGTATTCGCAGAGCTACCTTAATATGCTGAATACCATTCTCCTGGCAAAACTTAGTGAAAGCTATAGATGTAAAGGCAGTACCACGATCAGTTACAATTCTTTTTGGTAAACCGAATGTAAGAGTTAACTGATTTAAAGCATCTATAACTGGTTTGGTTTTTGTTGAACGAGTAGGTACAACAACAGAATATCTTGTAAGGGCATCCACTATAACCAAAACATATTCATAACCACTACGGCTTTTAACAAATGGGCCAAGATGATCCAAATGGAGTGTTTGAAAAGGTAATATTGGTATATCCATTCCATAAAGTTCACACTCCTTCCGGCCTGAATCGCGATTGTAACAACATTCAATACAAGATTTGATGAAATTCTTTGTGAAATTTCTTAACCGTGGGAACCAAAAATGTTTTAAAACTCTTTTCATAGTGCCATCTAAACCTGGATGCCCAACATCATCATGACATAACTTAATTATGCGCCATTCATATGCATGATAATTACTCTCAGGAGAAGTGCACGATCGACTATAATACGCTATTGGCTTTAATTCATTTCTCTTTGAAAAAGTATAGCACCAATGCCAGCACTAGATGCATCGGTATGAAGCTCTTGCTCTTTTCATATATCATAAATTGTCAACACTGGAGCTTTATAATTAATTTTATTAATTGACGGAATGCTAGCTCACATTTTGAAGTCCAATTAAAAATAGCGTTCTTCTTCGTAAGCTCAGTAAGAGGTTTAGCGATTAATGCATAACCAGGAACAAATTTACGGAAAAATCCAGATAAACCTAAGAACCGTCTAACCTCTAACGCATTATGTGGCATTGGGTATTTTTCTATAGCTGAAGTTTTCGAAATAACCGGTGCATTTCGCAAACCAAATGGCATTCTATTAAATTCATAATGTGTAATTGCTTTGCATTTTCTTCAAGTTCAATCTGATAATAACCAGACATTAAATCTAATGCAGTGAAAAACTTTTTACCGGATAACCTCGCCAAGACACCATCTACTGTCGGCATCAACAAAGGCTGTTTTTCAGTTACCGCAGTTACGAAAATCAACACATAATCGATCTTCACCATTTTGTTTAGGCACCAAAACAACAGGAGATGCATATAATGAACTTGATTTACTAACGATACCCAATTCTAATAGCTCTTGAACTATTCCTTCAACAACACGCTGTTTCGGGATAGGAATACTGTATGGCTTCTTTAATATTGGCTTTTGACACATTAACTTAATATCCATTTTAAATTGTTTAGACATACCCAATTCGGGCCACTTTTCTCCGAAACAACTTTTATATGCATTTATTAAATTATTAAGCTTCTGGTTAAATTCAATTTCAAGTTCACCATCAGTATTTGCAGCATACTCACTAACCGACAAAACTTTGCAAGTTCCTCCTTCAATAACCACTTTTCCTTTCGAAAGCACATCAATTCCAATAAGGGCATCGTGAGTCAATACTGAATCACTTACAATCAAAAACTCAACAAGTCGTACAATTTCATCAACTTTAATTCGCGTCATCGTTTTCTCATGGCAAACAATTTTACCACCTGCAAAAGCGACTAACCTTTCATAGCACGCATTGACACACAAGCCACACTTCATTGCAATTGACCGTTTCAATAAAGATTTACTACTACCTGAATCTATTAAAGCATTAAACTCAAGCTCCTCAGACCCTATTATAACGATTCTCTTACACAGTTCTTTATATCCATTTTCGTAACCAATTTTATTTACCGACATTTCATTTTCCCCTAAATCCATATCCATATCTTTAACACTATCTTTGACATCTTCTTCTTCACTCACTAGCTGATTTACTCGATCACTCTGTTTATCATTCAATCTCTTCCTCAACTTGGTACAACTTTTTGCAATATGCCCCTTTTCTCTGCAGTTATAACAAATAAGCCCAGTTTTATCTGCATCCACAGAACCCTGAATTGGTTGTTGATAATAATTTCTTTTATCAAATCATTAAAATTCACATCATTTACAGATATATTTAACAGTGATTGTAATAGATCTGCACTTTTTGAAATTTCATTACGCTTAATGTTTTGCGTAAATTATTATCATTTAACCCATTCAAAATATATCGTATTATTGAAGTATCATCAATATTATCTCGGCGACCAATTGCTAGCATTTTATAATAAAACTCTACCAATTTTTCACCTTTAGCTATTTTAGTATTCATCATACGAATATGGGCGTCTGCTGAATTCCTAACATATGGAAAATCCAATAAAAATGCTCCCACAAATTCGCCCCATTCTCGAAATGCAGGCTGAGCATCAGCCCATCGCTTAGCAACCCCTTTTAGCTTACTGAGAACTGCAAAAATTACAAAAGTATCAGGCCATTGATACATTGCTTTCAACTGTTCAATTCTCTGAATAAATTGCATTGACGAATATGAATTATCAACGGGATTACACTCAGATAAAATTGAAGCTATTTCACTGGTTGTATGGGCAAATTTTCCACTTGGCATATACATACCCCGCTCTTCTCTCATACATGTTGAATTAGGTATAGGCAAAGATAGATTAGAACTCTCCATAGGCGACGGTTGTCCTGACAAACATGAAAATATAGGAAGAGGCTGTTGCGAAGCCTGAGGTGTATATATACTCGATTGCGGAACAAATGGAAAAACTGGATAAGGTAACGGTTGTGATCCAGTTGTGAACGTAGCAGTTTGTTGCGAATTTACCAAAGATGTTGACGTTCAGATTGTTGCGAATTCACCAAAGATGTTGACATAGCAATATGTTGCGAATCTACCAAAGATGTTGATGTTGATATAATAGATTGACATGTCGGAACATTAGATAAACTCGATTCATTAGTTCCTCCCATGCTTGATTCCGGAAGATTAGGTGTATGACGAAAATTTTGTAATTGCGTAGTTAACGTTTCTATAACACAAAGATCTGACTCTTGTATTATCCCTTAACGAATCCCCAGACTCATTCCTCGAATCATCAACTGAAACTTCCATTTCCGTTGAAAGTGAATCTATGATCGGCATCAATTTTTCAGCATCCACATCATGTAGTCTATTTATTAGTTCAGCTCTAGTACCACGCGTTTTCAATTTAAGTTTTTGCAAAGCTTCTTTTAGCTGCAATACTGTTAAACGACTTAGGTCCATCCCACTTCTGAAAATTATCAATGGATCTTTTCTATTCAATTATTTTATTAATAATTATCAATCCAATATTTTCATTACAATAACTATTTCCAAACATACTGAGAATTATTATATTCAATTCCAAAACAATTAAATACAGTACAATGAAATACAGTAGATGATGACACGATGCTGCGAGACACACGCTGGAGGGGCGGGAAGGTAGTGGCATATGCAGACGACTTAGGTATAGTATATAGGGGCAAATTCCCACAAACCCTGTGCGACTTGAGGCACGTAGCACTGCGAGAGGTTTCCACATGGTGCTCGCGCTGCGGACTGAGCATCAACCCGGGAAAAGTAGAACTGGTCCTTTTCACCAACCGCTATAAGATACCACCGCTAATACTACCAAAACTGAATGACGTGCACCTGAACTTGGCTGACAAAGCCAAGTTCTTGGGCACAGTTCTGGATAGGAAACTAACTTGGAAGGAGAATGTTTTTCAGCACCAGAAGAAAGCGTGTCTTGCACTCTATACGTGCAAAAGAGCCATTGGAAAGAAATGGGAGCTCAGCCCCAAAATATGCAAATGGATCTACACTTCAATCATTCGACCAATCATGCTCTATGGATTTGTGGTATGGTGGCTTGCGCTGAGCAAAGCAACAAACCTTAATCTGCTAGGTACAGTACACAGATCTTGCATGATCTATATAAGCGGTGCGTTAAGAACAACGCCCAATGAAGCATTCCAGGCCATTCTTGGCATTTTGCCGCTCGATCTGGAAACGTCCGGCTGGGGCGCAAGCACTACTGGACACACCTGTATTTTGGGATCCTATAGCTTTCTTCCGCTGAGCATAGATCGTTTAAAATCAACATTCCCAACAGGGAAGAATGGGAGAGCACGGATCGGAGTCATGGCGGCACTTCCATTTATACTTATGGCTCGAAGTTAGACGGCAGAGTTGGAGGAGGGGTTTATTCAAACCTTAAGCTCTCCTTCACTACCTGATCACGGCAGTGTCTTCCAGGCTGAAGTGAACCTCACATGAGTCCCGGGCATAGGGACATTGAGCGAAATTGTAGGGCAGACGAACTTGCGAGGCAGGGCACGATCAAGCAGGTTCTTCGGGATAAAGAGCGCTTAGGAGTGCCGTTTGCCACATGCAAGCTTTTGCTGAAGGAGTACACACTCCGCCAAGCCAACGAAAGATGGCTGCAATCTCCAGGATGACGGATATCCAAAGAAACCTGGCCGAAATGGGATTATAAAAGATCAAGACAAATGTATGCTCTAAGGAGAAGAGAAATCTCCATATTAATAGGCGTATTAACTGGGCACGCCTCATTGGTAGGCACGCAGAAAGACTAGGTGTGCCCTACCGACGATGCTGTAGGAGTTGTAAGGATGATGAGGAGGAGGAAAAGGTGGAGCACCTCATCTGCAAATGCCCGGCTTTAAGTGGCGCGAGAATGCGCTTTTTGAGAGTTCCCTTCCTGGTTAGCCTACGCCAGGTAACGGAGCTGGACATAAAGGACTTGATGGCCTTCATCAATAAATGGTTCGAGGAGGAGTAACGGTGTCGGTTTAGGAATGTCAGTCCCGGGATTCTGCTATGTGGAGAATTCCGTTAATACCGGGATTATCAATATGGCGGGGTACCGGAACTGACATTCCTAGTGTTGGTGGTATCACAACGGGCCTTTTAATACTGGCCTAGGTGTGCCTCTGCGGCAGCCACTTGAACCTAACCTAATGTAAGTGCTTTTGCAGATCCGAATCGGGCTTTGACGTATAATACTAATATTGAAGCTACCATTCGTACGTCCACAGATGAGCCAATTTATAGCAAAAGTTATCCATATCCGATGTCCGCTTCGGAATTTATTAATAAAGAAATAAGGGATTTGTAGGATGGTATAACTAAAAAATCTTGTTCACCTCAATACATGTCGTTAGTAAAAAGGGTATAGATGAAAATGGAGAGCAAAAGTTGCATATGGTAATTGATTTCCGAAAAATTAATGATAAAACAATATCAGAAGATATCCAATACCTGACATTTATTTTGGCAAATTTAGGAAAATCGATATTTTTCTCAACTTTAGACTTAAAATCTTGTTTTCATCATATTAATTTGTGTGAAAATGATAGATAAAAGACAGCTTTTAATATAAATAATGGGAAATATGAGTTTGTGGCGATGCACTTTAATTGTTCACAACAAAAGTGCTGCTTAGCAACAAATATTTAAATTTTAATTCAACAAGTTTTCATTGCTCAACTTGTTTTCAGTTTGTCATAATTTTTCATTGTGTGAAAATAAAAATCAATTCTAAATATTAATAGGAAATATTTTATTACTTTTTGTCCTATATTGGTGACCCCGATCGAAAGTTTATAACGTGTCGGAAACAAAAACGCGATCGAAAATTTATAACGCGTCGGAAACAAAAACGCGATCGAAAATTTATAACGTGTCGGAAACAAAAACGCGACCGTAAGTTTACAACGCGTCGGAAATAAAAACCCGTGATTATAATAACATGCTTCGGGATGAAGATCAGCTCGTTGCCCTTCGCGGTGAAAATGAAGAGCTTCAACGGCAGATCGACGAATTACGCCAGCAAGCGCAACAACAACATAACCGCCAATTGGAGCATCAACAACAGCAGCCACCATCACCGCAACCACGACAACAGCAGCAGCAGCTAAGGGATTTTGCCGCTAACTGCGCCGATCATCGTCCTGCAGTTCATCGTGTTGCAGTAAAACTACCGCCTTGTTGGTCCGACAAACCAAAATTATGGTTTTCTCAGGCCGATTCGCAGTTTACGTTGTCTGACATCACAAATGAGGTAACAAAATTCCATTATGTAGTTTCGCAACTGGATGCCCGTGTCGCATTTGAAATCGAGGATGTTATTAAAAATCCTCCTGCGCTGAGTCCGTATACAGTTTTGCGAACAAAATTGATTGCTCGTTTGTCTGCGTGTGAGGAACAACAAGTCCGCCAACTTATCAGTGAGGAAGAGCTCGGCGATCGCAAACCATCTCAGTTTCTTCGCCACTTACGCTCTCTCGCTGGCTCAACTATCGTACAGGATAGTCTTCTTCGTCAACTTTGGCTTAAACGTCTTCCGTCCAATGTCCAGGCTATCCTTGCAACACAATCTGAGTTGTCGCTCGACAACATTGCAGAGTTTGCTGACAATATTGTCGAAGTCTCACCGTGCGCACCGACTTTTCAGTAAACGCAGCGCTCAGTGATAAAGGTATTGAAAGGTATTGAATCTGTTAAGTACAATTGCTGATCTACAAAAGCAAGTGGCCGAATTGTCTGCTTCTCGTTGGGGCCCTCATCATTCTCATAGTTCCTCCAGCAGTTCTCGTCGTCGTAGTAAATCCAGAAATCGAAGCAACTCTAACCAACAAATTTGTTGGTATCATAAAAAATTCCAGGACAAGGCAAACAAATGCATTGCTCCCTGTAATTATTTGGAAAACGGAAAAAGCAGTCTGTAAATGCGGCATCAGACTGCTTGTCAACCAGTAGCCGCCTAATTGTCACTGACAAAATATCTTAAAATCGCTTTCTCGTTGATACTGGTTCTGACTTATGTTGCTTTCCTCGACGTCTATTACGTGATCGTCGTCCCCGTGTCAACTACGACTTGTGTGCTGCAAATGGAAGCAAAATCACAAGATATGGTTTTATAACTTTGAATCTCAACTTAAGACTTCGTCGTGATTTTCCTTGGAGATTTGTTGTTGCTGACGTCGATTTACTGATATTGGATCTGATTTTCTTGCTCATTATCATCTTTTACCAGATTGTCGTACAAAACGCATCGTCGACGTTACCACTGGTATGCAAGTACACGGATTGTCTCAGCCTTCCTCTCAAAGCAGCATTAAAGCAGTTCAGGATTCGTCGACTTTCGGTGCTCTCATTTCTCAATTTCCAGAAATTACCCGTCCGCCAGGTTTACCTCGAAATATCAAACACGAGACCGTTCATCATATTCGTACAACTCCTGGACCACCGGTGACAAGCAAAGTGCGGAATTAAAAATAGCTAAGCAAGAATTCGACGCTATGTTACAAGCTGGTACAACTTGTCCTTCAGAAAGTTCTTGGTCATCGCCTTTACACTTGGCTTCGAAAAGTGATCCAACTTGGCGCCCTTGTGGAGATTTTCGTGCATTGAATGCTCGAACTATCCCAGATCGCTATCCTGTCCGTCATATTCACGACGTCACACTCTTTATCGATGGTTGTATGGTATTTTCGAAAATTGACCTTGTTAAAGCTTATCAACAAATTCCTGTAGCCGAAGAAGACATTTCCAAAAATTCTATTATTACTCCATTTGGCCTTTTTGAATTTCCATTCATGACGTTTGGACTTCGAAATGCTGGCCAGACCTTTCAAAGGTTCATGGATGAAGTTTTGCGAAGTTTGGATTTTTGTTTCGTTTACATGGATGGCATTCTCGTTTTCTCTCGTTCCAAAGAAGAGCACGAACGCCATCTCAAAATCATTTTTGCACGTCTATCAAAATATGGATTGGTGATCAACGTCGAAAAGTGCACTTTTGGAGTTCCCGAAGTTCCTTTTATTGGTTATATCATCTCTGCTGCTGGAATACAGGTTCCTGAAGAGCGTGTCCGGGTAATAAAGGACTTTCCATTACCAAAAACAGCACAAGGCCTTCGACGTTTTCATGGTATGTTAAATTTTTACCGCAGATTTATTCCGGATGTTTCTGAATACGAAGCTCTATTGAATGATGCAATCAGCAATCCACTCCTGAAAGGATCTCAAACAATCAACTGGACCTCTGAACTGGAAGAAGCTTTCATAACCTGCAAAAACTGCATCTCTACTGCTTCACTTCTGGTTCATCCTCGTATTGGTGCGCCTCTTGGTTTGTTTACCAAAGGCGACAGTGCGCGCAGCTCAACCAAAGACAACAACGCGCCCAGCTCATTTTTAGCCATTTCAACTACCGAGATATGTCAACTAAAGTGATTTTCGAAAATTTCGATTTCGAAAAAGGGGGTGTGGTTATCATTCGATTTCGCCCAATTTCAAAATCAACCATGGCCAGAAAGTAACCTAGTAGCCTGTATACAAAATTTCATGCAAATATCTCAATTTTTACTCAAGATATCATGTACACAGACGGACGGACGGACATGCCTTAATGAATTTCTCTTTTCAACCTTAGAACTTCCATATATGGAACTCTATATCTATCTCCATTATTTTGTGCCGTTACATAGTACCGTTATGTGGACAAAATTATAATACCCTTGTACTAGTACTAGTACGCTGGGTATAAAAATGCTGCCAAAAAAGAGGTTGTCGTTTCTTTATGCGGTCTTATTCACCAATGCGAATGCAAAAGAACGACTTGAGTAATCATAAATAAGTAATTACGAACTTTGGTTTATCCCACATGCGGGTTGTTCTTGCATTTAAATAACTATCTATTTCGACAGCACACATATCTTGCCTGATCTGTATAAGCTGTGCATTAAGAACAACGCCCAAAGAAGCACTCCAGGCCATTCTCGGCATTTTGCCAATCGATCTGGAATGGCACCGGGTAGCAGCAGCATCGGCTCTGCGTCTAAGGGAAGATGGCTGCAATCTCCAGGATGCCGGATATCCAAAGAAACCTGGCCGAAATGGGATCATAAAAGATCAATGAGTATTAACTGGGCACTGCCTCATTGGTAGGCACGCAGAAAGACTAGGTGTGCCCTACCGACGATGCTGTAAAGTTGATGAGGAGAAGGAAACGGTGGAGCACCTCACCTGCAACTGCCCGGCTTTAAGTGGCGCGAGAATGCGCTTTTTAGGAGTTCCCTTCCTGGTCAGCCTACGCCAGGTCACGGAGTTGGAAATAAAGGACCTGATGGCCGTCATGAAGTCATATAAATGGTTCGAGGAGGAGTAACGGTGTCGGTATAGTAACGTGAGTCCCGGGATTCTGCTATGTGGACAATTCCGATAATACCTGGATTTTCCATATGGCAGGGTCCCGGAACTGACTTTCCTAGTGTTGGTGGTATCACAACGGGCCTTTTAATACTGGCCTAGGTGTGCCTCTGCGGCAGCCACTTGAACCTAACCTAACCATGACGAGGCTCACTAGGTGGGTGAAAAGGACATGTTTCCACTCACCGATGCTGAGTAATTTAGTACAATTAGGAAAATTGAGTCCGTTTAAATAGTTTTCAGCGTTTTATAGTTGCGCCGTCCACCAGGTTTACCGCAAATGTAGGAATGCTCTCATTTAATTTCGTAGTGCGGTTGTTACATGTTACATGTTGTTGCATGCATATATGTGCACTCCGCGAGTGTCCGATCATGAAAAAGAAGAACTTATTAGTAAATTAGAAAATTATCTTATTGGGAGCGATTTGCAGTGTGCCATCAAGCACTTTTTGAACTTATTAAAATCTGTAATTTTTTTTATATGACTGGGTAGTTCATTAAAAGATTTCAGACCTTTATAAAATATATTTTGCTTGTCCAGTTCTGTTCTAAAGCGCGTTAACCTAAAATTATCACTTTCTCTGAACGCATATGAATGACTTTCACTGACATAAATACCACGCTTCATATTGAATACAAATTTCATGGTGTGATAAAATATTAGCTGTTTAGCGCTGACCCAACTGAGTGCGTCGAGCATGCTCTTTATTGGAGTATCATAACGACATGTCTGTAATTTGTCGCCTTGTGCATCACTAGCCATACAAAAATATTGTTGTATAGTAAATAAAGTTAGATCTCATAGCTTTATTTTGCATAATCTGTAATTTGTCGCCTTGTGCATCACTAGCCATAAAAAAATATTGTTGTATAGTAAATAAAGTGTGGTTGTATTATCGATCTATATACTTTCAGCATCTACTCCTTACTTATATATTTGCAAGTTCTTTTCCAGAATCCGATTTTTTTTTAGCAATTTTGGCAACTATCAATATCATCTTTAAACTTCAACTTATTGTCAATCTGAACTCCTAAGTACTTGAATATGCTCACTTCCTCTATTTTTGTATTCATCATTTGAAGATCAATGCTATTCGACTCTTTTTTATTTATTATAGATATGATCATAAAATTGGTTTTACTAACATTGAGCTTGAGTTTATTACTACAAAGCCACCTGTATAGTGAATCTAAATCTTCGTGCATTTTACTTATTGCTACCATTACATCAGGTTTTCCGACTTCCAACAAGGCATCATCCGCAAACAGCCTAATTTTGCTGTCTCAATGCCGAGGTTATGTCATTTATATAGATGTTAAATAGGACTGGCGCTAACACTGACCCTTGTGGCAGTCCTATTTTTATTGCTGCTTGTTTCAAGTGTTTCCACATTAGCTTTCTATCAGAGCTATTTGTATACATTTTATTCTCCATATACTTAACTTTCTTAATTTTTATTAGGTTTTTGAATACTTAGCAATGGCATTGTAATCGAGAAATCGCCCGTTGACCTAGCTTGTAACTGCAAGAGATGTTTATGTTTATTAACTTCGCTTAATTCTTGATCATACCATTTATTTCTAAGTCTCAAGGCTCGGGTTCAGAGGTCAATGAGTCCATGCAGCGAATTAGACAGGCATTTATGTAATTAACCCTATCATTGATATTCATACTATGCAAAGCACTAAAATCTCATTGTCTTAACAAATGTGCCAGGCTTTCCGCAGAGTAATTATATGGTATAAAACTCCTATTTGCCACTTAACATCGCAGTTCTTTAATTTGATTACAGCACACCAAACGTTTTTATATACTGATTTATTATACCTAACCTGGAGGGGACCGTGTGTAAAAGTCCACGCAAGTGGGAAAGCTTCTGATCGCCATTCAACTGGGAGTGGCCAGAGCGATTCTTCTATGTGCGGTCCAAGCAGCTCACTACGTCCGGGAAAGCCTACGTATGCTCTGGATAGCCACTGAACACTCGCTCGGTGGTGCTCTAAGTGAGAAGCGACAACCTGACAAGGCCACTCCGACATAATCGGTTTAAGGGCTTTCCAGCGGACTTCATAAGCAGCGTCTGTCACCATGAGGTGCGGCTGCAAGCGGGCGTCTGTCTTGAACCAAGCGGCTCGCTATATAAATGTATCCAACCCCCCGAGAAACGGGTTGTGCGTAGGGTTTGGTATCCACCACATAAAAACAAACTTCCAATGAGATCCAATATTTAGGCCTCGGATATGATAACTCACTCTTTAGATAAGGACCACTGCAAACGAAATAGCAATATGATTAAGGAAATCAGGGTATGTTCTTGGAATGTCCGAACCCTTAGCAGGGAAGGTGACGATGCTCGCCTAGTTGGGATCCTCACTCTTTAGATAACGACCACTGCAAACGAAATAGGAATATGATTAAGGAAATCAGGGCATGTTCTTGGAATGTCCGAGCCCTTAGCAGGGAAGGTGACGATGCCCGCCTAGTTGGGATCCTCAAACAGGCAAAAGCTGATAACTGACTCTTTAGATAACGGCCACTGCAAACGAAATAGGAATATGATTAAGGAAATCAGGGCATGTTCTTGGAATGTCCGAACCCTTAGCAGGGAAGGTGACGATGCCCGCCTAGTTGGGATTCTCAAACAGGCAAAAGCTTACATCACCGCTATACAAGAAAAGCAATAGGCGGGGCAAGGTTATAAGACCATTCAAACTTGCAATGTCTACTGGAGCGGCCACACTAATGAGCGCAGATTCGGCGGTGGAAAGTTCAGCCTCCATGAAGAGACTTCGCTGAATGGATACAGGCTCATCGACGTCGCCGGTGCACGAAATATGGTCGTAGCCAGCACCAGGTTGAAGCATAAAAAGATCCATCAAGCAATATGGCTATCGCCAGATCGAAAAACACGCAATCAGATCGATCACTTTGTGATAAACGGGCGGCAAGCTTCCAGCCTTATGGACTTACGTACGATGCGGGGTCCAAACATCGACTCCGATCACTACTTGGTAGCAGCCAAGATTCGTACTCGCCTAAGTACAATTAAAGAGGCACCATAAAAAACGCAAGGAAAACTGGACGTCGAAAAGCTGCAGTCACAACAGACAGCCAATGAATTCACAGAACCACTCGCGCACATTCTCTCTCAGAGCACAATTCAACCCAGAGGATTGCCCGAGCACTGGGAGCATATCTCCGGACCACTTCGTACCGCAGCCGAAGAAGTAATTGGATTCCTCCAATTGCGAAAAAAACAGCTGGTACGATGATAGAGAGTGCAAAACGCAATGAAAACAAAGGACGACGCCTAGGAGGTAACGAGGAGCGTGTGTGAACACTACCGCGAGTGAAGAGGGAAGCGAGGGGGTGTAAAAGTAGGTCGCCTGCCAGTTGGTGCACCCTGGGTAACGCTAAATGACCTACATAGCCTACACGGCTAGTTTCTCGTATTGCCGGTTCTACGAGAACGGTACCAGTACTTGTGCCGTACCCATCGTGCCGAAACGACCCGGGCCGTTTTCTTATATCGACCAGGCCAAGAGCAATACACTCGGGGTGACCCTGTCTGACATTAAGGCAGGGCTATCGAAGAGCTTGAAATGCTAGCCAGCAGAAGGAACGCCCCAAAATTTTATCAAAGAATTCGACGAATGACGGAATGACAACGGCGACCTGGTGACAGATGTTCAGAGGATTATGGAGGCATCACTTCTCTGCCCTTCTAAACGGAGGAACAGAGCAACAATCCAGAGAAGGGGACGAACCCCACAATCGGAGACGATGGCATCGAAGTTCCACAACTCGACTGTAACGAGGTGCGAGTAGCTATATCACGGCTAAAAAACAATAAAGCGGCGGGTGCTGATGGCCTGCCAGCTGAGCTATTTAAATGCGGCGGCGACGTGCTGGTAAGGTGCAGGCACCAGCTCTTGTGCAGAATATGGTCGGATGAATGTATGCCTGAAGATTGGAATATAAGTGTTCTCTGCCCAATCCTTAAGAAGAGTGATCCCGCAAACTGCGATCATTCGACCAATCATGCCCTATGGAGTTGCGGTATGGTGGCCTGTGCTGATCAACGCAACAAACCTTAATCTGCTAGGTAAAGTACACAGATCTTGCATGATCTGTATAAGCGGTGCATTAAGAACAACGCCCAATGAAGCACTCCAGGCCATTCTTGGCATTTTGCCAATCGATCTGGAATGGCACCGGGTAGCCGCAGCATCGGCTCTGCGTCTAAGGGAAACTTCCGGCTGGGGCGCAAGCACTACTGGACACGCCTATAGCTTTCTTCCTATAGCTTTCTTCCGCAGAGCACAGATCGTTGTGCGACCACAACAGTGGGAGATAGCGGTTTTAAAATCAACATTCCCAGCAGGGAAGAATGGGAGAGCACGGCTCGGAGTGCCGCCACTCATGGCGGCAATTCCATTTATACTGATGGCTCGCAGTTAGACGGCAAGTTGGAGGAGGGGTTTATTCAACGGATCTGAAGCTTCAGCTCTCCTTCAGACTATCTGATCACTGCAGTGTCGTCCAGGCTGAAGTTTCAGCAATCATCGACGCCGCGACTTGGATAGGCCAACACACTATCAGACAGGACATTTTTATTTTCAGCGACAGCCAGGCGGCCATCAAATCCCTTGGCTCTTACTCGTTCAACACTGAACTGACGCTCTGCTGTCGTCGATCTCTACAAGAGATGGCCCAACAGAATCGCGTTAACCTCACATGGGTCCCGGGGCATAGGCAAATTGTAGGGAAGACGAACTTGCGATGCAGGGCACGACCATAAAGAGACGGGATAAAGAGCGCCTAGGTATGCCGTTTGCCACATGCAAGCTTATGCTGAAGGAGAACACACTCCGCCAAGCCAAGGGAAGATGGCTGCAATCTCCAGGATGCCGGACGTCGAACCCGATACCCCAAGAAATATCGAGCGATGAATAAACCAACTCATCTTGGGCCATACTCATACAGTGCAGCACAAATAACGAAGCAGTCATCAATGCAGCACCGTAACGTCTTTCAAGAAGGTTCACGAAAAACAAAAACTAACTTTGTTCTGGGTAGCATTTAAAAGGTCCAAATTTACAGAACCTTTTTCTTCTTTTCAGGAACTCTATAACTTTTAGAATGCTTTTTTTCTTTTTTTTCAAAAACTCCAGAACTTTTTTAGTTCTACCCAGAACAGTTTTAAATTCCCAGTTATCAATGTTTTTGAAATTTTCAGTTTTCAGGCCAATTTTAAAATTTACAATTTTTTTTCAGGAACTCCAGAACTTTTTGAAATCTACCCAGAACAGTTTTAAAAAAGTAGTTTCTCGAGTCGTATTCTTCGTGAACTTGGCATAGAAAATTTCGAAAGCAAATTTGTTTGGTCTAATTTTGCAGAACTTTTGTTTTCCTTTTCAAGAACTCTAGAACTCTTTAAAATCTACTTTTCAGAAACAGCTTTTGTTTTTGTTTTTCCTGAACCTTCGTATGCCAACTTAACAGACGTAGCCCCGTAGCCTTTTTCATAGCGGTTGGTATTGCCATTGACTTGGGAAGCGCCCCTCCTACTTTGGAGTCCAACGTGTATGCATGAACGCTCCAGTCGCCTAAAGTTGAGGAAATCTCAAAACAAGGAAGCTATTATCTCCGCTCCATTTGTCAACATTTTTAGCGTAATTAATGCAACTTAAACATTCATTTTAATAAAAATATCCTTAAATAAGAACAAAATACGCAAATTTTTTTTCGTGTTTAATAAAAGTTTATTTTGGTTGGTCAAATTGGCATTTATGTTCATTTTTACAGTAAACCAAAAACGAGATCACAAATGAATAGGTTTTCTGAACACGAATTCACTCAAATTAATGTTTATTTTCAAATGCCCTTCCACTCGGATTCCGGAAATATGAGTTTTTTTTTTGCATTCATTGAAAAATTACCCTCAACAAATAAATAATTTCATATACCCATATTTTATAGTTTAAAAGAATTTTTTCACCGCGAATATAAGAAATGGGATTTTTTTCAAATCAGATTAAGGTATCTGCAATGTGGTTCTAAACTATTTCAATGCAAAATGTTTTTTAACAAGAAAATATGGGTACAAAAATTACACCTTCTATGAAGCCAGACTAGACTGATCACGCTACTTTTATTCTGAATAGGTATCTGCATTGTGGTTGTAAAATATTAAGTAAATTGCTGCATTGGTTTGGCGGTTATTAGTTTTGGCAAACCCATAAAAGTCACACTGTGCAACGGTTGTATCCGCCTATACACAGACAAGATGTGGCACGGTGGGCGGATGGATTTACGCTTCTTTGAACATAGGTTTAGGCTGACATGTAGCAAGGCTGGGCAGAAGCTGCAGAGATGAGAAGGTGTCTGAGACAGTGAATGTCCCGCGCTGTGTAGCATTAGGTGAAAATGTGGAATTCTCTATGTAGGTGATTTTGAACCTTGTGGGACAAATGTGCGCAATAGCTTCATACTCATACCCATTTAGGGGATCGCCAGTCCCTTAATCAGTATGGTTTTGGCACGCTATTCTAACCATTCGGCTACCAACTTAACTAATTATTTTATAATAGCAATCTTACATTATAATAGCAATGTAGTAAAGAACGCCAGTATCCCCTACAGGATTTCCACAAGTTTTTGTTGGTGGTCTCCGTTTTTTAAACTGAACTGTTTATTTTATTAGTAACTTAAATAATCGGAGAGGGTTACTTCTGTTTTTGGTCAATTGTGATAATAATATACAAATAACGATTTATCAAATTTCAACTAAAACCCAATCGCACTAGGTCGTTACTTTTTCCTTTATGGTTTTTTGTGTTTCTAAGGACTTACTCAAAATATTTTATATCAAAAATGAACATTGTAATAGTATTGCATTTGTATTCTACTTTCTCGATGTTACCCTTTGGTGATAACTACGTAATTAACCTCGTTCTTTAAATACTGCAATGGATAACAATACAATCCTTAAAACAATTAAAGGACCGTGAATTTGTTGAGTTTGAAATACCATACAATATCCAACCGAAACGTACAGGCTCACCATCTCCAATTGCGAGCCCTGCTCATTCCACCGCTAGCGCAGTCGGTTTGATCCAATCGTGTTGCAGAGTTTGTTGTACCCATCGTTATCAGGTATAGTATACTCCCCAAGTTCTGTTGTATATTAATAGTGGTCAATATATGTAGATATAGACTCGATGGTCCGTAATCATAGTCAAATTGAGCAGAGTTTTATTTACTTTAACATGATTCTAACATAAACATCATTCTATGTCTGTCACAGTCAACATAAAATAAATTGTATGTCTAATAATATGTGGTTTTAGTTTAGAAATTACGAAAGCATTAATTGGCTTGAGCTCTTGAGGCAACGAAAAAAATCACCCAAAAGCTGTGGAATCTTTAAATCCCAATGTATATTCAGGGAAGCTAAACCGTTCAACCTATTTTTAGTTATAGGTGATCGAAGATACGTCTTCATGGAAGCAAGGACGGATCCATAATTTTTTTTTGCGTGGGGGAGGAGGTGGTTGACGATCTGGGGGGCACGAAGGTCGAAAATGCAAGAATATCAATACCTGATAGAGTTAAAATAAGTATCATACTAAGCATAGTCAAATTGAGCAGAGTTTTATTTACTTTAACATGATTCTAACATAAACATCATTCTATGTCTGTCACAGTCAACATAAAATAAATTGTATGTCTAATAATATGTGGTTTTAGTTTAGAAATTACGAAAGCATTAATTGGCTTGAGCTCTTGAGGCAACGAAAAAAATCACCCAAAAACTGTGGAATCTTTAAATCCCAATGTATATTCAGGGAAGCTAAACCGTTCAAGCTATTTTCAGTTATAGGTGATCGAAGATACGTCTTCATGGAAGCAAGGACGGATCCATAATTTTTTGCGGGGAGGAGTTGGTTGACGATCTGGGGGGCACGAAGGTCGAAAATGCAAGAATATCAATACCTGATAGAGTTAAAATAAGTATCATACTTAGCTTAAGTACAAGAATGTATAGAACTCACATTCGTCCTTTTCTACTATAAATCTATTGAGATGGAGCATCCTTACTTAACTTAGCGATAACTAGAGATCAGGGCTGCACTTTGCGCTGGAATGCTTATCAAAAGGATACAGAAACGGCCTACTGGACCCTTATAAGGGCCACTTCAACACTGGGACGTTATATTCCACTGGTTCAATGTTCGCTTTGAGGTGGTTGGAATTGGATTCCCTCTTCTCCACATTCATTGATGATTTTTTCTTGTGCCTCTTGTGAATGTATTACCGAGTTTAACTCTGGGAGTTTGTTCTTGGCTCCGACAAAATTGGTGCCATTTATGGGCCAAAATCGTTGTCATACCCTTATGTACCATTTCGAAGATACATTTTGTAATGTTATCGTAGTATGATAAAGGAAGTTGGTGTTTTGAGTTGTATGCCAGCTATGACGCTTTGAGTGTTCTCCAATCCGTGTCAAACCCTTGTCATCCAAAAATGGTGCGAGGTTTGACAAGTTGCTAGGCCGCTGGAGCTCATTATGAAGTTTGTTTTGTTTGATTTCTTCTTTAAAGTCTGCCGCTTCCATTTGTTTGACGATGTGCACTTGTGCTAACTCCTGTTTTGCTGTGGTTAAGTTTCGCGACGATGGTTTAAGCTTGCGTAATGAACCGTAGTGCGTAACCGATTATGCGTTGCAGCCGGAGAAATAAGTTACTTCACCTTGTAAATCATATCCGTTTCTTCTACCGATGCCTTCTATATCACTATGGTGGTTGGCGGCTGGGTTAAAGCATTACGGCCAACTGCTTCTTTGCCAAACAAAAATAATAGTCCATCCATATGTTTGTGCTCCACACAAGTGGTGGGGATTGTTGCCTTATGATAACTGAAAAATAACCTATTTTTTCAATCAGTGAATGTCTTCCGCCTCCGCAGTGACTTCAAAATTTATAAAAAAGTATATATACCTCAAAAAAAAAAAACTTTTTTGATTTTGATTACATTTATTGGAACTTTAAATCCACAACAAGTTTTTTGCGATTTTCACAATTTGAAAAAACTATAACTATTCTTCTATGTGCGGTCCAAGCAGCTCACTAGGTCCGAGCGTATACTCTGGGAAGCCACTGGACGTCCTTTCGAAGAGAAGGCGACAACCTGACACGGGCACTCCGACATAATCGGTTTAAGGGCTTGCGAGGGAATTCCAACAGCAGTGTCTGTCATCATGAGGTGCGACTATAAGCGGCTGTCTGTCTTGGATCAAGCGGCTCGCTATATAAATGTATATGTAAGTCCAACTCCACGAGAAACGGGTTGTGCGCAGGGATTGGGACCCACCACATAAAACAACATTCCAATGAGATCCAACAACCGAGTCTCGTATATGAAAACTCAGTATTCAGAAATCAGGGCATACACATGGAATGTCCGAACCCTCCCCTACGGTGACGATACCCGCCTAGTTGAGTACGTAAACAAGGTAAAAGTTGACATTACCGCTATACAAGAAATGCGATGGACGGGGCATGGTTATACGACCATCCGAACCTGCTATGTCTACTGGAGCGGCCACAACGTCAAATGAGCGCAGACTTGGCGTCGGATTAGTGGTAGGAAAGAGACGTGTGAAACATGTAGTGTCGTTCACAGCCGTGAATGAGCGTCTCGCCACAATCCGAATAAACTACGATTTTTCACCATATCGTTTACCTGCTTGAAAAAATATGGGTTCTACTCAAAATTAGAAGAAACTGATGAGCCCGCATCATAATATCAAAGTCGTGTTTGGCGACTTTAACGTCAGCGTGGGCAAAGAGGATGTATTTGGCCCCACTGTCGGAAAGTTCAGCCATGATGAGACAGACCGATTGACTTCGGCGGTGCTCGAAACATGGTCGTATCTAGCACCAGGTTCAAGCATAAAAAGATCCATCACCAACATGGCTATCGCCAGATAGGCAAACACGCAGCCATATCGATAACTTTGTGATAGACGGACGGCACGCTTCCATCGTTATGCAAGTACGTACGGTGAGGGGCTGTAAAAGTAGGTCGCCTCCCAGTTGGTGCACCCTGGGTAACGCTAAATGACCTACATGGGCTACACGGCTAGTTTCTTGTATTGCCGGTTTTACGAGAACGGTACCAGTACTTGTGCTGTACCCATTGTGCCGAAACGACCCGGGCAAGAGCAATACCCTCGGGGTGACCCTGTCTGACATTTAGGCAGGGCTACACCTCGCTACTACAACAACAACAACATGAGAGGCCCGAACATCGACTCCGATCACTACTTGGTAGCATCCAAGATTCGTACCCGCCTAAGTATAACAAAAGAGGTCCCACAAAAAACGCAAGGAAAGCTGGACGACGAAAAACTGGAGTCACAACAGGCAACCAATGATTTCGCAGAATGACTCGCACAATTCAACCCAGCGAAGTGCATGAGCAGTGGGAACATATCTCCGTAGCACTTCGTACCGCAGCCGATCAAGTAATAGGATTCCGGAAGTGCAAAAAAACAGCTGGTACGATGATAGAGTGTGCAAAAACGCAGTGAAAAGAAAGGATGAAGCCTATAAGGCAACGTTAACAACGAATGCAACGAGAAACGTGTGTGAACACTAGCGTGAGATGAAGAGGGAAGCGATACGGCTTTTCCGGGCGAAGAAAAAAGAAGCGCGAAAAATGTGAAATTCAAGACTTGAAATGCTATCCAGCAGAACCAACGCTCGGAAATTTTATCAAAAAATTTGACGAATGACGGAAGGATTTAAACCCGGGGCAAACTCCTGTAAAAATGACAACAGAGTAGAAAGGTTATGGAGGGATCACTTCAGGAACAGAGCAACAATCCAGAGAAGAGGGGGTTTCAAAGACGATGGAATCGAAGCTCCACAACCCAACTATAACGTGGTACGAAAAGCTATATCACGACTAAAAAAATAAAGCGGCGACTGCTGCGACCAATACGCCAAATCTTGGAAAAAACCCATGAGAAAAGGATCGACACACACCTTCTCTTTGTTGACTTTAAAGCCGCCTTCGACAGAACGAAATGTGATGTCTGATTTTGATTTCCCAGCAAAACTCAAAATGACGCTGAGCAACAAGACTTTGTATACCTGGGACGCAGCAATACTACCAACAGCTATGCTAGCCTGGAAATCCATCTTAACTCTTGCAAATAAATGCTACTTTGGGCTGAGTAGGCAATTGAGAAGTAAAGTTCTCTCTCGACGAACAAAAACAACACTCTATAAGTCACTTATCGTACCCGTCCTTCTATATGGTGCAGAAGAATGGCACTGACAGCATCTTATGAGGCGGCTTTGGGACAGAGTTGTTAAGCAATGAATTCACCCCGGAATGCATTCCGTGCATTCCCAATTCCGGAATAGTAATTTTGAACTGTAGCCTTTAATTCACTTCAAATCTGAAGTCCGCATTCCTTTTTGTTATTCCGGACTAATTATACCGTTTTGCATTCCCTGGAATGGAAAAAATTTAAAAGCATTCCGCCAACGTTCCCAGATTATCACTGGACAGGGGCGCAGCCAGAAGAAAATATTTGGGGTGGTTTTGAATTTTTTTATTTTTAGTATTTTCCTAGCACAACTATTTACAAAATTTGATTATAGCGCCAGTCAGGAGTAGAGCAAAAAAGCATTAGACTGGGCCAAAAATTAAAAATTTCGTTTTTTTCAAAAATTATAATGATTTTCTTTTTAAGAAAGGTGAACAAAATTACTGTAATTTTTTCGGAATTTTACGTTCTAGAGGTCTATCATCGCTAGTTTAGACTTTACATACTTATCTCATATTTGGTATAAAAACGACAAACCATTGTTGTAAAACATTTACCATTCACCTGAACATATAAAAAAGTGGTTTACCCCGTTTCGTGGTTAGATTCAATGTGAAGACTTTATTCAAATTTTGATTATATTTATTACATGGTTGGCCAGTGCCTTGCTTAAGCTAGTTCTCTTAACTAAGTTCTCTTATTCTAACAATTATTCTCTTACTCTAATTCTTATTCTCTAGCGGACAGCTGCAAGCTGTCCCTACAAGAATGTGACAAAGCTAATGATTTCCGGGAATTTAGCATGCAATGCAAGAAGGCGTGGGCGGACTCATTTTAGTCATATTACGCTTAGCCTTTAACAGTTGAAAGAATGTGTGGGATGGCGAATTGGAGTTGTTTAGAATTTAAAGCGCATCTTATAGGATGCATTGTTTATTCAGGTGGCCGAATAATTCTTTGGAATTTGTGATGTATTGGGGAAAACAAAAGTATCAGCTTAACTGCTGTTGCTGCAGTTAACTACTCCCCTCTTGAAGAAAAGTCGTCCTCGACTTTTTTAAGTTTTTCTTGAAAAGATTTAATTGCTTCCGGTTTTTTCGCCTTCGAGATATAATTTTTAAAATCACCAAAATGAGTGCAATGAACTGCTGCAGAGAAGAGCAGGTTATAAATGGAAACATGCAATGCAATTTTTTTATTAAAGGATTAGATTTTTGAAATGAAGTTCTTGAAGAACGGGCAAGGAGAGATTTTTTATATATTCAGTTACGTTAACCCTATGTGCCAATAGGTTTTCTGGGTTAACGTAAATCTGTTGTTCCCTATTTCTAAAAAGCGTTTTATTAATTTTAACGGATTTTCTAAATGTTACAAGGTAAGTACCATTAATATGTGTGGGTTGTTTATTGGGAATTTGTATGGTTGCTATAGCATCATCATCATCATTTATTGGCGCTTAACCGCCTAAGCGATTTGGGCCGTTTCGAATCAAAGCACGCCAGTCATTCCTTTTTAGCGATAACGGACGCCAATTGGAAACCCCAAGGGAGTTCAAGTCATCCTCCACCTGTTATTTCCATCTCAGTCGAGGCCTCCCCCTTCCTCTGCTGCCGAATTCAAGCGACGATAGGAAAACCTTCTGTGCTGGAGCTTCTTTGTCCATACGCATAACATGGCCCAGCCAGCGGAGTCTTTGGGCTTTAATTCGCTGGACTATGGTCAGATCTGCGTAGAGCTCGTACAGCTCATCGTTAAATTTCCTTCTATACTCGCCGTTGGCATTACGGGAAGGACCATAAATCTTCCGGAGAACTTTTCTCTCAAATACTCCAAGGGCCATCTCATCTTCTCTTGACATTGTCCATGAATCTGAGCCATACATCAGGACAGGTATGATGAGAGACTTATAGAGCGTGATCTTTGTTCTTCGAGAGAGGACTTTACTTCTCAATTGCCTACTCAGTCCAAAGTAGCACCTGTTGGCAAGGGTGATTCTCCGCTGGATTTCTAGACTGATATTATTTTCGGTGTTGATACTGGTTCCCAAATAGACGAAGTCCCTCACAGTTTCAAATTTGTAACTATCAACAGTGACATGGCTGCCAAGGCGCAGGTGCGCGTCAAACTTTCCTTCCGTTACTGTGCGCACTTTCTTCGTTGCACAGAGGCGTGTGCGTATCTTGGCTGCGACAAGATAATGGTCAGCGTCAATATTGGGACCACGCAGTGTACGCACGTCCAGAACGGTGGAGCTATGTCTGCCGTCAATCAAGACATGATCAATCTGGTTTCTAGTTCTTTGATCAGGGGACAGCCATGTGGCTTGGTGTATTCGCTTATGCTGGAACCTGGTACTACTGATGACCATATTGCGAGCAGCGGCGAAGTCAATCAACCTAGTGCCGTTGGGGGATGTTATATCGTGGAGACTGAATTTTTCAACTGTGGGACCAAAGACTCCTTCCTTGCCCACCTTGGCATTAAAGTCGCCGAGCACGTGGGCAGCGATCATAAGTCTGTTCAAGTTTATCGTAGAAGGAGTCCTTCTCTGCGTCGTCCGTCTCCTCAGTCGGCGCATAGGCGCAGATAAATGTTATGTTGGAAAACCTCGCCTTGATGCGGATCGCAGCAAGACGCTCGTCCACAGGAGTGAACGCTAATACTTGGTGGCGAAGTCCCTTTCCCACCACGAATCCTAAACCACGCGCTTTGCCGCGTGTCTGGCCACTGTAGTATACGTCACAAGCACCGATGGTCGTCTTTCCTTGCCCCGTCCATCGCATTTCCTGCAGGGCGGTGATGTCGGCCTTTGCGCCTACGAGGACATCAACCAGTCGGGCAGCGGTACCGTCCCTTGAAAGGGTCCGGACATTCCCGGTACATGCCCTAATATCCAAATCGTTATGCCTTATTCGTTTTGCCGGGTCGTCAACATTAAAGGGGGTTCTCATCCGAGGCTTTGCATTTTTTTTCATTGGAATTAAGTTTTTTACGTGGCGGGTCCCAAACCCAGCGCACAACCCGTTTCGGGGTTTTGGAAAATATTTACACATTTATATAGCGAGCCGCTTGCTTCAAGACAGACGCTCGCTTGCAGCCGCACCGCATGGTGAACAGACGCTACACAAAAACCTCGGTGAGCCCTTAAACCAAGTATGTCAGAGTGGCCCCACCGGGTCATTTACAATAAGGACACCGTCACTGACGAAAGATATGGGCTTTAAGTATGCAGTTTGCAATTTGCTTCATAAGTATTTAAAAGATTTTTAAGACAGTTATTACCGGATTCTCTAAGCTCCTGACAAAAAATAGTGGTGCAACAGCTATGCTAGCCTGGAAATCCATCTTAACTCTTGCAAATAAATGCTACTTTGGGCTGAGTAGGCAATTGAGAAGTAAAGTCCTCATCTCGACGAACAAAAACAACACTCTATAAGTCACTTATCGTACCCGTCCTTCTATATGGTGCAGAAGAATGGCACTGACAGCATCTTATGAGGCGGCTTTGGGACAGAGTTGTTAAGCAATGAATTCACCCCGGAATGCATTCCGTGCATTCCCAATTCCGGAAGAGTAATTTTGAACTGTAGCCTTTAATTCACTTCAAATCTGAAGTCCGCATTCCTTTTTGTTATTCCGGACTAATTATACCGTTTTGCATTCCCTGGAATGGAAAAAATTTAAAAGCATTCCGTCAACGTTCCCAGATTATCACTGGACAGGGACGCAGCCAGAAGAAAATGTTTGGGGTGGTTTTGAATTTTTTTCTTTTTAGTATTTTCCTAGCACAACTATTTACAAAATTTGATTATAGCGCCAGTCAGGAGTAGCGCAAAAAAGCATTAGACTGGGCCAAAAATTAAAAATTTCGTTTTTTTTCAAAAATTATAATGATTTTCTTTTTAAGAAAGGTGAACAAAATTACTGTAATTTTTTCGGATTTTTAAAGTCTAGAGTTTAGACTTTAAATACTTATCTCATATTTGGTATAAAAACGACAAACCATTGTTGTAAAACATTTATCATTCACCTGAACATATATTTTAAGGAAATCGAATTCCCTATAAAATTTGCATTGACCAAAATTTTCCCAGACTAGCCGTTTTCTAATATCCGAGCTTCAAAAATTAGCATGTTTTTTCGGTTTCCCATTTTTCTTTAAAAAATTGTCAAAAATATCGATGTACAACAAAGATAGATACAGATTCTTAAATGAATTTGAGTGGGCTACAAAAAAGGTGGAACAACTTCTTTTTTTTTTTAAGTTACTTTTTCAAAACTTATTTAGTATTAAATTAAAAAACAAACCATATTTCCGTCTTTTTTTGGTGTTTTTGATCCAATTTTTTTACTAAATTTTCATGATTAATTATCATTATATGATCAATATTATAACCAAAAAATATACATTTCTCATATACGTTCAAACATATTTTTGCTTAATATAGGCTTTTTCTGCGGGTGTGTAGTTCTACAGTCTTCAAATGGCGCAGGCACAAAAACAAAACAAAAATTGACGGATCTGTGACCTCAATACATTAATTTTTATGTATTTTGGCGAGCTAAACCAAATCCGTGATCAGAAGTAGGCTAACAGGTTGCAGTTCTTCACTAAAAAAAACTAATGGCGGCGATATACCAACAGGTTATCATAACCACGACTTGGTGTAGAAGGCCGAACACTTAACCGCTACACCACGGCGGTCGCCAACTTCACAAAATAATATTGGTTAGGGCTTTTCATGTTTCGCAAATTTTCAAACCAAAATTGGGAATTCTGAGAAAATTTCAGTCTAGTTAGCTTTTGTAGGGAATTAGTTTCCTACAAAAATATGTTCAGGTAAATGGTGTTTTTCAACAATGATTTGTCGTTTTTATACCAAATTGGAGGTTAAATCTAAACTAGCGATGATAGACTTTAATATACAAATCTGAAAAATTATAGTATTTTCTTTCACCTTTCTTAAAAAGAAAATAAATACAAGTTTTGAAATAAAAAAGAAATTTAGAATTTTTGGCCCAGTCTAATATACATACATACATATATACCTGCCAATTGTTGTAGAAAAATAGATTATTTTTATTACTGAATGGATTAATTACGGCTAATTTACGTGCAAACATTTTTTCCCTAGGGGTGCCAGCAATAACTTTCTGTGCCGTACCCAAAAAGTTAAGGCTGCGCGAGTGTCTGTGGTGAATTGTAATTGTATTTAAAAGTCGGTCTATTTGTTCCAAGTCGACATCCAAAAGTTTCTTCAGTGAAATTTGAGTGATATATGTCAGTAAACTTTCTGTCTCTTGTTGTAGTTGTTTGTATTTTGTTAAGTTAGTTAAGTGTGCGAACGGAGTGTAGGCGTCAAAAATTGCCACACGCCCTCCGGTAACAGGAATGTATTGTGATGTTGAATAATTTATAATTTCGCCAATCACTCCTGGCATAAGCAAAATGCTGAAAAAAATGGGGAATACAAAAAATAAATTACTTTTTTGCTTGAAAGAAGGGGAAGGGGGAAAAAAAATGTTCCTTTATTATTTTTTTTTTTTACCGTAAATTATTTTTATGAACTTTTCTACTATCTATTAGGACAGCTGTTCCCAAATCCTTCTGCACCTTCCTCTCCACAAATACCTTATCAAACTTATTACCTAATCTTTTGTTTCTTCTTACAAATACGACATCACCCTCTTCAAAATTTCTTTTTTCCGCTGTAGTGCGCTTTAATAGCTTCTCCTGCGCTGCTTTAAGTTTACCTTTAATTTTATTTAATTTCGCGCAATCAAAGTCGTTTATTATCTCAATAGGTTTAGCACCCGTGACAGAGTGATATGTTTCGTTATATTTTAGTATGGCTACCATAATTAAATCGATTGTATCCACAATCCCCTGATGAACCCTGACGCAGCGCGCAATTTCCATCAAGGTCGAGTGGAACCGCTCCACTTGCCCATTGCTCTTGCTATGAAGAGGTGGCACGAAGAATTGCTCAGCATCAAAGTGATTTTTCAATAAGCTCTGAATAGCGTTTGCTTGAAAGGCTTTTTCGTTGTCTGAAACTATTAATTTGGTTTTCTTGAACCCACCAAGTATTTGGAAAAGGGCATTTTTAATGTCAATGAGATTTCTCGATTCAATTGGGATCACCGTAGCAAACTTCGAAAACTTATCAATGCAAGTCAAGAAATGTTGCTTGTCAGTGGAGAAAATATCGATATGTAAGATTTGTCCGGGATACTCGGGAATGGGAGTCTCTCCAATAACATTTTCAGCGGGTCTTCTGTTGTTTTTATTTTCCATGCAGGTTCTGCAGTTTTTTACAACGGAATTCAGCAACTTTTTCATACTCGGGAAATAATAGCTTTCCAGCAATTGTTTGAAATTTTCGTTTACAGACCTATGTGCTCGGTTGTGTTCACAGTTTGCTACTTCAATCTGGTCATTCGGATTCGTAAGATGGGAATGTTTCCCCGACACGATGCTGTATTTTTGCAAGAGTGGGGAGTTCATAATAAATTGCGTTTACCACCTTAGGGCTGATGCCCGTTTTTAGAGCTGTAAATACATATTCTAAATTATTAAATTCGACTGTATGTCGAACGTACTTCTGAAAACAAATTTTAGTCCTTTTGCAATTTGAAGTTCCCTCAGTCAGGATAATCTGATTCCTAAACTGATTCACAGGGAAATTGATTGACTTTATTATATTGGAGGAAGATACCTCGCTATGTGCTGTATTTTGCATAGATTCATTATCCGTTATATTATTCAAGAACTGCCGTGACAATGCGTCGGCAACAACGTTTTCCTTTCCAGGCTTGTAACAGAATGTTGGAGAAAACTCCTCCACAAAGGCTCTCCATCTCTTCATCTTTGAGTTTGAACTCTCAAAGGCTGGTGATCTGTAAAGATTTTTATGTTCTTTATACAGATAATTTCGTAATGCCTTCAGTGACCACACAATGGCCAAAAGCTCCCGCTCATTTGTGGCGTAATTCTCCTCTGTCTTGCTCAATGTTCTTGAAATCATAGTTATCGGGCGACCGTTCTGAGACAGGACGGCTCCCAGTGCATGACTTGAAGCGTCCGTTGTTAATTCAAAGGGTTTTCCAAAATCAGGGTAAAGCAACAGAACATCCTTGGAGGCAAGAATTTGTTTAATTTTTTCGAATGCATTCACTGCATCCTCATCCAAATGAATCTGGATGTTCTTGGACTTATTTGCTCCAATGTGGCCATTTTCACCACGCAAATACCTAGTGAGGGGCTTGGCTATTGCTGCATAATCCCTTACGAATTTTCTGTAATATCCCGACAAACCGAGGAATGACCTTAAAGCTCTAAGGGTTGTATGGATCCTATAGCCCACGATATCCCTCACCTTGTCCGGTGAGGTTTTCACACCATTTTGCGATACCACAAAACCCAAGAACTCTACCTCCTTCTTAAAAAATTTCGATTTCTCCACCGAAACTCGCATGTGCGCCTCAGCCAAATCACCAAGTATTGTATTTATATGGCTCAAATGTGTCTTCTCATCAGGAGAAAATATGATGATGTCATCGATGTACACGTGACAAAACTTCCCTATATATGGCCTGAGAATGTCGTCAATTGCCCTTTGAAATATACTCGGGGCGTTTTTAAGGCCAAAAGGCAAACGACAAAACTCATATTTGCCATTATTAATGTTAAAAGCGGTTTTTTGGCGGTCCTTTTCGGCCAGCAATATGTGATGAAATCCCGACTTTAAATCGAGTGTCGAAAAATACACTGAATTTCCCAAATTACTTAAAATAACTGATGTGTCGGGTATTGGATATTTGTCGGCGATGGTCTTATCATTAATTTTTCTGAAATCAACCACCATCCGAAGCTTGGGGATACCGCTTTCATCCAATCCCTTCTTTTTTACCACGTGTATCGGCGAATAATAAGGCGAGCAGGAAGGTCTCACGATGCCATCCGCCAACAGAGATTCTATTTCCCTATTAACATAGCTAGCCGCTGACATTGGGTATGGATAGGTCTTCGTATAAATAGGTGCATCAGTGGTTGTTCTAATTCTTGCAACCACGTTTGTATTATAGGGGAGTGCCCTATTTGGTTCTGCAAATGCGCAGTGATTATCTTTTATTATCTGCACAAATTCCTCCTTAACTTCGCACCGAAATACTGCAATTTCTCGTTCCCACCTCTATAACGCAAAACATCACTCCTTATGCTTATTTCCGCGTCAATTTCCTTCAGAAAGTCATACCCCATAATAGCATCGAAGGTTGTCAATCCCGAAAGGACAAAAAATGTGCCTATGTGACCAAGGAATGAAATTTTACATCTTTCCACAACCTCAGTTTCTCCGTTAATCGTTTTTACTTTAAACGCTTTATCGAGCTTAGTTATATTTTTTAGACTGTTTAATTTTTTTACATAATTTTTAGTCGTACCGGTGTCTATCAAAACCTTGAGCCTCTGACCATTGTTCAAAGTTTTAGCGATATATGGCAGAAGAGACCCTACCCTAAAAAATTCATTTCCTCTGGAATCTGGTCTTCGTTTATATTATTAAGCCTTTGGAGCCATTCTTCTGGTGGACTCCAATGGTCTTTTAACAGGTTGGGGCTGCTGCTTCCTTTGGAAGCTTTGCATAGCACTCCTGTAGCTCCTATCCACTTCCATAGGCTCCTGGCTCGCATTTTGATGGACATTTTCAAACACTTGTCCACGACCCCGCCCTACATTTTGATTGACATTTTCAAACACTTGTCCGCGATGACGTGTGGTTGGGGTTACGTTCTGCTGTTGCATGGTTGGGTGGGATATCCTTTGATAATGAGGGGAATGGAGGGTGGAAGTGGGAGCCTGGTTTTGCCTAGAATTGTTATCGAAAGTGTTGGCGAAATTATATCTAACTTGGTTTGACTCCAACTCCTGTGCCAGGACAAGAGCCGAGGGCATATCATCCGGTTTACAGGAGAATAAAATATCGCACATAGGGCGTCTTAGCCCTGATATAAACACCCTCAGAGCATCATGCCTGTATTTGGCGTTCAGTGAGTCTATGATCTGCTGATTACCCTCGATGGTCATGATGACCTTATTTGTGATTAGGGTCAACTTTCTTTCGACTTCGTCGTAAAAGTCTGTAATTGTTTTCGAACCCTGTTTTAGGGTCGAAAGTTCTTGTTAACCAAACGAGGCTTCAGACAGGGCGACTCCCTTTCGTGCGATTTCTTCAACCTGATGCTGGAGAAGATAATTCGAGCAGAAGAGCTAAACCGCAATAGCACAATCTTCTACAAGAGCGTACAATTGCTGGCGTATGCCGATGATATTGATATCATTGGCCTTAACAACCGCGCCGTAAGCGCTGCCTTCTCTGGACTGGATAAGGAAGCGAAAACAGTGGGTCTTGCCGTGAACGAGGACAAGACGAAGTATTTGCTGTCATCAAAGAAAGAATCGGCGCACCTGCGCCTTGGCAGCCATGTCACTGTTGATAGTTACAAATTTGAAACTGTGAGGGACTTCGTCTATTTGGGAACCAGTATCAACACCGAAAATAATATCAGTCTAGAAATCCAGCGGAGAATCACTCTTGCCAACAAGTGCTACTTTGGGCTGAGTAGGCAACTGAGAAGTAAAGTCCTCATCTCGACGAACAAAAACAACACTCTATAAGTCACTTATCGTACCCGTCCTTCTATATGGTGCAGAAGAATGGCACTGACAGCATCTTATGAGGCGGCTTTGGGACAGAGTTGTTAAGCAATGAATTCACCCCGGAATGCATTCCGTGCATTCCCAATTCCGGAAGAGTAATTTTGAACTGTAGCCTTTAATTCACTTCAAATCTGAAGTCCGCATTCCTTTTTGTTATTCCGGACTAATTATACCGTTTTGCATTCCCTGGAATGGAAAAAATTTAAAAGCATTCCGTCAACGTTCCCAGATTATCACTGGACAGGGGCGCAGCCAGAAGAAAATGTTTGGGGTGGTTTTGAATTTTTTTCTTTTTAGTATTTTCCTAGCACAACTATTTACAAAATTTGATTATAGCGCCAGTCAGGAGTAGCGCAAAAAAGCATTAGACTGGGCCAAAAATTAAAAATTTCGTTTTTTTTCAAAAATTATAATGATTTTCTTTTTAAGAAAGGTGAACAAAATTACTGTAATTTTTTCGGATTTTTAAAGTCTAGAGTTTAGACTTTAAATACTTATCTCATATTTGGTATAAAAACGACA
Source organism: Campiglossa producta (assembly GCA_964058755.1). Lineage (NCBI taxonomy): Eukaryota > Metazoa > Arthropoda > Insecta > Diptera > Tephritidae > Campiglossa > Campiglossa producta. The sequence continues at coordinate 47,419,555 of CAXKVI010000006.1, read as the reverse complement.
AACCATTGTTGTAAAACATTTACCATTCACCTGAACATATATTTTAAGGAAATCGAATTCCCTATAAAATTTGCATTGACCAAAATTTTCCCAGACTAGCCGTTTTCTAATATCCGAGCTTCAAAAATTAGCATGTTTTTTCGGTTTCCCATTTTTCTTTAAAAAATTGTCAAAAATATCGATGTACAACAAAGATAGATACAGATTCTTAAATGAATTTGAGTGGGCTACAAAAAAGGTGGAACAACTTCTTTTTTTTTTTAAGTTACTTTTTCAAAACTTATTTAGTATTAAATTAAAAAACAAACCATATTTCCGTCTTTTTTTGGTGTTTTTGATCCAATTTTTTTACTAAATTTTCATGATTAATTATCATTATATGATCAATATTATAACCAAAAAATATACATTTCTCATATACGTTCAAACATATTTTTGCTTAATATAGGCTTTTTCTGCGGGTGTGTAGTTCTACAGTCTTCAAATGGCGCAGGCACAAAAACAAAACAAAAATTGACGGATCTGTGACCTCAATACATTAATTTTTATGTATTTTGGCGAGCTAAACCAAATCCGTGATCAGAAGTAGGCTAACAGGTTGCAGTTCTTCACTAAAAAAAACTAATGGCGGCGATATACCAACAGGTTATCATAACCACGACTTGGTGTACAAGGCCGAACACTTAACCGCTACACCACGGCGGTCGCCAACTTCACAAAATAATATTGGTTAGGGCTTTTCATGTTTCGCAAATTTTCAAACCAAAATTGGGAATTCTGAGAAAATTTCAGTCTAGTTAGCTTTTGTAGGGAATTAGTTTCCTACAAAAATATGTTCAGGTAAATGGTGTTTTTCAACAATGATTTGTCGTTTTTATACCAAATTGGAGGTTAAATCTAAACTAGCGATGATAGACCTCTGACTTTAATATACAAATCTGAAAAATTATAGTATTTTCTTTCACCTTTCTTAAAAAGAAAATAAATACAAGTTTTGAAATAAAAAAGAAATTTAGAATTTTTGGCCCAGTCTAATATACATACATACATATATACCTGCCAATTGTTGTAGAAAAATAGATTATTTTTATTACTGAATGGATTAATTACGGCTAATTTACGTGCAAACATTTTTTCCCTAGGGGTGCCAGCAATAACTTTCTGTGCCGTACCCAAAAAGTTAAGGCTGCGCGAGTGTCTGTGGTGAATTGTAATTGTATTTAAAAGTCGGTCTATTTGTTCCAAGTCGACATCCAAAAGTTTCTTCAGTGAAATTTGAGTGCTATATGTCAGTAAACTTTCTGTCTCTTGTTGTAGTTGTTTGTATTTTGTTAAGTTAGTTAAGTGTGCGAACGGAGTGTAGTCGTCAAAAATTGCCACACGCCCTCCGGTAACAGGAATGTATTGTGATGTTGAATAATTTATAATTTCGCCAATCACTCCTGGCATAAGCAAAATGCTGAAAAAAATGGGGAATACAAAAAATAAATTACTTTTTTGCTTGAAAGAAGGGGAAGGGGAAAAAAAAATGTTCCTTTATTATTTTTTTTTTATAAATTATTTTTATGAACTTTTCTACTATCTATTAGGACAGCTGTTCCCAATCCTTCTGCACCTTCCTCTCCACAAATACCTTATCAAACTTATTACCTAATCTTTTGTTTCTTCTTACAAATACGACATCACCCTCTTCAAAATTTCTTTTTTCCGCTGTAGTGCGCTTTAATAGCTTCTCCTGCGCTGCTTTAAGTTTACCTTTAATTTTATTTAATTTCGCGCAATCAAAGTCGTTTATTATATCAATAGGTTTAGCACCCGTGACAGAGTGATATGTTTCGTTATATTTTAGTATGGCTACCATAATTAAATCGATTGTATCCACAATCCCCTGATGAACCCTGACGCAGCGCGCAATTTCCATCAAGGTCGAGTGGAACCGCTCCACTTGCCCATTGCTCTTGCTATGAAGAGGTGGCACGAAGAATTGCTCAGCATCAAAGTGATTTTTCAATAAGCTCTGAATAGCGTTTGCTTGAAAGGCTTTTTCGTTGTCTGAAACTATTAATTTGGTTTTCTTGAACCCACCAAGTATTTGGAAAAGGGCATTTTTAATGTCAATGAGATTTCTCGATTCAATTGGGATCACCGTAGCAAACTTCGAAAACTTATCAATGCAAGTCAAGAAATGTTGCTTGTCAGTGGAGACAATATCGATATGTAAGATTTGTCCGGGATACTCGGGAATGGGAGTCTCTCCAATAACATTTTCAGCGGGTCTTCTGTTGTTTTTATTTTCCATGCAGGTTCTGCAGTTTTTTACAACGGAATTCAGCAACTTTTTCATACTCGGGAAATAATAGCTTTCCAGCAATTGTTTGAAATTTTCGTTTACAGACCTATGTGCTCGGTTGTGTTCACAGTTTGCTACTTCAATCTGGTCATTCGGATTCGTAAGATGGGAATGTTTCCCCGACACGATGCTGTATTTTTGCAAGAGTGGGGAGTTCACAATAAATTGCGTTTACCACCTTAGGGCTGATGCCCGTTTTTAGAGCTGTAAATACATATTCTAAATTATTAAATTCGACTGTATGTCGAACGTACTTCTGAAAACAAATTTTAGTCCTTTTGCAATTTGAAGTTCCCTCAGTCAGGATAATCTGATTCCTAAACTGATTCACAGGGAAATTGATTGACTTTATTATATTGGAGGAAGATACCTCGCTATGTGCTGTATTTTGCATAGATTCATTATCCGTTATATTATTCAAGAACTGCCGTGACAATGCGTCGGCAACAACGTTTTCCTTTCCAGGCTTGTAACAGAATGTTGGAGAAAACTCCTCCACAAAGGCTCTCCATCTCTTCATCTTTGAGTTTGAACTCTCAAAGGCTGGTGATCTGTAAAGATTTTTATGTTCTTTATACAGATAATTTCGTAATGCCTTCAGTGACCACACAATGGCCAAAAGCTCCCGCTCATTTGTGGCGTAATTCTCCTCTGTCTTGCTCAATGTTCTTGAAATCATAGTTATCGGGCGACCGTTCTGAGACAGGACGGCTCCCAATGCATGACTTGAAGCGTCCGTTGTTAATTCAAAGGGTTTTCCAAAATCAGGGTAAAGCAACAGAACATCCTTGGAGGCAAGAATTTGTTTAATTTTTTCGAATGCATTCACTGCATCCTCATCCAAATGAATCTGGATGTTCTTGGACTTATTTGCTCCAATGTGGCCATTTTCACCACGCAAATACCTAGTGAGGGGCTTGGCTATTGCTGCATAATCCCTTACGAATTTTCTGTAATATCCCGACAAACCGAGGAATGACCTTAAAGCTCTAAGGGTTGTATGGATCCTATAGCCCACGATATCCCTCACCTTGTCCGGTGAGGTTTTCACACCATTTTGCGATACCACAAAACCCAAGAACTCTACCTCCTTCTTAAAAAATTTCGATTTCTCCACCGAAACTCGCATGTGCGCCTCAGCCAAATCACCAAGTATTGTATTTATATGGCTCAAATGTGTCTTCTCATCAGGAGAAAATATGATGATGTCATCGATGTACACGTGACAAAACTTCCCTATATATGGCCTGAGAATGTCGTCAATTGCCCTTTGAAATATACTCGGGGCGTTTTTAAGGCCAAAAGGCAAACGACAAAACTCATATTTGCCATTATTAATGTTAAAAGCGGTTTTTTGGCGGTCCTTTTCGGCCAGCAATATGTGATGAAATCCCGACTTTAAATCGAGTGTCGAAAAATACACTGAATTTCCCAAATTACTTAAAATAACTGATGTGTCGGGTATTGGATATTTGTCGGCGATGGTCTTATCATTAATTTTTCTGAAATCAACCACCATCCGAAGCTTGGGGATACCGCTTTCATCCAATCCCTTCTTTTTTACCACGTGTATCGGCGAATAATAAGGCGAGCAGGAAGGTCTCACGATGCCATCCGCCAACAGAGATTCTATTTCCCTATTAACATAGCTAGCCGCTGACATTGGGTATGGATAGGTCTTCGTATAAATAGGTGCATCAGTGGTTGTTCTAATTCTTGCAACCACGTTTGTATTATAGGGGAGTGCCCTATTTGGTTCTGCAAATGCGCAGTGATTATCTTTTATTATCTGCACAAATTCCTCCTTAACTTCGCACCGAAATACTGCAATTTCTCGTTCCCACCTCTATAACGCAAAACATCACTCCTTATGCTTATTTCCGCGTCAATTTCCTTCAGAAAGTCATACCCCATAATAGCATCGAAGGTTGTCAATCCCGAAAGGACAAAAAATGTGCCTATGTGACCAAGGAATGAAATTTTACATCTTTCCACAACCTCAGTTTCTCCGTTAATCGTTTTTACTTTAAACGCTTTATCGAGCTTAGTTATATTTTTTAGACTGTTTAATTTTTTTACATAATTTTTAGTCGTACCGGTGTCTATCAAAACCTTGAGCCTCTGACCATTGTTCAAAGTTTTAGCGATATATGGCAGAAGAGACCCTACCCTAAAAAATTCATTTCCTCTGGAATCTGGTCTTCGTTTATATTATTAAGCCTTTGGAGCCATCCTTCTGGTGGACTCCAATGGTCTTTTAACAGGTTGGGGCTGCTGCTTCCTTTGGAAGCTTTGCATAGCACTCCTGTAGCTCCTATCCACTTCCATAGGCTCCTGGCTCGCATTTTGATGGACATTTTCAAACACTTGTCCACGACCCCGCCCTACATTTTGATTGACATTTTCAAACACTTGTCCGCGATGACGTGTGGTTGGGGTTACGTTCTGCTGTTGCATGGTTGGGTGGGATATCCTTTGATAATGAGGGGAATGGAGGGTGGAAGTGGGAGCCTGGTTTTGCCTAGAATTGTTATCGAAAGTGTTGGCGAAATTATATCTAACTTGGTTTGACTCCAACTCCTGTGCCAGGACAAGAGCCGAGGGCATATCATCCGGTTTACAGGAGAATAAAATATCGCACATAGGGCGTCTTAGCCCTGATATAAACACCCTCAGAGCATCATGCCTGTATTTGGCGTTCAGTGAGTCTATGATCTGCTGATTACCCTCGATGGTCATGATGACCTTATTTGTGATTAGGGTCAACTTTCTTTCGACTTCGTCGTAAAAGTCTGTAATTGTTTTCGAACCCTGTTTTAGGGTCGAAAGTTCTTGTTAACCAAACGAGGCTTCAGACAGGGCGACTCCCTTTCGTGCGATTTCTTCAACCTGATGCTGGAGAAGATAATTCGAGCAGAAGAGCTAAACCGCAATAGCACAATCTTCTACAAGAGCGTACAATTGCTGGCGTATGCCGATGATATTGATATCATTGGCCTTAACAACCGCGCCGTAAGCGCTGCCTTCTCTGGACTGGATAAGGAAGCGAAAACAGTGGGTCTTGCCGTGAACGAGGACAAGACGAAGTATTTGCTGTCATCAAAGAAAGAATCGGCGCACCTGCGCCTTGGCAGCCATGTCACTGTTGATAGTTACAAATTTGAAACTGTGAGGGACTTCGTCTATTTGGGAACCAGTATCAACACCGAAAATAATATCAGTCTAGAAATCCAGCGGAGAATCACTCTTGCCAACAAGTGCTACTTTGGGCTGAGTAGGCAACTGAGAAGTAAAGTCCTCATCTCGACGAACAAAAACAACACTCTATAAGTCACTTATCGTACCCGTCCTTCTATATGGTGCAGAAGAATGGCACTGACAGCATCTTATGAGGCGGCTTTGGGACAGAGTTGTTAAGCAATGAATTCACCCCGGAATGCATTCCGTGCATTCCCAATTCCGGAAGAGTAATTTTGAACTGTAGCCTTTAATTCACTTCAAATCTGAAGTCCGCATTCCTTTTTGTTATTCCGGACTAATTATACCGTTTTGCATTCCCTGGAATGGAAAAAATTTAAAAGCATTCCGTCAACGTTCCCAGATTATCACTGGACAGGGGCGCAGCCAGAAGAAAATGTTTGGGGTGGTTTTGAATTTTTTTCTTTTTAGTATTTTCCTAGCACAACTATTTACAAAATTTGATTATAGCGCCAGTCAGGAGTAGCGCAAAAAAGCATTAGACTGGGCCAAAAATTAAAAATTTCGTTTTTTTTTCAAAAATTATAATGATTTTCTTTTTAAGAAAGGTGAACAAAATTACTGTAATTTTTTCGGATTTTTAAAGTCTAGAGTTTAGACTTTAAATACTTATCTCATATTTGGTATAAAAACGACAAACCATTGTTGTAAAACATTTACCATTCACCTGAACATATATTTTAAGGAAATCGAATTCCCTATAAAATTTGCATTGACCAAAATTTTCCCAGACTAGCCGTTTTCTAATATCCGAGCTTCAAAAATTAGCATGTTTTTTCGGTTTCCCATTTTTCTTTAAAAAATTGTCAAAAATATCGATGTACAACAAAGATAGATACAGATTCTTAAATGAATTTGAGTGGGCTACAAAAAAGGTGGAACAACTTCTTTTTTTTTTTAAGTTACTTTTTCAAAACTTATTTAGTATTAAATTAAAAAACAAACCATATTTCCGTCTTTTTTTGGTGTTTTTGATCCAATTTTTTTACTAAATTTTCATGATTAATTATCATTATATGATCAATATTATAACCAAAAAATATACATTTCTCATATACGTTCAAACATATTTTTGCTTAATATAGGCTTTTTCTGCGGGTGTGTAGTTCTACAGTCTTCAAATGGCGCAGGCACAAAAACAAAACAAAAATTGACGGATCTGTGACCTCAATACATTAATTTTTATGTATTTTGGCGAGCTAAACCAAATCCGTGATCAGAAGTAGGCTAACAGGTTGCAGTTCTTCACTAAAAAAAACTAATGGCGGCGATATACCAACAGGTTATCATAACCACGACTTGGTGTAGAAGGCCGAACACTTAACCGCTACACCACGGCGGTCGCCAACTTCACAAAATAATATTGGTTAGGGCTTTTCATGTTTCGCAAATTTTCAAACCAAAATTGGGAATTCTGAGAAAATTTCAGTCTAGTTAGCTTTTGTAGGGAATTAGTTTCCTACAAAAATATGTTCAGGTAAATGGTGTTTTTCAACAATGATTTGTCGTTTTTATACCAAATTGAAGGTTAAATCTAAACTAGCGATGATAGACCTCTGACTTTAATATACAAATCTGAAAAATTATAGTATTTTCTTTCACCTTTCTTAAAAAGAAAATAAATACAAGTTTTGAAATAAAAAAGAAATTTAGAATTTTTGGCCCAGTCTAATATACATACATACATATATACCTGCCAATTGTTGTAGAAAAATAGATTATTTTTATTACTGAATGGATTAATTACGGCTAATTTACGTGCAAACATTTTTTCCCTAGGGGTGCCAGCAATAACTTTCTGTGCCGTACCCAAAAAGTTAAGGCTGCGCGAGTGTCTGTGGTGAATTGTAATTGTATTTAAAAGTCGGTCTATTTGTTCCAAGTCGACATCCAAAAGTTTCTTCAGTGAAATTTGAGTGATATATGTCAGTAAACTTTCTGTCTCTTGTTGTAGTTGTTTGTATTTTGTTAAGTTAGTTAAGTGTGCGAACGGAGTGTAGTCGTCAAAAATTGCCACACGCCCTCCGGTAACAGGAATGTATTGTGATGTTGAATAATTTATAATTTCGCCAATCACTCCTGGCATAAGCAAAATGCTGAAAAAAATGGGGAATACAAAAAATAAATTACTTTTTTGCTTGAAAGAAGGGGAAGGGGAAAAAAAAATGTTCCTTTATTATTTTTTTTTTTTACCGTAAATTATTTTTATGAACTTTTCTACTATCTATTAGGACAGCTGTTCCCAAATCCTTCTGCACCTTCCTCTCCACAAATACCTTATCAAACTTATTACCTAATCTTTTGTTTCTTCTTACAAATACGACATCACCCTCTTCAAAATTTCTTTTTTCCGCTGTAGTGCGCTTTAATAGCTTCTCCTGCGCTGCTTTAAGTTTACCTTTAATTTTATTTAATTTCGCGCAATCAAAGTCGTTTATTATATCAATAGGTTTAGCACCCGTGACAGAGTGATATGTTTCGTTATATTTTAGTATGGCTACCATAATTAAATCGATTGTATCCACAATCCCCTGATGAACCCTGACGCAGCGCGCAATTTCCATCAAGGTCGAGTGGAACCGCTCCACTTGCCCATTGCTCTTGCTATGAAGAGGTGGCACGAAGAATTGCTCAGCATCAAAGTGATTTTTCAATAAGCTCTGAATAGCGTTTGCTTGAAAGGCTTTTTCGTTGTCTGAAACTATTAATTTGGTTTTCTTGAACCCACCAAGTATTTGGAAAAGGGCATTTTTAATGTCAATGAGATTTCTCGATTCAATTGGGATCACCGTAGCAAACTTCGAAAACTTATCAATGCAAGTCAAGAAATGTTGCTTGTCAGTGGAGAAAATATCGATATGTAAGATTTGTCCGGGATACTCGGGAATGGGAGTCTCTCCAATAACATTTTCAGCGGGTCTTCTGTTGTTTTTATTTTCCATGCAGGTTCTGCAGTTTTTTACAACGGAATTCAGCAACTTTTTCATACTCGGGAAATAATAGCTTTCCAGCAATTGTTTGAAATTTTCGTTTACAGACCTATGTGCTCGGTTGTGTTCACAGTTTGCTACTTCAATCTGGTCATTCGGATTCGTAAGATGGGAATGTTTCCCCGACACGATGCTGTATTTTTGCAAGAGTGGGGAGTTCACAATAAATTGCGTTTACCACCTTAGGGCTGATGCCCGTTTTTAGAGCTGTAAATACATATTCTAAATTATTAAATTCGACTGTATGTCGAACGTACTTCTGAAAACAAATTTTAGTCCTTTTGCAATTTGAAGTTCCCTCAGTCAGGATAATCTGATTCCTAAACTGATTCACAGGGAAATTGATTGACTTTATTATATTGGAGGAAGATACCTCGCTATGTGCTGTATTTTGCATAGATTCATTATCCGTTATATTATTCAAGAACTGCCGTGACAATGCGTCGGCAACAACGTTTTCCTTTCCAGGCTTGTAACAGAATGTTGGAGAAAACTCCTCCACAAAGGCTCTCCATCTCTTCATCTTTGAGTTTGAACTCTCAAAGGCTGGTGATCTGTAAAGATTTTTATGTTCTTTATACAGATAATTTCGTAATGCCTTCAGTGACCACACAATGGCCAAAAGCTCCCGCTCATTTGTGGCGTAATTCTCCTCTGTCTTGCTCAATGTTCTTGAAATCATAGTTATCGGGCGACCGTTCTGAGACAGGACGGCTCCCAGTGCATGACTTGAAGCGTCCGTTGTTAATTCAAAGGGTTTTCCAAAATCAGGGTAAAGCAACAGAACATCCTTGGAGGCAAGAATTTGTTTAATTTTTTCGAATGCATTCACTGCATCCTCATCCAAATGAATCTGGATGTTCTTGGACTTATTTGCTCCAATGTGGCCATTTTCACCACGCAAATACCTAGTGAGGGGCTTGGCTATTGCTGCATAATCCCTTACGAATTTTCTGTAATATCCCGACAAACCGAGGAATGACCTTAAAGCTCTAAGGGTTGTATGGATCCTATAGCCCACGATATCCCTCACCTTGTCCGGTGAGGTTTTCACACCATTTTGCGATACCACAAAACCCAAGAACTCTACCTCCTTCTTAAAAAATTTCGATTTCTCCACCGAAACTCGCATGTGCGCCTCAGCCAAATCACCAAGTATTGTATTTATATGGCTCAAATGTGTCTTCTCATCAGGAGAAAATATGATGATGTCATCGATGTACACGTGACAAAACTTCCCTATATATGGCCTGAGAATGTCGTCAATTGCCCTTTGAAATATACTCGGGGCGTTTTTAAGGCCAAAAGGCAAACGACAAAACTCATATTTGCCATTATTAATGTTAAAAGCGGTTTTTTGGCGGTCCTTTTCGGCCAGCAATATGTGATGAAATCCCGACTTTAAATCGAGTGTCGAAAAATACACTGAATTTCCCAAATTACTTAAAATAACTGATGTGTCGGGTATTGGATATTTGTCGGCGATGGTCTTATCATTAATTTTTCTGAAATCAACCACCATCCGAAGCTTGGGGATACCGCTTTCATCCAATCCCTTCTTTTTTACCACGTGTATCGGCGAATTATAAGGCGAGCAGGAAGGTCTCACGATGCCATCCGCCAACAGAGATTATATTTCCCTATTAACATAGCTAGCCGCTGACATTGGGTATGGATAGGTCTTCGTATAAATAGGTGCATCAGTGGTTGTTCTAATTCTTGCAACCACGTTTGTATTATAGGGGAGTGCCCTATTTGGTTCTGCAAATGCGCAGTGATTATCTTTTATTATCTGCACAAATTCCTCCTTAACTTCGCACCGAAATACTGCAATTTCTCGTTCCCACCTCTATAACGCAAAACATCACTCCTTATGCTTATTTCCGCGTCAATTTCCTTCAGAAAGTCATACCCCATAATAGCATCGAAGGTTGTCAATCCCGAAAGGACAAAAAATGTGCCTATGTGACCAAGGAATGAAATTTTACATCTTTCCACAACCTCAGTTTCTCCGTTAATCGTTTTTACTTTAAACGCTTTATCGAGCTTAGTTATATTTTTTAGACTGTTTAATTTTTTTACATAATTTTTAGTCGTACCGGTGTCTATCAAAACCTTGAGCCTCTGACCATTGTTCAAAGTTTTAGCGATATATGGCAGAAGCGACCCTACCCTAAAAAATTCATTTCCTCTGGAATCTGGTCTTCGTTTATATTATTAAGCCTTTGGAGCCATCCTTCTGGTGGACTCCAATGGTCTTTTAACAGGTTGGGGCTGCTGCTTCCTTTGGAAGCTTTGCATAGCACTCCTGTAGCTCCTATCCACTTCCATAGGCTCCTGGCTCGTATTTTGATGGACATTTTCAAACACTTGTCCACGACCCCGCCCTACATTTTGATTGACATTTTCAAACACTTGTCCGCGATGACGTGTGGTTGGGGTTACGTTCTGCTGTTGCATGGTTGGGTGGGATATCCTTTGATAATGAGGGGAATGGAGGGTGGAAGTGGGAGCCTGGTTTTGCCTAGAATTGTTATCGAAAGTGTTGGCGAAATTATATCTAACTTGGTTTGACTCCAACTCCTGTGCCAGGACAAGAGCCGAGGGCATATCATCCGGTTTCCAGGAGAATAAAATATCGCACATAGGGCGTCTTAGCCCTGATATAAACACCCTCAGAGCATCATGCCTGTATTTGGCGTTCAGTGAGTCTATGAGCTGCTGATTACCCTCGATGGTCATGATGACCTTATTTGTGATTAGGGTCAACTTTCTTTCGACTTCGTCGTAAAAGTCTGTAATTGTTTTCGAACCCTGTTTTAGGGTCGAAAGTTCTTGTTAACCAAACGAGGCTTCAGACAGGGCGACTCCCTTTCGTGCGATTTCTTCAACCTGATGCTGGAGAAGATAATTCGAGCAGCAGAGCTAAACCGCAATAGCACAATCTTCTACAAGAGCGTACAATTGCTGGCGTATGCCGATGATATTGATATCATTGGCCTTAACAACCGCGTCGTAAGCGCTGCCTTCTCTGGACTGGATAAGGAAGCGAAAACAGTGGGTCTTGCCGTGAACGAGGACAAGACGAAGTATTTGCTGTCATCAAAGAAAGAATCGGCGCACCTGCGCCTTGGCAGCCATGTCACTGTTGATAGTTACAAATTTGAAACTGTGAGGGACTTCGTCTATTTGGGAACCAGTATCAACACCGAAAATAATATCAGTCTAGAAATCCATAGCACCAATAGCAACAAGTGCTACTTTGGGCTGAGTAGGCAACTGAGAAGTAAAGTCCTCAATTACAGCGATCCAGAATACACTTAGTTTTAGTAAAAAACACTCTTTTGAATACTTATATTCACTAAAATCTTTGAATATTTACATGAAAATAGCAATTGATACAAGCACAGTCACATTCCGAAGAAAACTGAGCGACTTCTGTTTACAATTTTAGCACACAAAAAACACAGAACCGTTACCTGAACTTCAATATACCAGACGGGACAATTTTAAATGAGTTTATATGGAAAAATAAGAGTTTAGTTATAAGAAAACTTTTTCTGGGATCTATGTGTCCCAACAGGTCCGAAAGGGTTAACTTCGCACCGAAATACTGCAATTTCTCGTTCTCACCTCTATAACGCAAAACATCACTCCTTATGCTTATTTCCGCGTCAATTTCCTTCAGAAAGTCATACCCCATAATAGCATCGAAGGTTGTCAATCCCGAAAGGACAAAAAATGTGCCTATGTGACCAAGGAATGAAATTTTACATCTTTCCACAACCTCAGTTTCTCCGTTAATCGTTTTTACTTTAAACGCTTTATCGAGCTTAGTTATATTTTTTAGACTGTTTAATTTTTTTACATAATTTTTAGTCGTACCGGTGTCTATCAAAACCTTGAGCCTCTGACCATTGTTCAAAGTTTTAGCGATATATGGCAGAAGCGACCCTACCCTAAAAAATTCATTTCCTCTGGAATCTGGTCTTCGTTTATATTATTAAGCCTTTGGAGCCATCCTTCTGGTGGACTCCAATGGTCTTTTAACAGGTTGGGGCTGCTGCTTCCTTTGGAAGCTTTGCATAGCACTCCTGTAGCTCCTATCCACTTCCATAGGCTCCTGGCTCGTATTTTGATGGACATTTTCAAACACTTGTCCACGACCCCGCCCTACATTTTGATTGACATTTTCAAACACTTGTCCGCGATGACGTGTGGTTGGGGTTACGTTCTGCTGTTGCATGGTTGGGTGGGATATCCTTTGATAATGAGGGGAATGGAGGGTGGAAGTGGGAGCCTGGTTTTGCCTAGAATTGTTATCGAAAGTGTTGGCGAAATTATATCTAACTTGGTTTGACTCCAACTCCTGTGCCAGGACAAGAGCCGAGGGCATATCATCCGGTTTCCAGGAGAATAAAATATCGCACATAGGGCGTCTTAGCCCTGATATAAACACCCTCAGAGCATCATGCCTGTATTTGGCGTTCAGTGAGTCTATGAGCTGCTGATTACCCTCGATGGTCATGATGACCTTATTTGTGATTAGGGTCAACTTTCTTTCGACTTCGTCGTAAAAGTCTGTAATTGTTTTCGAACCCTGTTTTAGGGTCGAAAGTTCTTGTTAACCAAACGAGGCTTCAGACAGGGCGACTCCCTTTCGTGCGATTTCTTCAACCTGATGCTGGAGAAGATAATTCGAGCAGCAGAGCTAAACCGCAATAGCACAATCTTCTACAAGAGCGTACAATTGCTGGCGTATGCCGATGATATTGATATCATTGGCCTTAACAACCGCGCCGTAAGCGCTGCCTTCTCTGGACTGGATAAGGAAGCGAAAACAGTGGGTCTTGCCGTGAACGAGGACAAGACGAAGTATTTGCTGTCATCAAAGAAAGAATCGGCGCACCTGCGCCTTGGCAGCCATGTCACTGTTGATAGTTACAAATTTGAAACTGTGAGGGACTTCGTCTATTTGGGAACCAGTATCAACACCGAAAATAATATCAGTCTAGAAATCCATAGCACCAATAGCAACAAGTGCTACTTTGGGCTGAGTAGGCAACTGAGAAGTAAAGTCCTCATCTCGACGAACAAAAACAACACTCTATAAGTCACTTATCGTACCCGTCCTTCTATATGGTGCAGAAGAATGGCACTGACAGCATCTTATGAGGCGGCTTTGGGACAGAGTTGTTAAGCAATGAATTCACCCCGGAATGCATTCCGTGCATTCCCAATTCCGGAATAGTAATTTTGAACTGTAGCCTTTAATTCACTTCAAATCTGAAGTCCGCATTCCTTTTTGTTATTCCGGACTAATTATACCGTTTTGCATTCCCTGGAATGGAAAAAATTTAAAAGCATTCCGTCAACGTTCCCAGATTATCACTGGACAGGGGCGCAGCCAGAAGAAAATGTTTGGGGTGGTTTTGAATTTTTTTCTTTTTAGTATTTTCCTAGCACAACTATTTACAAAATTTGATTATAGCGCCAGTCAGGAGTAGCGCAAAAAAGCATTAGACTGGGCCAAAAATTAAAAATTTCGTTTTTTTTCAAAAATTATAATGATTTTCTTTTTAAGAAAGGTGAACAAAATTACTGTAATTTTTTCGGATTTTTAAAGTCTAGAGTTTAGACTTTACATACTTATCTCATATTTGGTATAAAAACGACAAACCATTGTTGTAAAACATTTACCATTCACCTGAACATATATTTTAAGGAAATCGAATTCCCTATAAAATTTGCATTGACCAAAATTTTCCCAGACTAGCCGTTTTCTAATATCCGAGCTTCAAAAATTAGCATGTTTTTTCGGTTTCCCATTTTTCTTTAAAAAATTGTCAAAAATATCGATGTACAACAAAGATAGATACAGATTCTTAAATGAATTTGAGTGGGCTACAAAAAAGGTGGAACAACTTCTTTTTTTTTTAAGTTACTTTTTCAAAACTTATTTAGTATTAAATTAAAAAACAAACCATATTTCCGTCTTTTTTTGGTGTTTTTGATCCAATTTTTTTACTAAATTTTCATGATTAATTATCATTATATGATCAATATTATAACAAAAAAATATACATTTCTCATATACGTTCAAACATATTTTTGCTTAATATAGGCTTTTTCTGCGGGTGTGTAGTCCTACAGTCTTCAAATGGCGCAGGCACAAAAACAAAACAAAAATTGACGGATCTGTGACCTCAATACATTAATTTTTATGTATTTTGGCGAGCTAAACCAAATCCGTGATCAGAAGTAGGCTAACAGGTTGCAGTTCTTCACTAAAAAAAACTAATGGCGGCGATATACCAACAGGTTATCATAACCACGACTTGGTGTAGAAGGCCGAACACTTAACCGCTACACCACGGCGGTCGCCAACTTCACAAAATAATATTGGTTAGGGCTTCTCATGTTTCGCAAATTTTCAAACCAAAATTGGGAATTCTGAGAAAATTTCAGTCTAGTTAGCTTTTGTAGGGAATTAGTTTCCTACAAAAATATGTTCAGGTAAATGGTGTTTTTCAACAATGATTTGTCGTTTTTATACCAAATTGGAGGTTAAATCTAAACTAGCGATGATAGACCTCTGACTTTAATATACAAATCTGAAAAATTATAGTATTTTCTTTCACCTTTCTTAAAAAGAAAATAAATACAAGTTTTGAAATAAAAAAGAAATTTGGAATTTTTGGCCCAGTCTAATATACATACATACATATATACCTGCCAATTGTTGTAGAAAAATAGATTATTTTTATTACTGAATGGATTAATTACGGCTAATTTACGTGCAAACATTTTTTCCCTAGCTGGTCTCTAAGATAGGTTTTCAAAGGTGGTACGCTAACTACATGTGAAGTGCACCAATATAATTTTTTTTTTTTTTTAATTTTTAAATATGCCATTTAACTACGGCTAATTCACGGCAAAATCACGTACAAATATTTTTTTCTAGCTGGTCTCTGAGGTAATATTTCAAAGTGGCACGCTAGCTTCACATGAAGTTGGCGTGCCACTAAATATTTTCCAAAATACGTCCGCGACAAATTTTTTTATTTCACAGATTAATTACGGATAATTTACGACAAAATCACGTGCAAAGGTTTTTATCCTAGCTGGTCTCGAAAGTAGTTTTCCAGAAGTGGCACGCTAACTTCATGTGAAGTTGGCGGTGCACTACCAAAAAAATTGTTTTTTTTTTTTTTTAATTTTCCAAATATGCCACTTAGTTACGGCTAATTTACGGCAAAGTCACGTGCAACAATTTTTTCTCTAGCAGGTCCCTAAGGTAGTTTTTCAAGGGTGGCACGCTAACTTCACATGAAGTTGGCGTGCCACTCAATATTTTCCAAAATACGGCCGCGGCAAATTTTTTGTTTTCACGGATAATTTACGTATAAATTACGGCAAATTATCCACTAGTTACTTTTTTGCCACGTAAAAGTTGTCTTGCCAACTTCAGAGAGGTGATATAATGTACATATGTACCTCATAATTGCTCTCCCCCTTCCTTGCATATGTGTGGCTTACGAGAAACTGGAGCTGACTAAAACACCATAGCTTTGGTGAATACACATCGCACAATCCAGCACCACTTTTTTTTGAGTGACGTACTTCTTGGAGCTCTTTTACATATTGGGTCCTCAAATTCTTCCATTTGCGTTTGACTTCCTCAAGATCCACTTGAATTTCGTTTGCAATAGCATTAAGTGCTGCATATTTTTCATCCCGTTCTACATAGTAATTGGACTTTATATTAAAAATGCACTCGTTTTGCTGCACTAACAGAATTAACTTTTCGGTTTGAGCTTGACTCCATTTCATTTTTTCTCCCATTATGGCACTATAGTTATATAAGGATATAACACGCTAACAGGATTCTCACTATTTTATATTTTTTTAAATATTCGAATTTTTTAATAGCGATGTAAATATTTGTTTTTTCAATATTCAAATTTTTTTTAACGAATGAAGGAAATTATACAAATGTCAAATTGAATTGAAAAGTCACACAATTGCTTGATAAAAATTTCTGTGTGTAATTGTGATGAGCAAGTCCAAAAGAGAAGTTGCAGAAAATGAGCAACAAAACTTTTTGTGTGTAAACAGCGTCAAAGGAATGCAGATTGCATTTCCCTTTCCATGGAATAAAAAGAGGAATGAAAAATAGGAATAATTATTCCTGAATAACAAAAAGGAATGCGGACTTCAATTTTTCTGGCAAATGAATGAAAGGCTGCATTCCGAAACCCAACAATCCTTGGAATAATTATTCCGAAAATAATGCATTCTTTAACACCTCTGCTATGGGAGTATTCGACAGAAAAATTCTTCGAAAGATTTATGTACCCCTAAAACTTGGCGACGGCGAGTACCGAAGAAGATATAATGATGAGCTGTATGAGCTTTACACAGACGTCGACATAGTTCTGTGATTTAAAACAAAGCGGCTTAGCTGGCTAGGACAAGTGTTGCGAATGAACGCAGACGCTCCGGCCCAGAAGATATTCTAATCGGCGCCCACTGGTGAAAGAAGAGGAAGAGGGAGGCCACCAATCCCATGACAAGACCAAGTGGAGGCATGCGGTGTCGAAACATGTTGGAAGTATTGCCATGGATTAATAATAATAAGGTTCGGCAGTCCGAGACGTTTTTGACACTTCTCGGCTTCACGCTCCCATACCGACTACCATTTTTCAAGAGTGTGGCTTCTTGTAAAATTCCTGTGAAAGAAGTAGTAAAAACCAATATTCCTGATACAAACAAAATTGCAACAACACTGAAACTGTTTGACGCTTGTTTGGTTTTTATTTTTCAAATTTAATTTTCTGAAAGCTTTCAATTTAGAAAGTTTTAATAAAAATTTATTATTTTAACTTAATAATATGTATTTTAATACCCACTGAGGATTCTTAGATCCACCCTCCTTAGATTAATGAGCCTGGCTGATGCTCTTAGTGAAGGTTCTATAAAGAATTTGGCCTGCCTTTCTCCTAGGCTGCTAAGTCAATGCTGCCTAAACTGTTTATTTTCCCAGTTTCGTGGGCCTTCGTGAGTCCACAAAAGGGTTCCGGACCACAAATAGCTTAAAGAGCACGGCGAGTACCGAAGAAGATATAATGATGAGCTGTATGAGCTTTACACAGACGTCGACATAGTTCTGTGATTTAAAACAAAGCGGCTTAGCTGGCTAGGACAAGTGGTGCGAATGAACGCAGACGCTCCGGCCCAGAAGATATTCTAATCGGCGCCCACTGGTGAAAGAAGAGGAAGAGGGAGGCCACCAATCCCATGACAAGACCAAGTGGAGGCATGCGGTGTCGAAACATGTTGGAAGTATTGCCATGGATTAATAATAATAAGGTTCGGCAGTCCGAGACGTTTTTGACACTTCTCGGCTTGACGCTCCCATACCGACTACCATTTTTCAAGAGTGTGGCTTCTTGTAAAATTCCTGTGAAAGAAGTAGTAAAAACCAATATTCCTGATACAAACAAAATTGCAACAACACTGAAACTGTTTGACGCTTGTTTGGTTTTTATTTTTCAAATTTAATTTTCTGAAAGCTTTCAATTTAGAAAGTTTTAATAAAAATTTATTATTTTAACTTAATAATATGTATTTTAATACCCACTGAGGATTCTTAGATCCACCCTCCTTAGATTAATGAGCCTGGCTGATGCTCTTAGTGAAGGTTCTATAAAGAATTTGGCCTGCCTTTCTCCTAGGCTGCTAAGTCAATGCTGCCTAAACTGTTTATTTTCCCAGTTTCGTGGGCCTTCGTGAGTCCACAAAAGGGTTCCGGACCACAAATAGCTTAAAGAGCACCATTTTTTGCCAGGTGATCTGCTTTTTCATCGCCGTCATGCCCTTCATGCCCTGGGACCCAACTTAACAAAACTTTGTTTTTGGCTCCCAGATCATTAAGGCCTGCAACACACTCATCGACAAGCTTCGAGGTTATTGTGTAAGACTGCAAGGCACTTAGCGTGGCCTGACTGTCCGAAATAATGTAGATTCGCCTATTGGATAGTCTTCTTCGGAGGCAATCTCTGCCACATAATTCCATTGCATGGATTTCCCTTGGAAGATAGTGAGGTAGTTACCCATCGGTACCGATTTGTTTCTATTTTATTAGTCTTCAGCCTTCTCATCAACATCTTTCTTCGCGTCCACCGCATCACTTTGCGTTTTGGACACCCTCGGCGGGCTAGTCACTTTCGGTGGACTATGCATTAACTGGGCCCAACGAGTGGTGGTGGTGAACGTTTCGTTGGCGGTGATGGCATTACCCGTGGAAGATCAGCCTCTGCTGTTCATCGGCCATAGATGGTGGTGGTGGTGAAGCGCTATGTTTCGAATGTGATTATTTAATAAAAGGTTGACTGCGTTGTGATTTGATTGGGTTCGGTGGTTATGCAACAGATACTGCTGCTGCCTCGACAGCTTGTGAACCCGAAGCAAAGGATATTGGTGCTGATGCAAGTAGAGCAGCGGCAATGCTACCAGCACGTGATGCTATGTTACCGCGTACGCTGCCTCTGTAACAAGCGCTGCGACTGGGCCACGACTACCAGAGCCACCACCACCCATGCCACCACCGAAGCTGCTGCGCTTCTTCCCTTGTGAGCCCTTAGCGGGTGGTGTGGGATATGGTGTACTGCATGGTGTCAACTGCGATGTTGGCGTGGTATTCGTCCCAATGACCTCATAAGCTGGTGTGACGGCAGTTGTGTGATCCTCTGTTAACGCATCGCTTCGTCCCCATAGTAGGAAGATCCACTTAAAAAAGTTACGGGACGAACCAGACAGGGTTGCCCTGATGTTGACAGTCCTTTTCCGGATATGAAATCGGTACGTTCCGGTGGTACTAGCCCGACTGTCTTAGGTCCGATTTCGTTGAACCCGTAGCCGGGCTCGAAATGGATTTAGTCGCCCCTTACGACAGGTAACCCCAATGGTGGTGGTATATCAGCTAAGATCATTCCTGTATCAAACTCCAACTCGCCCAACTCATTTAGTGATTTGTTTTCGTCAGTTGCATGATAGGCTCTATTTTGTGTAATACCTTGTATAAGCTCGGTCACCTCGACAGCGGAAGAGGGGCGATTTGGTATGACCAGATGAAAAGGCTAGTAATGAGAGGTGAGAGGTATAATGGGGTTTCTCAGCAGTTACTCCGAGGAGGCTTTCCGTTTGGAATAATTCCGTGACCTTACCTTAAGTTGAACTAAATTTTTATAAAAGCTATCTGCTATAGGGGAGCTCTGCCTCGACAGCTGTCAAAATCTGATTAACCTTGTATTATTGAACAATGAGTATTACAATTCGTGTTCTATGAACTGATAAAATGAAAATAATTTTCATAAAAATATGAATTTATCATTTCATAGAACAATAATTCTCCCCAGGACACTAAAGATTATTGAGGACTGACCAAACAAAAGGCCTTATTTCCATTTTTCATGTTTTCAGTATTTTAATGCAATCTGGTGGTTAAGATAACATTAGACATGATGTTTTCAATAGAAACTACTACACAGACATATTTCCTATAAAAAAACATCCGTCAAAATCAAAATTTCGAACAAATCGGATATATTTCCGCCGTAATTTTAAAGCAAAAAATCCCATGGGATCCCGTATAAACTTGCCTGTTTAAAAAAAAAAACTACATTTTGGACATACAAAAAATTAAAAAAAAAAATTAAAAATTAAAAATTTTGTATTGAAATTGTTGAAAGTGGAAATAAGGCGTTTTGTTTATTTCGTCTTCAACTGTCGGCTCCTATAAGAAATGAAGAATCGAAAATCGTGATACGAAAATTGTTTTTGCGGAAAGACAAAAAATTCCTCAGCGGAGCGGAGTTACTCTAAACCGAATTGGCCCTCGTGAAGGGTGGAAACCTTGCCGCGGTACGAGTGCTTAAGTCGATAGCCACAGGGCTATCATAGCGCTGCATAGGCTGATCATAGCGCCGCCCGTTACTACAACACGAAAGAAGCCTAGCCTCGCTTTCTCCCCCTCCCAATCCACGGTGTCATGCGACCACGTGCCCATTGGACGTTTGCAGCCGGGAGGCAAATCATGGCTGTAATCGAACGGAGCCTCTCTGATATCGGGCCGCCTCGGAGAGTAACTGTGGCCTTCCGCGGTATGGGTCTCTACCACGACACCACCCCTTACTCTTTCCTTGACCATAAGCTATATGAATAATAGAAACAATAAAACCACTAAAACCAAAGATACAACAACTACGTATACTGCACAGGAGAAGAGGACAATGCAGGATCAAGCGAGAGCGCAACGTCGGAGGGCAACCTCCATTTCAATATCAACCGAGAGATCGACAGCGATGGTAACTACGGGTCGATCAACTCTGGATAATAAGGGGGCAATCCCAAAATCAAGCACCGGTACATATGAACACAGTGAAGCCACGACTGATGCTAAACCTCCACTAAGTGCCGGTACCGAAAACAATTTCTTGGACAGGAAGGACATTCCGGCTCGGACAAGGGAATGGGTGTAGTATTTTGTTTTTTGCAAATACGCGGTATTTCGGGCCGAGCGACGATATATATTTTATACTCGTATATAAATATTATAGGTCCATCCTAGTGTAGTACAAATAGTATTATAAGAAAGTTTAGAGTTCTGCTACTGAGAAACAAAATTAATTTGGTTTCTGTTTCGGTTTCTGTTACAAGGAACAAAATTAATTTAGTTTCGTTACGGGTTTTGTTACAAGGAACAAAACTAATAATTTGGTTTCTGTTACAAGGAACAAAATTAATTTAATTTCGTTACAGGTTTTGTTTCTGCTGGAACCGTTTCGGAGTTTTGTTACAAAGGAGTTTTGTTTCTGTTTCGGTTTCTGTTACAAGGAAAAAAATTAATTTAGTTTCGTTACAGATGCTGTTTCTGCTGAAACCGTTACAATAATTTTGTTTCGAATTTAGTTTCTATCCTTTAAAGTTTCTTGGAACAGAAACGCCAGAAACGCGAGTTTCGTTTCGGTACGAGTTTTGTTACAAGTCTCTGGTTTAAAAGAAGAAACGTGAACATTTGCCAAACAAATTTAATTTAAATTTTCGCCGTGCAAGAGTAAATTATAAAAAAAAATATATATAGTTGGACCGATTTGTGCTGAATAAAAATAATATATTTAGAGGCTACGGATCCGCCGCTATAATTTATGTAAATTTCAGACTGGAATCTGTTGGAATACTTCTACCTTTTCTCTGGGCTGGAGCGTCTTCGTTTATTTGCATCACGTGTCCTAGCCAGCGGTGCCGCTGAATTTTAATTCGCTGAACTATGTCGACGTCTGCATAAAACTCATACAGCTCATCATTATATCTCCTTCGGAACTCACCGTCGCCAAACTTTTAGGCGTCCATAAATCGTTCGAAGAATTTTTCGCCCGAATACTCACAAAGCCGCCTCATCAGATGCTGTCATGTCCATGCTTCTTCATCATATAACAGGACGGGTACGATGATTGACTTATAGTGTGTTGAATTTGTTCTTCGAGAGAGGACTTTACTTCTCAATTGACTCAGTACAAAGTAGCATTTGTTTGTTCGATGGATTTCCAGTCTTACATTTTTATGGGTATTAATGCTGCTTCAGGTATACAAAGTCCCTTACTATCTCGAAATTATGGCTGCCGACAGTGGCGTGGTTGTCATGACGTGTATTCGCTGACTCTTTGCTTGATGCCAGTAGGTACTTCGTACTACGTTCGTTCACCACCAAACCCAATTTTAAGCTCCTTTTTCTAATTTGGAGTACGCAGAAGTTGAAGTACGTTGAAGTTGAGGCCAATGATGTCGATGTCATCGGCATACGCGAACAGTTGTTCGCTCTGCAATATATTGTTCCAGCGCGATTAAGTTCTGCAGCTTGTATTATTTTCTCCAACATCAAATTAAAGAAATGTCATGATAGTCGTAGTAGACGTCGCCCTGCCTGAAACCTCGTTTAGTTTCGAACGGCTCGGAGAGGTCCTTCCCGATTCTGACAGAGCTGTTTGTGTTGTGGCATGTAGCCAACTCCTTTTCGTGCTGTCGAAAATCGTTCAAATCGACAAAGCATGGTTTGCCCACTCCGGGGGTGCTTTGATACCGCTTGGAATGGGGATATAACTCCACGTCCGATCTCTGGCGTTTGAAAGGGTTAACGTTTACCCTCTTTGGCACATAATTGCTTTGGAAATGCGGTATCAGAGATCACTTCCTGGAACTCGGCCACAGCGTTTACTGCGGAACTCCCTCTTATTTTTTCAGGATCCTAGCGGCCAATCGTTTTTCTAGGTACGCAGAGCGGCGTAGTTTCCATCGCGGTCGCTCCATTTGCTGACAGCCCATTCGGGGAGTTTTGGGAGCCATGTAAGCCCCAAGGTTTTGATGGCGGCAGCCTTGTGTTCTCAAAATCCAGATTCACCTCCTTAGTCTTCTTCTGATATATTTTGGAGCAATTGAGGGTGGTTGGCACACCATTTTCATAGATTGAAGCGCCAACACCATCG